>JAKSZT010054458.1:33381523-33492114 GCA_026826555.1 Tolypeutes matacus
TTTCCTTTCCTTTCCTTTCCTTTCCTTTCCTTTCCTTTCCTTTCCTTCTTTCCTTTCCTTTCCTTTCCTTTTTCTTTATTTCCTTTGGAAACATATGTCTAATTTTAATAAATAGGCCACAGCAGGAATGATTTAATGTAAGAGGAACCTCATTATTAAAGGTCTATAATGCTCTAGGACAGATATTGTGCTAAAAGTGTCATATTAAAACAGAAACTAACCACAATTTGTATGAAGAGATAAATATCACTTCAATATTCTCATGCAAGTTGAGAAGAAAGCAAAAAGCTTCATGGAATAAATGCCCTTGATCTTATTATTCCTTCTAAGTCAAGATATCAGGGAACCTTCATTAATATTGCACATATGGGAAAATGCTAGGATTTATTCTTTCTGATTTTTCATAATCTGTTTCTTACTCTCAGGATTCAAAAGAACCAGAAAGTAAATAATGCATGCAAAACAAGAGGAGCATTTTTTTCTAATCTTACTTGTTGGTTAAATATCAAAATAATAGGCAATTTCCCCTCTAAATATCAGGGATTGTATTATATCAGAATTTGGGTTTCACTTAATGTTGTAACATGGTTACTCTTTTGAAAGTTACTAAATATTTTATAAAATAGGAATTTTAAAGATAGATTTTTTGCTTGTTTGTTATTTAACCTCCAGGCAAGACAAAAAAACAGGAAAAGATGGCCCATCCAAAGAAGGAGAACAAAAATACAGAAAACACCAACAAAGAAGATGAGAATGTAGACAAACTGAACAAAGCCTTAAAAAATAGATATTAAAAATGCTAAAGGAAATAAAGGAAAGTACAGAGAAAGACATAAAGGAAATCAGCAAAATAATGGATGAGCAATATGAGAATCTAAGTAAAGAGACAGAAATTTTTAAAAAGAAAACAAAAAGAGTTGAAGATCACAATAACTGAAGTGAAAAATGCCCAGGAGGGTTTCAAGAGCCAATTGAAGCTGGCAGAAAAAAGAAACAGTGAACTTAAAGACAAGACACTTGAAATGAGTCAGGCTGAGGAGCATAAAAAAAAATAAAGAAATATTAAAAGCATAAATAGCCTAAAACATCTCTGGGACACCATCAAGTGCCTCAATATACACAAGATGTGTGCCCCAGAAGGAGAAGAAACAGAAAAAAGGGAAGAAGGAATATGCAATAAATAATGACAGAGAACTTCCCAAATTTAGCAAAAGATATTAATATACATATCCAAGAAGATCAGAGAACACTAAACAAGATAAATATGAAGAAAATACACCCTATCATATACTTATCACACTATTGAAGGAAAAGGACAAGGAAAGAGTTCTGAAAGTTGCAATAGAAAAGCAATGTGTTATGTACAAGGGAGTATCAATTAGATTGAGTGCCAATTTTTCATCAGAAACCATGGAAGCAAGAAGGTAGCAGGTTGATAAACTTAAAATGCTGAAGGAAAATAATTGCTACCAAAGATTTTATATCTGCCAAGACTCTTTCAAAAATGAGGGAAAGCTGAAGATATTCTCATAAAAACAAAAGTTGAGGGAATTCATCACCGTTAGATCTGCTCTACAATGCTAAAGCAAGTTCTTCAGGCTGAAAGGAAAGGACACTGAATAGTAGTTCAAAGCAGCAAAAGAAATAAAGACTTTCAATAAAGGCAACCATTTGGGTAAATGTAAATGCCAGTATTACTGTATTGTATTGTTTGGTATTAAATCCACTTCTTACTTTCAACAGGTGCTAAAATACAAATGCATAAAAAACAATGATTAATATATGTGTTTGGACCTACAATGTACAAAGATATAAGTGGTAACAATACAATAGTGGTAGGGGGACAGAGGGATACAGGTAAAGTCTATGTGCATGGCACTGAAGTAAAGTTGGTTTAGCAAAATATATATATCAAACCAAATATGATATTTATATTTAAGATGTTAAATTTTAACCCCATGGTAACTACAAGGAAAATAGATGAAAAATATAAATCTATCCAGATGAAATGAGAAGGCATCCAATATGGTACAACTAAAAAAAAAAAAAAAAAAAAAAAAAAAAGCAAATAAATATAATAAAAGTAGACTTTAATGGAAGTAAACAAGAAAAAAGGTAGAAGACTTTAAAAGGCGAAATAGCAAAATGGTGGAAGCAAGTGCTGTATGATCTGTATAGTAGTGACTATGCATGTCAATGGATTAAACTCTCCAATCAAAAGGCAAAGATTGGCATAATGAATAAAAATGCATGATCCAACTATTTGCTTTCTGCAAGAGACTCACCTTAAAGTCAGAGATACAAGTAATTTCAGGATGAAAGGATAGAAAAAATATATACCATGCAAATAGTAACCAAAAGAGAGCAGAGGTGGATATAGCACAATAAAATAAAATAGACATTAAGTAAAAAACAGTTACAAAGGGCAAAGGTGGTCATTATATACCAATCAAAGAGACAATACCACAGGAAGATGTAAAAATTATAAGTACATATGCACCTAACAACAGAACCCCAAAATATATGAACCATATACTGACATATTTGTAGGGAGAAATTGACAGTCCTACATTAATAGTAGAAGACTTTAACACACCACTCTCAATAATGGAAAGAACATCCAGTAAGGAAGTACAGGGTTTGAATGATACACTAATCCAACTGTACCTAAGAGACATATATAGAACACGGGAGCCAATGAAAACAGAATACACATTCTTCTCAAGTGCACATGGATCTTTTGCCAGGATTGATCATATGTTGGGTCACAAGTCTCAATAACTTAAAAAATATTGAAATCATACAATGTATCTTCTCTGACAACAATGGAATGAAGCTAGAAATAAATAATAGTGGAAGAAAAAGAAAATTCACAAATAGGTGAAAATGAAACAGCATATTTTTTTCCCCAAAACAAATTTTATTTCCAGTGTTTAATTTGAGTATGAACACAGGCATGACACAGGTTTGGATTCAACATACTTTTAAACAACCAATGGGTTAAAGAAGAAATCAGAAGTGAAATTAGGAAATATCTTGAGGAAAATGAAAATATAATATACCAAACCTTATGAGATGCAGTTAAGGCAGTGCTGAGAGAGAAATTTACAGCTGCAAATGCTTGTATTAAAAAGAATTCCTTCACATCAGCAACCTAACCTCAAAACAGGAAGAAGTAGTAAAAGGAGAGCAAACTAAACCCAAAGCAAACGAAGGAAGTAAATAACAAAGATTAGAGTGGAGGTAAGTGAAATAGAAAACAACAACAACAACAACAACAAAAACAACAATACATGAATCAACAAAAATGAAAGTTGGGTCTTTGAAAAGATCAATAAAATCGACAAATCTTTGGCTAGCCTGACAAAGAACAAAAGAAATAGGATACAAATACCTAAACTTAGAAATGAAAAGAGGACATTACTACAGATCCCAATGAAATAAAAACGACTAAAAGAAACACCTGTATGCCAAAAAATTAGATAACCTAAATGGACAAATTCTTAGAAACCTACATTGATTCAAGAGATTTCAGAAGATCTCAACAAATCAATTACTAGTAAAGAGATTGAATCAGTAATCAAAAACCTCCCAACAAAGAAAAGCCCAGGACCAGCTGGCTTCACAGGGAATTTACCAAACATGTGAAGAAGACTTAACTCCAACTCTGTTCAATCTCTTTCAAAAACTAGAAGAGGAGGAAACACTCCCCAACTCATTCTACAAGACCAAGATCATCCTCATACCAAAAAGATACCACCAGGAAAGAAAATTACAGACCAATATGTCTTACAATATCTCTCAAGAATATAGATGTGCAAATCTTCAACAAAATATTAGCAAACCACATCAAGCATCATATTAAAAGAATTATAGATCATGATCAAATGGAATTTATCCCTGGTATGCAAACTTGGTTTAAGAAAATCAGTTAATATAATTAATGTAATATACCACATTAACAAAATGTAGGAAAAAAAACCCTATGATCATCTCAGTGAAAAAAAGGCATTTGAAAAATACAGCACCGTTTCTTGATAAAAACAATTAAGGCACTAGGAATAAGAGGAAACTTCCTTAACATGATATATGTATAAATCCCCCAGGTACCACCCTGCTTAATGGTAAAAGACTGAACGCTTTCCCTCTAATATCAGAAACAAGACAAGGATACCCACTGTAATCATTGTTATTCAACATTGTATTGGGAATTTTTACTAGAGCAGATAGGCAAGAGAAAGAAAGAAAAGGTTTCCAAATTGGAAAGGAAGAAGTAAAACTTTTCCTATTTGAAGATGATATGATCCTATATACAGAAAATCCTGAAGAACCCTAGTGAAGCTCCTAAAGCTAATAAATGAATACACCAAAGTGACAGGTACAAAAGCTACACCCAAAAATCAATAATGTTTCTATATACAAGCAATTTACAATTAGAAGAAAAAATCAATAAAAATTCCATTCACAATAGCAACTAAAAGAAGCATATATCTAGGAATAAATCTAAATAAGGATGTAAAAGACTTGTACACATAAAACACCAAAACATTACTAAAAGAAGACCTAAATAAATGGAAGGACATTCTGGGTTCACAGTTTGGAAGACTGAATATCATTACAATGTCAATATTATCCAAACCAATTTACAGATTCAATGCAATCCCAATCAAAATGTCAACAATTTTCTTTGCAGAAATGAAAAAGTCTATCATCAAATTTATATGAAGGTTAAGGGGCCCAAAATAGCTAAAGCCATCTTGAAAAAGAAGGATCAAGTTAGAGGACCTAAACTTCCAGATCTTAAAACGTATTACAAAGCCAAAGTAATCAAAACAGTGGTACTAGAACAAGGACAGATATATAGACCATTGGAATAGAGTTGAGAGCTGAGAAATCTGTTATATTCAGTTGATGTTTGACAAGGTGGCAAAGACCACTCAATTGGAAAAGAATAGCCTCATCAACAAATGGGACCTGGAAAACTGGATCTCACTGTTTTGAATCAATTAGCATATGCAAACTCTTAGAGTCATTATCTAGAAAATAGGTTACCAGTGTACAGGGCAGGGATGGAGAATGCGAAGTTAAGGCTTAAAATGTACAGAGTTCCCATTTGGAATGATGGAAATGTTTTGGTAATGTTTGGTGGTGATGATAGTACAATATTGTGAACACAATTAACAGTGCTGAAATATATATTTATGAATATGATTAAAAGGAGAAAAATTATATTGTATAAATGGTAAGTAGAAGATAGTTTGAGACCAAATAGACACAACAGTTTTCTAGAGAACATTCTACCTATCAACAGCAAAATACACATTCATCTTAAACTCACAAAGAAACATTTACACAAAACATATCTCAATAAATTTAAAATGATTGGTTTCATTCAATGTTTCTTCCCTGGCAACAATGGGTTAAATTAACCAGCAATAACAGAAGGAAATTTGAAAAATTCACATTTAAGTGGAAATAAAATACCACCCTCTTAAACAATGAGTCAAAATAGAAAACACAATGGAAAATACTTTGAGATAAATGAAAACAAAACATCACACAAAAATATATGCTATGCAGCCAAAGTAGTGCTTAGAGGGAAATTTATGGTTGCAAAGGTCTGTATTAAAATATAAGATAGAACTTACATCAACAACCAAATCTTATTGGAAATAAGTATCCATGAGTACATACTGATATAAATAAATGAATTAATGGATGAATGAAGGAGAGGAACAACTCTTATTTACAATAGAATTCCAATTAATAAATGTGAAAGAAATGAAGGAAATAGAAAATCACCATTAGACATATACTTGGATATATTTGTTGCAGGAAAGAAGTATCACTGGATGCTGAAATTAGTGGATGACAGCCTAATGAGATATAGCATATATGTACAATCACAGATATCTCTATACATGATACTTATTAATGAGAACAGGAAATTACTAGCTTCCCAGTGGAAAAACCTGGCAGGCACCACCTTAAACAAGCAATCAAACTTAATACGACACTTTGAAAACATGTAGCAAAACATGACCCCAAAATGCATAAACAATATAATATTAATGGGGAAACACCAGAACAATTCAAATTGAGAGATATTCCACAAATTAACCAACAACCGTTCCTTAGACATGTCAAAATCATGAAAGACAAAAAGACTGAAAAAAAAACTCACACAATGGAGGAGACTAAGGAGTTATAACTACTAAATGCAATGCAGTCTCAAATAGAGGGGCGGGAGTCTCTCTAGAGCATGGGCAGTGCCTAATAGGGGAGGATAGGCAGATATGTCAAGCTTTCAATGTTTTGCAAGTATCTGTGAATCTTGTTCTTCAAGGAGTGAAGCTTGGTGGTTACCATGGGTACTGAGGGTAGGGGGAGGGAGGAATAGAATAGATAGAACATGGGGTATTTAGGGACATTGGAATTGTTCTACATGATCTTGCAATGATGGATACAGGCCATGCTAAATTTCATCAAAATTTATAGTCCCAAATGTAAACCATAATGTAAATAATTGACCATGGTTAGTAGCAATGCATCAATATTTGTACATCAATTAAAGCAAATGTACCATCCACATGAAAAATGCTATTAATGGGGGAAAGGGGGAAAGGGAGAAGATGTTGGGCATATGGGATTTCCCTATATTCTGTCTGTGACTTTTCTATAACCTAGAGCTTATTTGAAGATAAAATTAAAAAAAATAAGATACTGGGTAATAAATGGAAGAAAATGTCACTATACATACAAGACAACAGATCTTACATTGAAGAAAGACATAATGCCAAAAAATTTTATTTTTTGTATTTTATTTGTTATTTTAAAAACTATCATTATTATTTCATTTTCTTATTAATTTTATTCAGCTATTTTGTTGGCTTCATTTTTGAAGAAGTTTTGAATCACAAAAAGGTTACAACTGTGACAGGGAAGGATTATTGGTAGTGGGTGTCAGTGATGGGGGATGCATGGGAGGAGGTTCACCTGGGGCATACCTATAAGGCATATGAAAGAGTTCAAGTGTTCATATGGCATTGTCATGGTAGGTGGAGATCCACCCAATAACTGAAAGAATATCAAATTCCCATCCTAAGGAGTACTGTCACACTCTTTGATGGTACAGCAAGAATGCCCTGAGTACAGTGGCAGTGACTAGTGAAGGAGGATGGACCATTAATGGGCTCTTGATATTGATGACTGTACTTATGAATCTTTTCTTTTGAAATTGATACTTAGCCTAGTATTATAGGTTGCCTAAGAGTTACCTCCTGACAACCTCCTCGTTGCTCAAATGTGGCCTCTCTCTAAGCCAAACTCAGCATATAAATGCATTACCTCCCCCCTACCTCGGCATGGGACATGACTCCTGAAGATGAGCCTCCCTGGCACCGAGGAATTACTACTAAGCACCAACTAGATTGCTGGAAAAAGACCTTGACCAAAAGGGGGGAAGAGTAAAGACAAATGAGTTTATATGGCTAAGAGACTTCAAAGTGAGCTGGGAGGTCATTCCAGAGGTTAGGCTTATGCACATCTCAGCAGGATCTCATTGACTGCCACAGTAAATGTTGCCTTAAATAGTGGGGCTCTTAAGGACTCTGGAGACATCCAGACACTATAGGCAGGGCAGACAGCTCAGGAGTTCAGCAATCGCCAGTGACTCTACTTTGGAATTTATGCTACCCAGTGTGACAGAGTTGAGGTTTCCCTACACATAGCTCTTCTGTTCTTTCTATTTGAACCTAGAGTTAGTACTACAGTTGATAGGTTTATGTCCAAGAGACTTAAATCTTTGGGCTTTCCATGTGCCAGTTGGGCTCTGAATCTCAGCAGAGTTGCAACACCTACTCTCTAGTTCATTGGACTTAACCAGGACAACTAACAAAGAGATGATGATGGCCCATGACCATCCCAAGGAACAGAAAGAGTCTACATCTACAAGCAAGATAGTCCCATCCATCTGCCCATGGGGTCTAAGCCCCCTCCCAATTAGAGGCAGAGTGGGTATCACCATCCCAGTATTCTCAGGATTGGGGAATGAATGATGGAGTAGAGTAGACTTACTGTTATTCTACTATAGACTTATAATTATTCTAGCAATGGGAGTACTTTTATCATTGATGTGGAGGCAGTGGCCACTGGAGATTCTGAGGGGAGGGAGAGGAAAAAATAGGTGTAATATGGGGGTATTTTCAGGACATTGGAACTTTCCTGAATGACATTGCAATGACAGATATAGGCCATTGTATATCTTGTCATAACTCACAAAATTGTACAGGATAGAGGTTAAACCATAATGTAAACTACAATCCACACCTAGTGGCAGTGCTCAAATATGTGTTCATCAATTGTAACAAATATACCACACTAATGAAGGATGTTGTTAATGTGGGAAAGTGTGGGAGAGGTAGGACTTGGGGCATATGGGAATCTCCTATATTTTTTATGTAACATTTATATAATCTAAGTATCTTTAAAAAAAATTTGAATAAATAAAAAATAAATAAATAAAAATAGAACTGCTCTGTACATCCAAAAAAAAAAAAATGCATTGCAAGAGTCTAGGTTGGATCCTGTACCATAATGAATGCCATTAGTAGGACATATGGTGGAATTTGATAAGGACTATAGATTAGTTAATGTCATATGAATGTCAATTTTCTGGTTTTGATATTGTTGTAAGGTTGTGTAGGATTTAAGATTAGGGGAAGTTGGGTGAAGGATATATGAGAAAATTCTTCTTTTCAACATTTTGGTAGATGAAATTATTTTAAAATATAAAGTTAAGAAAGGAAAAAAATAATGAGATTTAACAACAATGTGGGCCAAGATATAAGAAAGTGCTGGGGAAGTCACAGACACACTCAGTGACCATCTCCCTGTCCTCACCTACCCCATTCTTTTCCCCCTCTTGCTTGTTTGTATGCAGGTGTCCAGTATGTTTCGTTTTGCAGGAGACTACAGGCAACCAGAGGAGACACTAGATCTTAACGAGCCCCAGCTTCTTGCCAGGACAAAAAGGTTGCTCATTGTCAGGGGCCCCTCCCCCTGGAATGTATAAAAGCCCAGCACTTGGGCAGTGCAGGTGTCTCTCATTTCCAACAGGAAGACAGGCACATGGAGCTGCTGAGCCAGTTGATTTCCCTGGGGGACCAGCCACAATTTGTCCCTCACCTCCAATGTGAATTGGAGCATGCAGAGCTACCATCCATAGACCCTGCCCCAAGCAGTTTACGTCCCTGGGGCCCAAATATGGGAGGATCTTTTCCCCTGCATTTTTGAACCTTTTGTGTTGGATCAGTAATAAAGTGGTCATTTGTTGGGAGTCTCTTTTGTGACTGAGTCTGTGTTCCCATACATACCATATAGCACATTGCACCACTAGGAAAAATGGGTATGATTTATTAAGTGAAAAGTACTTCCAAGAAATTGTTGTATATGAACATTTTAAATGATGTATAAATATGCACAATTATATATAGGAAAACCAAGTAAAGATTTCAATAAAATGTTTATGTGGCTATTTCTTCTCTATGTTTATCCTTTTTTGTTATTGTTGGTTTATGATATTCCAAATTGAGCATGTTTTGCTCTTGTAACAAGTAGAGACCACTAAAATTTAAATTTAATGCCCTTTTGCTTCTCTGCCTTTTGGCTAAGATCAAGTGTAAATTTAATGCCCTAAGTTTTGTTAACTCCAATTGTATTTCATCTAAGGCAGACAAATATTTGAATTCTTTAGAGGGAGAGCATATAGCTCCATGTTTAAAGATCATTTTTCCCCTCCATAATAATTATACTAAACTCTGAAGTTTCCTGGGGAGCAGTTAAATGCCTCATATCTCAATGATAAAAAAAATGGTTATGTTTGATAGAGAAAATTCACTGCCTTTAGCTTATTTCTGATACTGGTTTCTTTTCATACTACATCCCTTAAAGAGAACTATTTGCCCTTTC
Organism: Tolypeutes matacus; assembly: GCA_026826555.1. NCBI lineage: Eukaryota > Metazoa > Chordata > Mammalia > Cingulata > Chlamyphoridae > Tolypeutes > Tolypeutes matacus. The sequence continues at coordinate 33,391,493 of JAKSZT010054458.1, forward strand.
AGTTGATCCCTACTCTCTGTGATAGTATCCCACAAATAAAGTGCTTCATTTGTTTATGATGTTTTAAACAGGAATTTTTTATAAGTTGTTATTATCCAATGTGGCTCTTGATTCCTAATTTGTTTCCATTTGGAACCTATATACTTTACTTAGAAGATAAAAGACTTTTCAAGCTATAAGTCTTCGAAATTACATTCATACAAACTACCATGATATCAAAAGCATTTTTTTAATTGAATCTTTCCAACAATATATTTTAGGGGTTTCCAAATGCTATTTTACATTTGTTCAATATATACGTGAGTCTTTTGCAGTGAGAGCAATGACACATGAATTCTCTCATTCACATTTTAAAGATTTTCTAATGTAATCTTACAAAAGCCTTAGTAATTTTCTAACAGATTATCACTTTTGTAAAAACATAAAACTCATCAAATATGTAATATCCTTCACTTTTTTATCTCATTTTTATGTTTTGATGGCAATAACTTAAGAAAGTAGAAACATTCTTTTGTCACCATCATTCAAAGTCAAGAAAGGAAGAATTTGTTTTTGTAGAGGCAAATTTAACACCCAAAATGTTGGGTTTGGGAAAATGTCTCTATATGCATCTGGTTTTCTGAATTATGTAGCTCCATTCTCCCAAAGAATGGAATAAAGTTTTTTAGAAACTATGTTGATGTGAATGTTAACCTGTGCTTGTGCCAAAAATAGTGTAAGAATAGCCCTCAGTGTACCATTTTTTATCATCCTCTCCAACTGTGAGATGCTTCAAAAGAAAAACTTAATATTTTAAAAACATTTTTTCACAACTAAGTTGATTTTACTCAATATTTTGGTTAATTACAATCTAAAATATTTTTTTTTACTTTTTCCAAATTAGAAATATTCAGAAATATAATAATTACAATATAATCTGATGCTTGAGAAAAAGCTATGAAAGATTGAATGCCTGAGAGGAAAAACTGTTTTTAAACATAGACTGGTAACCTTTTAAAGATATTGAAGTATGAAAAATTAATTCTGCTGTTCCTTCAGGGTTAACTGATCCAAAATTAAGCTTTAATATACCAGGCTGTTGCTAAGCAACTTGTAAGTGTGCTGTATTCATAATTTTAGGCTTTTGTAATTCATTGATTCTTAATAAAATTCTCTATTGGTTCATAGAAACTAAAAATATTTGTTAGGGAGAAAGAAAAAACGCAAAATAAAACAGTGAAGCCTAAAATTGAATAATCACTCTAAGCATAAGCATGCTTGAAGGTTGCATTTACTACACATGACTGACCACTGAAAAAATTCAATTTATATAGGGAATGAAATTCACTTTAGGAAATTAATATTTAATATATTAATACATATTTTAAATTAATGGTAATTATTGGATTGAAAAGTTGATGATGTCCTTTTATCAGTCTTTTCCAGTAACCTTGTTCTTCTTCCTCCCTGTAAGTCTTCTTTTTTCTCAAATACAAGTTTCACTGTGTTGTTTTCAATTATGCAACACGTAATTATTGAGCCACGCTAATAGAGAATGCTTCTTCTAATCCATGGTCTTTTTCTTTCTGTTAACAGAGCTCAATTAGCTTAATGGCAGGTTTGCCTCTTCTCTTTCACGTTATGAGTTTACAGTGATCTGCTCCAGTTCTGGTTTACTGTGACTCAGAGCGTATGCCCATTTAATTGAAGAGTTTGGCATTAGTAGGTCCATCTACCTATATATATAAACACCTTCCAACTCAAACTTTTTGTTGGTAGTGGAGGTAGTATTTTGGCCTCAGCCTTTATTTTAGAGTTTTGTTTTTTTTTTTAACTTGCTCAAGCCTAGGAAATGAAAAGAAATGTTGTTTTGGAGATTACACTAAGAAAATCTTTAAAATATTGTGCTAAATATTGTTGCCAGGGCTGATTTCTAAGTCCTTAGTCACGGCATAATAAGAAATTCAGAGACACACCACAGTTATAAGAAAGCTAGAAAATAATTTAATAAGGAGAAAGTACACACTCAGACGTGAGTGTGGGCATGATCAAGGTACTGAAGCTTGTGCTCTGTTCTGGGGTTCCTGGTCTTATGGGCTATCATAGAGGGTTAGTGTCTACAATGATTGGTGTATTGGAGACAAAGTGGGGGAGATTTATTTGGCGGTTTGATTTCTAAGGGTTGTTGGCGGTGATTGGCTTCTGGCTCTTGCTCATGAGCTCTGCTGGAATTTGCTGTGCAACGTAATATGAAAGTGTGTGGGTGGTAGTGGTGGTGCCCCTCCTGCCCGAAGCTGCCTCTGATAATGCAGCTACTGGGTGAATGCTGCACGCTGCCCCCTGATAACTTGTTTGTGCAAGTCAGCTGGCTGTTGCCTCAGCATCTCTTATTTGTGTAGCTCATTGGATTTTCTGCCTCTTCTCCTTAGATGCCTATTTTATCCTGCTTCAATATGGAGGACATAAACCTGAATAAGGCACAAGGTATTAGCAGAGTAATGAAGTAATAGACATATAAATGGAGGATTACAAAACAATGTATTGAATGCAACATGGTGAAAGAGCCAGGATGATGAACAATGGAAGAATGGATGAGAAGGCTATAACTCAGCTCCCCAAAATGTTTGCCTGTGCATAAATCTTAAAGGATACAAGTCAATAACCCAGGAAAAGTTTGGGATTAGGGAGAGCACAGTTGAAGGAGGGAAAAATAGTTATGAGATAAGAAGCAACATGATGTTTTCCAGGAAACTACAAGTAATTATTTTTTTCTGGAACATAACGAGTGAGGCAAGTATCTCCACTCTCCAGCTGTTTCAGTTCCTCTCACTGGCCTTGCCAATACCCATTGCTGGACTTAGTTCCCTCTGCTTGGAATACTAATGTTTTTCTTTTCAGTCTAGTTATTTTCTATCTTTTAGATCTAAACATAAATGTCTTTTGACTGTGCTAATCTTCCTGTCTTGGGTATTTCTTATATTAGCAAACACTAACCTTTCTGACAAGTTGTGTCTTTAAGTGTTATGTTGAATAGTTTGGAAGGAGGAAGGATACACACTAAAAGGAAGTGATGAATAAAATTTTGAAGTTACTAAATAAATTTCAGAGTAAAATTTGGTAGCAATGGGAATATAGGAGAAGAGATTAAAACAGTTTGTTTGTTTTTTTCCTAAATAAAAACAAGTAGCATTACTAATGTACCTGCAGTTAAGAGGGTTATTTTTAAATGCTTCCTGATTCTTATATTCCCTGAGCTCACTAATTGTTTAAAAAAGAAAAAGAGAGGAGGGGGAGAGAGAAAGGGAAAGGAGAGAAGAAAGAAGAGAAATGAGAGACAGAGAGAAGTTTCTTTTTATTTGTCATTTGTGGTGATTTGAAGCTGTATGTATCCCAGAAAAACATGTTCTTAAATCTAATCCATTCTTGTGGGTTTAAACCCATTATAAGTAGGACCTTATGTTGAGGCTATTTCAGTTAAGGTGTAACCCATCTCTTTCGGTATAGTTCTTAATCCTATTACCGGAGTCTTTTTTTTTTTTTTTTTCCTTAGGAGGTACCAGGGAATGAACCCAGGACCTTGTACATAAAAAGCAGGAGCTCAACCACTGAGCTACACCCTCTCCCCATTACAAATGGAATAAATACAGAGAGAGAGAGGAGAGCCACAGGAAGCAAGAAGCTGAAATGGAACCCAGAACAGAAGGACGGGACCAGGAGATGCCACCATGTGCATTGCCATATGACAGAGTAGCCAAGGATCACCAGCACCCAGTCTTGGGAAGAAAGCATTGCCTTGATAGGGCTTGATTTGGACATTTTCATGGCCTCAAAACTGTAAATTAATAAATTCCCATTGTTTAAGCCAACCCATTTTGTAGGATTTGCTTGGAGAAGTCAAGAACACTAACACAGATTTCATCCAGTCTAATGGCTAATAAGTCTGCCAAACAGAGCAGGAAAACTACTTTTTATTTTCCTAATATTATAAAATCTTGAAATGTAAAATTGCCCATTTGAATATCTTAAAATACTTCTTTGAACTGATATCAACATTTTATGGAAAAAATGGCTAAAAAACACATTTTTAAACTAGAATACTGTGCACTGATGAACATTTTTAGTTAGAAGTAAATGTTTCTCTAAGTGCACCAGTGAGTTTAATGAACTTCACATATAAGCACACTAATATTTTAGCACCACTAATTGGAGCCCAGTGTCCCAAAGCTAAATGCTGGCTTTAAAATTAGAATTTGACTAAATCAAATTATTTACCCATAGAGTATCTTCTCTAATAGAACACATTTGTATTTTCATTCCTCCATAATATATCAGGCTTTCTACCAACAGAGGGATTTATAAATATCATTCTATTTTTTTTACATGCTCATAATACTATCCTTATGAAGGAATGTAAGAATAAGAATCTTAATTTTCTGCTATTATATTGGTTAACAACAACACAGGGACCTTATGTAAATCACTTGAATTAGGATTTTTATTCACTTGTTTTCCTGCTTTGTTCACACTTTCTAAAAAAAAACATGTGAAAAAGCAGGAAATTCTGGATATTTCTGTATTGGTACATTTGGATGCACCAAAAGATAATTCTTTTTGGAAACCTGTTGTGATGTGCATCTACACTGATACAGATTGTTTAAAACATTGCTCAGCATCTTAGGGAATTTAAGAAGCTATTTTAAGAAATATTTACAAAATGACACCCTGGGATGAATCCTGAACTCTTGGTCAGTGCCCACAGAACCAGTCACCACTTTTCTTGCCTATACAAACAAATATTATAATTCCTATTTCAATCCACATTTCCTGTCACTTAATTTAATTGCCAAAATATGTCTTTATGCCTGAGCTTTCTAAATATATTATCCTGAGATAACTCTTTTGAAAGTGTGGCCCAAGGTCCCTCAGGGCTCCCCAATGACCCTTCCAGTAGGGATGGGATTTCAAAACTATTTTCACAATAATATTAAGAAATCAATTGCCTTTTTACTCTAATTCTTTTATGAGTTTTTGAGGCAACATGAAGTGTGACAACATCATTGCTCTAACAGCTACTGAAATGTGTGCTTGTGACTTCTTGTGTCTCAAACGCTTTTCTGTTTTAATTTTCAATAAGTATGTATTGATTTATATAATCTACACATACAAAAGCTTTCTGTGATCCTCAGTAATTTTTAAGAGTGTAAAGGGTTCCTGAGAGCACCTGAGAGCCCACATGACAGTCTCTCTTACCATTTGAGGTAGAAATCTCTCCTAAATAAACACATTTGGGGTAATTTAATTAATAAAACTGTATTCTTAAATACATTACATCTATTGTCATTGGATAAGAAGATTTTAAATTGTAGCAAATAACAGTTTTCAAATTTTCAATATAAATAGAGCTAAATAGCAAGTCATTGCTATTCATTGGTTAAAAAATAACAAAGACTCCAAGGGAATTTTTTTTCTATTGGTGATCTCAAAATATAATGTTGCCTAAATTAGAACTTTTCAATGTAATTTAGGGAGCCATCGAGCTCCAGGGATCACTATAAGGGTCAGTTTGTTTAATGGGAAAGCAAGAGGTCAAGGTTCTTGGTGTAACTTCTTCAAAACTTCATATAAACTTTATTTGAAGAAATAAGTCCACAGATAAATAACAACAACAAAACAAAAATAATAATGATATAAGTTTAAATATTGGCCTGTGGCATCTAAAACAATGAATGCCATGACCTACTTGGAGAAAGAACGTTAGATTAGATTTATTCTCAAATTCCTTCCAGCCCTGTAATGGCCTAATTGTTAATATCACTTATACTCACAGCACAGGGTGGTAACAATAAAAACAAAGACCTGTTCAGTGGTCCAGTTGGTAACAGCCGAGGGGCAGGGAAGCTTTATTTCATTGTCAGCTGACTTATGATCTCCTTGCTGAGGATCTGTAGTGTATGGGAAAAGAATAAATGGACTACCAGTGTGCATTGAATCACCTCATATGTTACATACTGTCTCTTTCGTAGCCTTCTAGAAATTTCTCTTTCCCTTTCCTTTTAATGGCAACAGCATGGTGGCTGAGGAGTAATTTCTTCCCTATGTTTTAACCTGATTGTGTAAAAAATGGATACTGCCATAATACATCATCAAACCCCTTCCAAATTTCTTGGACACAGTTTTTTGAGGAAGAGATGTGCAAGCACTTGAAATGGGAGGAATATTAATCAGTACAATATGAATAAAGCAAAGGATAAACTTAGAGAAGTAGTGTAGTTTTCTAGGAAAAGCTGAGACCATATTATGAATAGGCATGAAGATTAAAATGATGAGGAGTTTATCATTAACTTGCTAAGTACTGGATAAAAATGAAAGTTTTTAATCAGGAATAATTTGGGGTTGCATTTTATAGCCATTCAATTTGTTGCTCTCTGTAGGTTGATGGGCACATATATGAAAGAGCCAGTATATTCAGTCAGTGCCAATTACAATTATATGTGTAAGAGTTAAACACTGCCATCCTTTATTCATTCAATAACTTGCTTATTCATTCACTTATTAAACAGTCACTTGTTGAATGAGGAAAAGCATGTTACGTATTATGAATGAAACATAAAACAATGTAGTTGCATTCAAAGTATTCAGAATATAATCATGGTATTTAGCCTGAGATTTGTATAATTTGAATTTTGTCAAATTTTAACAAAATGTAAATAAGAAAAATGCTATTTCTTCTGAGCAAAGCACAGAAGTAAAACGTACCTAGTGTAATAGGGGAATTGTGAGAAGGTGGACCATTGGGCTACTATAACAATGTATTTCAAAATGTTTGTGATTCATTTATTTTTGTCTCCAGTCACAAGTAGGCATCCAATAATTCTGTGAATTGAACTGGTTTAGATTAAGTTAAATTAAATGTAAAGACATATCTTTTTAAAGTGATTTTTATGTGACAGTAATTTTTTTCAGTATTTAATATGAATTATATAATTTAATCTAAACAAAAATCTCATAAGAAAATTAACTTACCATTATATTTTTCTGGGATAGTAATTATCACTACTCTTCTATGTTAACCATATGCTATTTAGCAATTTAACATTAAAACTAAATTATTCTATCTTCCAACCTTCATGGTTCATATAAAAAGGGAAAATTTTTTTAAAGAAAGAAAATAATAATGTAACTTCAACAATAATATGATTTATTTTAAGTTTTAAATATGTAGGCACTGTACTAAGCAATTTATATGCATTACATTGTTTAATTCTTACAACAACCCTAAAAGTTAAGTGGTATCATTATCCCATTCAAGAAAAGTAAGCTGGCATGGGTAGGTAAATCAAGTACCTTACTCAAAGTCATGCTGTTAGTAAATAGTAGGACCAAAATTCAAAATCAGATCTGCCTCTAAAATTGGTTTCTGTAATGACATAATAATACTGTCAGCAGCACACAGATAGAAAAAAAGGAGAAATATCCATTTAACATTTACTGACATCTGTTGAGGACCAGGTAATGTGCAAAACTTTTTACATGGTTTCCACAGCTCCAAGGACTATCAAATTCTTATTAGCCCAAACCTTTATCCTTTATATTCACTGATTTAATATTGTTACTGGATGGTATTAGAAGGCATATATCTCATCATGGTAAATTGCACAACTGATTTCCATAACATATTAAGTCTTTCTAAAAATCATTCCAGGAATTCTAAACATGGCACTTTGATCACACCATTAATTATTCCCACTGACTTACAGAGGGAGCTTGATATACTCCAGCTAAGTTCAAAACTGCAAAGTAAAGGAAGGAAGGAAGGGAAAGAGGGAGGGAGGAAGGGAGAGAGGGTCACTTAAAGTTGTGGGTGGAATCTTAATGTAAGAATCAGGAGATTACAAATAAGGTTTTGTTTTATTTTTTGTATTATTTTTGCAGGTTTATTAGTCTGTATGCTGGAGTAACAATCTCAGTGACTTTATAAGACAAAGATTTATTTATAACTCATCACAATGTAACGCAAGTTGAGGAGATTTTCTGTGCAAATATTCTCAAAGAGGACTCCAGAACCCAGGCTGGTTCCCACATCACAACTTTGCCCTCATTGAGTCTTTGTTTTCAGATATAAAAATAAAAGAAGGAATGAGGATGAGTAGATCTTCATTTTTTTTTGGCTTGGAAAATATTTTTAATCCCAAATATAATTTCCCTTATTCGTTTGCCCTCATATTTAAATTTGCTTAAGTTTTAAGATCTTTCTTTTACAAACAACATTAACTTTTTGTCAAACCAAGTGTACTTATTTTTTTAAAATATATATTTTTAAAGATACTTAGATTACATAAATATTACACAAAAAATATAAGGATTCCCATATGCCCCGCTCCCCACGCCTTCCACACCCTCCTAAATAAACAACATCCTTTATTAGTGTGGCACATTCACTGCAATTGATAAACGCATCTTGGGGCATTGCCACTGACCATGGACTATAGCTCACACTGTAGTTTACACTCTTTCCCACACAATTCTGCTGGTTATGGGAAGATATATAATGGCCTATATCTGTCACTGCAATGTCTCACCAACTCTTAACTGCCTCAGAATGGAAGTAATACATCCTTTCTGTTTATGTTTTGTTGGAGATAATCAATCCCATGACATAATCTATATGCATGAGGGCTGGGAAATAAATAATAAAATGTGGGTGTTCAGTGCAATAATAATCTCTGCCAAAGTTTACTTCATTCTCTAAAGTTCATGTTCCAAAAAAAGAAGAATGAGGCAAACTTATTCTTAGTCCAGAAAAAGGACTTTTTTTAAGAATTATAAAGGCTGGAACTAGAATTGGATTTGGGGCTATAATCCAAACTGCTAATAAGTATTCATTTGCCAACAGTGCCCCAACTATATTCATCTCTCTTAAGACTCACCAAGACTGTCTCTGCCAGTGTGGTATGTTGTTTAAGAAATCAAGGATATTGAGACCTAAACCCTGGCCACTTAGCATTGAGTATCTACCAAATCCCACTGAAGTTCAAGGAGGAGACCCTAGCATCTCTTTACTAGTCACTGTTAACAGGCACTAAGGAAATAGTGTGTGTAGGGGAGAAACCAGAAACTGTCTATACCATCATAAATATCGTGCTCTAGAATGAAACATAGTGCTTGATCACTGATATATTTAATTAATAAATTACAATTGTACAGTTTTGTTAGGAAGAAGTGGGGAATAAATGGAAGTATAAAAAGCTAAGTCCTAAAAAGTAGGAAACCCTTCCAGCGATCATCTCTGTAGGGACACATTCCCAGTGGAGGAAACAACATGAACAGTCAGAGTTGAAAACTCATAGGATAAGTGTGAGTATCTGGAATGTAAATCACTCCTTATTTGGTAGTTTAGTTTATAGCAAAACACAGGGCAAATAAAAGAAAGGAACAGGTAGTAAGGATGTCCTTGCATGCTTGTGTGCTAGGAGTACACATTGATCTAGTTAATAAAATAGCTTGTGAGAAATCTAGAAGTGAATCCTAATTGAGAAAAACTTTATTTTTAGTCCCTTCAATTAAAGGATTAATCATTTGGTAGACCCCGGAGGGTAGAAAAAAAATAATTAATAGAAGAGAGAGAGAGACAGAGAAGCAGATTTCGAGTCAAAATATGGAAGGAATATAACAATTACAGTCATGCAAAATTGAAATAGTTTGCTTTAATAAAGGCAATAATAACCTATTTTCCATGATGTTTTAAGCTTACAAACTATTTTCATATGTACTGTTTGGTATCTAGAGCCCAATTGGGGGCAGGCTCTAGGCTAATAGCACAACGATTAATAAAACTCAGTCCCTTACTTCAGAGAGAGTGTCAAGGTTTGCATATTGGGGTTCCCCAGAGAAACAAGGTTTGTATATTGGGATTCTCCAGAGAAACAGGGTTTGTATATTGAGGTTATCCAGGGAAACAGAACAAGAATATGCATTATGTATACATATATATATATATATATATATATATATACATATATATAACTGTAAATATTATGAGATTTATTATAGGAATTGATTGGCTTATGTATGCATGGGGATTGACAAGTCTCAATTCCACAGGGCAGGTGGTAAATGGGAAACTCAATGAAGATGACGATGAAGTCTCCAGAAGCTAGAAGAAGCTGTTTCAAGTAGAGATAGAAGTTCTTTCTGACTGCTGAAATCCTCAGTTCTCCCTTTGTGTCTCCAACTGACTGGATGAGGAGTCTCCTCTCCTTGCTGAAGGCAATCTCCTGTGCTGATTGTAGAGGTAATCAGCCATAGAAGCAATCAACTAACTAATGATGTAAATCCATTTACAAAGTACCTTCTCAGTAAAAATTAGGCCAGTGCTGCAAGGGCTAGCTTGACCAAACAACTGAACACAATAACTTATCCAAGTTGATACATGAAATTAACCATCACAGTTTGCAAGGTGGCTGATATGTCAGAATACCCAAAAATCTCAATATTGCTTATGGATATGACTCTTATGACAGGATTTGTGGCTGGATGGCACCATGAAGGACTTGGTGGTGGGAACTCACTATTCTCACAGCCTAGCCAATCCTCTTTAGGAAACAATACAATCAAGCAGATATTGTCATTGTTTCCATTTTATAGATCAGGTAATTAGATTAATTTAATCCTCTAAATCATATCTAGTAACAACGGAGTCAAGATTTAATCACAGAGTTAATATCAAATGTACAATAAAATGATTTTCTTGGCAGTAACATAATTCATAAAGAAGCAAGAAATCAATTGCTGAGGATTTTAAAAGAGATTTAATGATGAAATACAATTTGGACATGCAACTTCCTTCAACTGAGAAATCAATGTTTCCATGATCCTTCGATTTAGTGGCAATTCCAACCTAGATGAATTGTTCTTGTTCTTTCAGTTTATGTCTTTATTTTATATTTATATCTCTTTTCTTTTATCATGGTGCCTATCAAAATTAACACATTAACTTATTTTATTTATCTAACTTTATCAAATTATAAATATCACACTGTCAAAATTATACCAATATTACTATTAACAATTAAACAATTGAGTAGAGTTTAAGGGGTTTTACAGTTCTTTTTTCTTTAGAAGACATTCCACTTAGGATTTCTGTGCTCAAAATCACTTAGAATAATTTTTGTTCCTATGTGATTATGGTAGAAATTTAATATACAGCTAGGTCCATTTCTTGTTTCTATAATGTAGTTAAGGATAACACTCATTTCTTATTGTTCTGAATCTTAAGTCATACTCATGAAAATTTTCCACGCTCCATCAAATATGAGACTCAAGCAATCTTCTACCAAGCATCCCCAATGGTCACAGATGACATAACATTCATGAACATTTTCAGCAAAGATCAGTCAATCAATAAAGGCTTCTACCGGAATCTTCTATTTGGGGCCAATAATAAGTGGCTGTTACTTTAAACCACTAAATTTTAGGTTGAAAAAGTAGAGGGAGAAATATAATTAAAGAATTCTAAGGTCCTAACACTTTTGGATGTATTAGGTTTCTATTGTTATGTAAAAAGTTACTTCAGAACACAGCACTTAATAATAAATACAAGCATACTTTATTTTATTGTGTTTTGCTTTATTGCACTTCAAAGATAATGCATTTTCTAATGAATTGAAGGTGTGTGGCAACACCGCACTGAGCAAGTGCACTGAGCAAGTCTATCAGTGCTATTTTTCCAACAGCATATGTTCATTTTGTGTCTCTGTGTCACAAAAATGGTAAATTCAATATTTCCAAATTTTTCATTATTATTGTATCTGTCATGGTTTTCTGTGATTTGTGATCTTTGATGTTACTATCGTATTTCATTAGGGGCGCCTCCAACTGCATCAATTTATTGAACTAAATCGATAACTAGTCTCTGTGTTTTGACTCCTCCAGCAATTGGCTCTTCCCCTGTCTCTCACCCTTTCCTTGGGCCTCTCAATTCCCTAAGACATAGGCTAATTAATGACCCTTCAATGGCCTCTAATTATTCAAGTGAAAGGAGTAGTAGCACATTTCTCACTTTAAATCAAAAGCTAAAATGATTAAGCTTAGTAAGAAAGGCATGTCAAAACCAAGATAGGCCAAAATCTTGGCCTCTTGTAACAAACAGTTAAGCTAAGTTGAGAATGTGAAAGAAAAGTTCCTTAAGGAAATTACAAGTGCTACTCCAATGAACACACAAATGATAAGAAAGCTGTATAGTTTGCTAAAAGCTGCCAAGGCAATATACCGGAAATGGCTTGGCTTTTACAATGGGGATGTATTAATTTATATGCTTACAGTTCTGAGACTATGAAAGTGTCCAAATCAAGGCATTATCAGGAGATGTTTTCTCCCCAAGCTGCAGCTGCGGGTGATCAGGCACATGGTGGCGTTCGCTCATCTCTCCCCAGTCCTTCAGGCTCATTGCTTTCAGCTCCTGGCTTCGGCGGCTCCCTTTCAACCTGTGTTCCATTGATTTCAGCTTCTGGGTCTCAGGGCCTTTTCACTTAGCTTCTGGGGGATATCTCTCTATTTTTGTGGCTCTGCAGATTTCAGTTTATAAAGGACTCCAGTAAGAGGATTAAGACTGTGTGATTCCATTTCTGTGATGTTCAAAAACAAGCAGAACTAATGACAGTTGCTAAAAGTCAGGATAATGATCGCCCTTGTGAGGGGCAAGTGACTAGGAGAACCACGAGGGGGCTTCCTGGCAAGCTAGCAGAGCTCTATATCTGTGTCTGGGCACTGGTTTCATGGGTGCCTTCAGTTTGTTGAAAGGAGGGATGACACCCCCCCACCCCCACCTCTCAAAGCTGATGAACTTGGAAACATTGATTTGACAGAGAGAGAAAGAGACAGACACAGAGATATGGAATGAGATGGATGGACAAACACAAAAAGATGGCGGAGGGATGGAATGAAAGGGGAGATGGAGAGAGAAATGAAAAGACAGAAAGATTTAAAGAAACTGTGATGATATGTACACCAAAATGTTAACAGTAACCATCATTAGTGGTGAGGCTATAAAAGGGTTTTGTCTGTTTCATAAGCACTTTTTAAGTTTTCTTCATTAAAGGTGTTATTACTTTTATGATTAGGAAAAAATTTAAGAAAAATAAAAATGACCCAACCTACAAAAAAAAAAAAAAAAAAAAAAAAAGACACACCCCAGGCTTATTGGAGTAATCTAATCAAATAATGCTTAACTGAATCTAATCTAATCAAAGGTTCACAATAAGTTCACACCCACAGGAATGGATCAATTTAAGAACATAATTTTCTGGAGTCCACAAAAGACTGAAACTACCACTAAAGCAAAACAATCTTATTGCTGATATGGGGAAAGTTTGAGTGGTCTGGATAGAAGATCAAAACAGCCACAACATTCCCTTGAGCCAAAGCCTAAATCAAGAAGAAGGCCCTATCTTTCTTCAACTCTATGAAGACTGGGAGTGTTGAGGAAGCTAGAGAAGAAAGCACACATATATAAATTTTTATGGATTAAACTTGAAAACATTTTGTCAGTTATGTTCAGAATGGACATTGGTGTGTGGTTTTTTGTTTTGTTCTTTCCTTGTAATGTCTTTATCTGTTTGGTATCAGGGTACTTCTGAGATCATAAAATGATCTGGGAAGCATTTCTTCTTCCTCCATTTTCTTTAAGATTACACCTATAATAGGTATTATTTCTTTCTTAAATGTTTGATAGAATTCATCATTTACTCTAGGTGTGCCTGGAATTTTCTTTCCAGGAAAGCGTTTAATTAAAAATCAAATTTATTTAATGGATATAGGACTGGTCAGATATTTCGATTTTATTGATTTCTATTTTTAATTTTTCTTATTGGTTGTCTTCTGCTGGTTTTACCTTTAACTTGCTCTACTTTTCTTATTATTGAGATGAAAAATTTGATCATTGATTGAAGATGTTTGGTATTTTTTAATATAAGCATCTGGTACTCTAAACTTATATCTAATAATCTCCCTTAGCTGGTCCTATATATTCTTAGATTTTTTTTTTCAATTTTATCAAATTCAATATATTTTCTAGTTTTCCATGGGTTATGTAGACTCATAGTTTACTTAGAATTGTGTTGCTTAGTTGATGAATATTTTAGGATTTTCCAGATATCTTTTTGTTGTAGATTTCTACTTTAATTACATTGTGAACAGAGAATATTTTTTGCATAATTTTAATTGTTTTAATTAAACAATGTATAATGGTACAGGAGATGGTCTATCTTAGTGAATATTCCATAAGCATTTGTAAAAAAAAAAAAATGTTTATTTTGCTGTTGTTGAGTGGATTGGTTCATCCATATAAATTAGCTCATGTTCATTAATTTTGTCATTTAGGTTTTTTTAAATGACTGATTTTCTGTCTACTTGTATTGATTACTGAGAGAAGAGTAGTGGTGTCTCCAACAAAAATCGTGGATTTGCTTATTTCCCCTTTCAGTTCTTGCTTCATTTATTGAAGCTCTAGTTTTAGGTGCATATACATTTAGATTGTTATGTCTTTCTGGGTGAATTGAAATCTTTACGATTATATAATTTCTTTCCATATCCCTTGAAATATTCCTCCTTATGAACTCTAACTTGTCTTACTCTGGCTTTCTTCGGTAGTGTCTGTGTAGCATATGTTTTTCCATTCTTTTAATTTTGCCTATCTAAATTTTTATACATAAAGAGAGATTCTTGAGTGCAAAATTCATTAGTTTATACAATTTGAATATATCTGTCTTTTAATTGGGTGTCTAGGCAATTTATATTAAATATAAGTACTGATATGGTACCTCCAGCGGCTTGATGCGATAGTTCCATGTTTGAGAAGGGTGTAGGCAAGGGAGTAAGGATTTGCACCTTCCCACAGCAGTTGCCATTTCCCTTCTGCTTACCTGTTTCTCTGAGGGAGACTTCTAATAGCCTGCCCCATCCCCAATCTTTTCATGGGTGCTAGGCTAAGTTTGTGCAAAAGATACTGCTACTGGGTGCAAATACCACTTGAATATGAGGCTTCCAGCAGTTATTTACTCTCATGGTAGCTCACAATTAGCAGCCAGCAAGATATGTAATTTTATCTGATTTGTTCTTACTCACTCACTGATGGCAAGTGCCTCTTGCTCCTAGGCTCTGACACAGGTGGTCCGATCTGAGCATACCATCTCTCCTTGAAGGGAATTGTCTCTTCTTGGTATTCAGGCTACTGGGTTGCTCTACCATCTCAACTTTCTGATGAGTTCAAGTGATAATTTTATAGTTTTGGTATCTTTTACCCATTGTGTGGGAGTGATGAATGCTCTTTCCAGCTTTCTACCTCCTAGACAGAAGCAGAACTCCTCCCAGGATTTAATTTTTAATCACAAATTTCTGTATGCTTGTGAATTCTACAAGAAAGTTCAACACAAATTAACATTTAATTCCTATCACAAATGGCTACTCTTAAAGCTCACAGAGAAAAATCAAACCTTGGAATTCCTTACCTGTTCAGTTATTGTCTGACTTCTACATTCTAGAAACAGCTTACTTTCCAGTGCTATAATGGTCTAGACCCTGGATCCTATGGGGAAAAAAAGGTCATTTACTGTTAACCAGTATGGTTGCAGTATCACTGACCTTCAAGTACATTTAGAGATTTTCCCTCTCATCCACAAGGAGGTCATTTGGTCCTGTGAGGATAACCACGAGGATAACCACAATAATATTAAATCAATTTTCTCAACTCTGGATGATTTATTTTTAAACCATGAACTTTGTGAGAAACCAAAAGGAGTTAAATTTTATTGCTTTAAACCTAATTCACTAGTCTAGTTCTTTTCATAAACTTTCCTCCATCTTAAGGTAATGAGAATATAGAACCTCTGTCTATAATCTGAGCTAAACAGCTAATGTTCTGTGAGCTATTACCTAATGTTAAGGCAATAGCAGGTACACACACCCCCACACACACGCAGCCCTAGCAAACACACAAACATTCACACATACATACCAATCTCATTAAGGTAAAAAAAAAAAAAATCAGGATATAGATGTACAAATTTAGATTTAAAAAAGAACAAAACATGATCTAAACTCTATGGAAAAAGTACCTATTAGAGCTTCACTTATTTTATATTAACAAAAACTTAAAATTGTGATTGTATTTCTCATTTGCATTTCTTACTTAATTCTTATCTTTCCTTAGGACCTGAAATATATTTATGAAATTTAAGGGGCTTTCTGAAGTGGTCTATTCCAAATCTCCTAGTAAAAAAATAGCCCTCTGCCTCAAAAGCAAATCCAAGTTTCCAAATTAAAGGGGAAATTGACATAGTTTTTTTAAAAAAATCATTAAATCATATCTTCAAAGGAAATGGCATTACATTTCTGAAAAGTTTAATATTGAAATAATTAATTTTGATCTAGTGTCTATCAGGGGAAAAACAGTTTGGAAAGAGTGTTCAAGATATCCTGGTGAAATAAATTCTATGTTGTCTTTTTGCAATAAATTCTATGTTGTCTTTTTGCCTCCAAAATTACATTGTGTTTGGCACTTCCAAGTTCCAAACTGGTCATGAAATGATCTCTTTTATTTTCACACATTGACACTTCTAAGAATCAAGCCATAAATTCAATTCTCACACCTTGCATCACAAATTAGAGCTAAGAAAATTCTGTTGTGTTGGGAATTCTCACACCTGGATGAACTCTGGCATTTCACAGCCTGAGGAGAAGATAAATTTCAAACTCTTTTGTCAACATTCTTTCTTGGGAGACAGAGGAAGAGGACTATGTTGCTTTATAGGTTGCAGTGTTATATGTATGTTAGCAATGGGAAGCAGTTAAATAAAAAGTAATTTTCTATGAATTTTTATTTATTGTCAATTTACAGATAATGTGGCCTTAATAATATATCTGTAAATATGAAATTTGATGATAATATTATAATGCCTAATTTTTACGTGCAATCATGTAATATTTCAAACACTGAAAAGTACAGAAAATGATATACCAGAAACTTTGCACCTGAAAATGTTTAATGAATGAATTAAATGTTAGTATATTAAAATATTTGCTTCATACTTCTTTCTGTTATAAGGAACATAAAATATAAAAATATAGCATCACCATAACTTTCCTCCGAAACCCTAGATAACTACTATCCTGAAGTTTGTGTCTAAATAAATCACATATATTTTTGTATGTTTTCCACATAAGTATGTATGCATAAAAATACACATATATTATTTTTGCATTTCTAAATTTTATGTTAATGGCAATATATAGTTCCCATTCTTTTGCAACTTGTTTTTAGAATTCAATATTATGTCTTTAAAATTCATCCAAGTTAACACAAGTAAATATATTTTTATTTATTTCAAATACTGTAGAGTATTGCAAGCATGAAAAAATACAGTTTGTTCCATTCATCTACCAAGAAATAGGAACATTTTGATAGTTTTTCACTGTTATAATCAGTGCTAAGCTGAAAAGCCATATCCATGTCTCCTGCACTGGAGTGGGAATGTCTCAAAGGTAGAAATCTAAAAGCAAATTGCTAGGATATGCACATCATTAAGTCTATTAACTGTTATTAACATGCTTCTAAAATATGGATACCAATTTACATTCTCACTAATTTGTACTTCACTCAGTGATTTAAGAATTTATACTTCTTCATATCTGTGGCAGTAGTTGGTGAATTGCCTGCTTTCATCTTTTCACTAATTGTCTCAGTAATGTGTTTAACAGAATTTCATTTTTCTGTTGTAGGATCCGATGGAGGAACATGCATTGTATTTGGCTGTCATATATACTAAGTCTCCTTTAATTGGAAACATTTCCTCAGTCTTTGTTTTTATTGAACATGATATTTTTGAGGAGTACAGGCCAGATTTTTGTGGCCTTTCCCTCAGTTAGGGTTTGCCTGATGTTTCCTCATAATTAGATCCTGTTATTTGTTTACTGGCAGAAATACTGAAGAAGTGATGCTGAGTCATATTCTTGGCTTCTTATCTGAAGGCATATGATGTTGCTTTGTTAATGTTAATCACTGTAGGTAAGGTTTCCCTTGTGATTAATAGATAATTTTTAGGGATACACATTTGAAGTTAGGTGAACATCCTGTTACTCATCAAATTTTTACCTACTTTTATTATACATCTATGATTCTTGCCCGAGTCAATTATTACCATGATTTTGCCCTTTGGTGATATTTTATCATTGCCATTTATTAGTTGGCCACCTACTTCGAAAAGAACTTTTCCTTATCATTAATTTATTTTTTCTATTATTTATAACAATATTGACTATGTATTTATGAGCATGCATATTTTATATCTATTTCTACATATATGCATCTAAAAAACTATGAGTTCCTACTGAAATTTCAAATACTAATTGAACATCAAAGGGTTCATTGTAGTCTTCTTCCTTTCCATATTTGTAGCTCTTTTCCAACAGAGAGAAAATGGGCTCCCTTTATCCTTAATGCATTCACTAATTTGTTCAATCCTAGAATACCTACAGTAGTTTCAGAATTAACCCATCCCACTCCAAAAGGGTTGTATTCCCACTAGTAATGTATCAGAGACCCCTAAAGCCACATTAGCAGAATATGTTGTCAAAATTGAAAATTTTCACCAAACTTAAGGGTGAGAATTATATTTCAGTGGGGTTTTAATCTGAATTACTCTCATTGTGAGTGCATTTGCTATGCTTAAGAGTCATTTTTGTTTTGTTTTCTGAAATATTTGTATATTATTTGCCCAATTTTTATTGGGTTTTTCATATTTTTCCTGCAATGTTTAAGGGGGCTATTTGACTGAAACGGTGATACAAGTTGAAAATATTTTCTCCCATTATATCATTATCTTTTAACATTGTGGAATTTTTTGCAACATATTGTTTGGTATTTTTAGTCAAATGTATCCATCTTTACTTGTATTTCATCTGGATGTTGTCATTGTTAGGTCATCTTTTCAAAGAAATCACTCTTATTTTCTTTTAGCATCTCTATGATATAATTTTTATATTTAATTTCTGATATGTTTGTAGTTAATTATTGTCTATGATGTGAGATATGGATCTAATTTCATCTATTTTTATAAATGATTTACCAGTTTTCCCAGCACAATGCATTAAAGTGTCTATCATTGTTGTAATGATAAGATATACCCATATTATTAAATACTAAATTTCTATAAGTTCTTTGATCAATTTCTAAACTTTCTTTAAACTAGGCTTTCTAGATATCTTGTTTAGTGATTAAAAACATTTGATTATGTTTTAGCAGCTATTAGGACAAATCCTGAGTTAGAGCCCATTTTACAAAAAATGTTTTTAACTTTTAGGGGACTATCATCTATTTTAATTTTCCATACGAACTTTAATAGAAATTTCTCCAGCTCTATAAATAAGTTTTTTTGTTATGGAATTTTTTTATTATATTAAATTATAAAGTAATTTAGAGAAAACTGACATTTTTTTTTGATGCTGTTTCATCCTATTCAAAATGGTGGACAGTCCATTTATTTTAGTCAATTTCCATGTTTTTCAGAATTATTTAAAAATTTCCTCACATTCACTGAGAGATGATTTACTGTTTTTATTTTCTTTGTTCTTATTGTAAATATTATATTATCTAATTGCTATTGTTTGTGTATATGAGGGCTATTGGTTTCTGGATATGTATTTCACATCCTGCCACTTCAAAAATAATTTTATTGTTTGAGTTAGTTTGATTATTATAACTAACATAAGATTTCCAAGCACATTATTATCTCATATACAGATAGAAATTATTGTCCCTTTTTATTCAAAATTACTAGCCTGTAATTGATTAATTGATTCTTCTTGTCTAATGGCATTAGTCATTATCTACAGTAAGATGCAAAATATTTTTTGAAGTAGTGGGCATACTTTCCTTGATCCTTATGGAAATGCCCACAGTAATAACTCATTGAGTAAGATGCTGACTTTAGGACCTAGTTATGTGCATTTGATGTACATCTACAATGTTAATGAAGAATCCATCGATTCCAGTTGCCTGAGAGTTTTTAATCAGGAACAAGGGTTGAATTCTGTTGAAGGCTTTTCAAGCATTTATGAATAATCAAGCATTATGAATAAAAAAATCATTTGCGTTTTCTCCTTAGACCTATTAACATGATCTGTTTTAATTCTGGGTTTCCTAATGCTGAATCAACTTTGCATTACTGGTATAAATCCCATTTGATCATGGTGCATTATTCTCTTACTGTGGTTTTGGATGCTGTTCTATTTATATTTTTATTCTAATATTCACAAAGCCTATTTGGCTAATTATTTTTTGGTACTGTCTTTAGTGTGCTTAAGTGTCAATACTATACTGTCATTAAAAAAATAATTTGTGGACTCACCCAGGGCAACTTAGAAGGAGATGATGATAGACAACGCCCATCCCAAGAGAGTCTGCAACTGCAAACAAGACAATTCCATCCATCTGCCCCACAGGATCTAAGCTCCCTCTCAATTAGAAGCAAAGTGGGTATCACCATCCCCAAATCCTCAATATTGAGGAATGAACAGTGGACCAAAGTAGACTTTTTATTATTCTATCAATAGAAGAACTTTTATCATTGATATAAAGGCAGTGTTCACCAGAGGTTCTGAGGGGAGGGAGACGGAAGAATAGGTGTAATATGGGGGTATTTTGGGGACATTTGAATTGTCCTGCATGACATTGCAATGACAGATACAGACCATTATATATTTTGTCATAACCTACGAAATTGTGTGGGACAGTGTCAACTATAATGTAAACTATAGTCCACAGTTAGTAGCAATGCTTCCATATGTGTTCATCAATAGTAACAAATGCACCACACTAATGATAGATGTTAATGGAAAAGTATGGGAGGGGAGAGTGTGGGGGATATGGGAATCCCCTATATTTTTAATTTAATATTTATATAATCTAAAGCTTCTTTAAAAATAAAAAAATAAAAAAATAATTTGAAAGTCTTTTATTGTTTTCTATGCTCTGGACCAATTTATGAAGTGTTGGGGCTCTCATCTTTAAAAATTTGGTATAATTCCTTGTGAAATCATTTGGCCCTGATGCCTTTTCATGGTACAGTTTCTCAATAATTTACTTCACTTATTCTCCAGAAATTGTTCAGTATAAGCATTTATCACTTATGGGGTCAGTTTTGGAAATTTGTACTTTCATAATAAATTATTCATTTTATACAGCCTTCTAAATATATTTTCTTATTCTGCAATTTCCTATTTTTATCAATTGTTATAATCTTCAGTAATCTTACTTTTTCCTAATTCCTTCTGTAGGTTTTATCTGCCTTATGATTTATTACTATGCCTAATTTAGCTTTTAAAAAGTTAGTGGCTTATCTATTTTATTAATGCTTTTTAAAATGAATGTATTTCAAAGTAATAATTCTACTCTTTATCTAATATAGACCTCATGAGTTTTTTCTTTCCTTGTTCCTTATATGGTAAAACTTTCACATTTCCTAGAATTTTAATTTGGGAAATTAATTTACCTATTCCTATTCATTTATCTTTATTGATTTAAGTGTATATGTCAATAAATTTTCTTTATTCACTGCTTTAAATGTAATCTACATATTCTAAAATTGTTTTAGTTTCCTGTGCTGCTCAAGCAAATACTACAAAATGAGTCAGGTTAAGGAACAGGAATTTAATGGCTCCTAATTTTGAGGTTAGTAAAAGGTCCAAATCAAGACATCATCAAGATGATGCTTTCTCCCTGAAGCATATGGAATTCTGGGACTGTCTGCCAGTAATCTTTTGTCACATGGCAAGGCACATAGCAACTTCTCCTCGTCTCTTCCTTACCTTCTGGGTTCTGTTGATATTCAGCCTCTGGTTGCTTCCTCTGTTGCTTTCTTTCTCTTTGTCTGAATTTCATTCTCTTTATAAATGACTCCTGTAACAGGATTAACATCCATACAGGCTGAGGTGGACCACATCTTAACTGAAGTAGTCTCATCAAAAGGTCCTACTTACAATGGACCTACCCATGGGTGTGATGTTTTCCTGGGATGCATAGCTCCAAAACATGACACTCCATCCTCTGAACCCTCAAAAAACATCTTCTTTCTATATGAAAAATATATTCATTCCATTACAATTGAAAACCTTTAAGACATTTTTGTAACAATGCTAAGTACAAAGTCTTATCAAATTTGGGGTATGGGTATGGTTTGTACTGGGGCATAATTCCCCTGTCTATTGACCTGTAAAATCTACAGAAAAAGTCATCTGCTTCCAATATACAATGATATAGCAGGCACAGCATTGCCATTCCCATTTAAGGATAGATTGGGAGGAAAACAGGGGTCATGGGTCTCATTCAATTCCAAACCCAGCAGGCTAACTCTTATACATTTCAAGGTCTGAGAGGCATCTTTAGATTGATATTTTGTCCTCCAGGCCTGAAGGGTGGCATTTCCACCCTTCCAAGTGCTTGCACAGTGGGCATGCATTCAGTGTTCAGGAACAATGGGGTAAAAGTTTCCACCCAAGCATTGGGATAGTAGCCAGGCTCTCTGCAAACCCTAAAACATAGGCCCCACCATCTCGGTGCACTGGGGTGGCAGCATCCTCACTGAATAACAGGGCAAAAGGCCTGCCCTCTCCAAGTACCGGGGCAGACTCACCCTTTCCTCACACAAAGGTGGGCCCACTCTCTTGGCCCAGCAAGATCTCTTCAGACCTCAGCATCCATTATTTTGCATTTGAAGTGGTTTTTCCTTCATTTTCTTCCTTCTATGTCCCTTTTACTCCAGGCTGGCAGTGGTTCTACTCATACAAATCTTACAATAAACTTGTTGGCTTTGCATGTAGTTCACAGGAGTAACCCATAGGACCAAAAGACTTTCCACAGATCCTTCCTGAATAACTTCATTTTCAATCATGACTTCCATGGAAATTTTTGACTCGTTCCAAGTTGAGTTACATTTTCACATTGTGCTCTAATCTCTGGGGACTCACTTTTCAGAAGCTCAGGGAGGTCCCTGATAGAGCACTACTGTCCTTAGTCTCAAAACTCTTAGTCTCAGAGCACACTGTCTGGATAGGCTCAGAATGTGCCAAACTATCAATATCTAGTTTCTTTATGCCTAGGATTTCAGTACTTACCTTATCCCTTTCCTCTCTCATGTTACCATAAGCTGCAAGGAGAAACCAGGCCACGCTTTCTACACTTATCTTGGAAATCTCTTCAGCTACATATCTAAGTTCATTCCTTCCAAGTTCTACCTTCCGTGCAATATCACAACTCAATTTCAACAACTTCTATGCCACTTTAACATAAGGATAGTCTCCAGTTTTTAATAACACAGTCATCATTTCCTTCTGAGGCCTCATTAGAATCACCTTTAGCAACCATATTTGAACCAATAGTCTCTTCAAAGCAATCTAAGCTTTTTTATCAAGCTCTTCACAATTCTTCCAATCTCTACCTATTAGCCAATTCCAAACCAGTTCGCACATTTTTTGGTCTTTGCAATAGCTGCACCTCATTTTTCTGGTACCAAAATCTATTTTAGTTTCCTTGGCTGCTCAAGCAAATACCATGAAATGAGTCAGGTAAACAATGGGAATTTAATGGCTCATGGTTTTGAGGTTAGGAAATAAGTTCAAATCCATGCCTCATCAAGGTTATGCTTTCTCCATGAAGACTGTAGCATTCTGTGGCTGGCTGTAGTGATCCTTTGTCCTTAGCTTGTCAAATAGCAAGGAATATGGCAGTGTTTCCTGGTCTCTTTCTTCTCTTCCAGTTCTGTTGATGTTCAGTTTCTGGCTGCTCCCTCTGTTGCTTTCTTTCTTCTTTCTCTTTGTGTGAATTTCATTCTGCCTATAAAGGGCTCCAGTAATAAGAATAAGATGGCCACAGCTTAACTGAAGTAATTTTATCAAAAGAGGTTCTACTTACACTGGGTTCACACCCACAGGAAAGTATTAAGTTTAAGAACAGGTTTTTTCTGGTGTACATTCCTCCAAATCACCACAAAGATATAGTGTTTTTCATTCCTTAATTTTTAGAGATTCTGTAATTTCAATTTGTATTTCTCTCTTTACTCAAGAAAATTTTATAATTTCCAGATGAAAAGTCCTTTTTAAACTTTGTTTATAATTTCTAATTAGACTGCACCTTGATTGAAGGTAGTGTTTGCAATAGGTCTACTTTATGAAACTTACATATGTATATTTTGAGACGTAATATGCAACCAATCATTTGCCATGCCACAATTAAGATAGTAAAGTAAGAAACTTCAGGGCTCTGTCCCCTCACAGAAGCTTTGAACAACCAGCAGAACTGGCAAAAATATCTTTCTCAAAGTTTCAGAAAAAGTTAAAGTATTGGAGTAACAGGACAAATGCTGAATCAAGTCATAAGCTACTTAAAACCAGCAGGACCTCCTGATGCCCTGACAAACCCCTCTCTCAACACCTTACCAGCTCAGTGCAGAGTCAGATTGTCAGGTATGGATCTCTGGTCCCAGTTCCAGGGGGAGCAGAGTAACCTTCATCTACATACTGGAAGCATATGTCTGACCCAATCTTTCTGGTGGTGACTTGTGGGCCCATAATGTGCCCTGCATGTAGAAGGCAGCTTACCAAGTTCTCCTAAAGAACACCATGGGAGAGCTATCAAGTGGCTGTCTGGAGCAAACGATTGCTGGATATAACACATAAAATGCAGTGTCTAAGACTATGGGGAAACTGTTTCCTAAGGAAGAGTGGACATTCATATCTGCATATCAGGACATTTGCATAAACAGGGGAATTCCTAGGGCCAAATTCACATATCCAATATAAGATGTATGTACAGAAATAACTAGGGAGGCCTTTATGCTTTGGCCTAGAGGTATTCTCTAAACTCATTGTATGGATAAGCTCTGAAGTAGAGCACTTGCACAGGTTAATCTGCAAAGACTGTGAAAAGTGTTTTCTAATTTTCGTTTTATTGTTTTTAGACCCTAGCACTTAAGGAAATCTCTGTCATTACACTAGTTAGCTGGATACAAGCTTAAGGAACAAATGCCTCAGAGTTTAAATTCCAACTCTAGCACATTAAAATATCAAGATGTCCAGGTTTCAACAAAAGATAACACAACATACAAAGAAACAGGAATCAATGGCCCAGGCAAAAGAGAAGATTTATACATTAGAAATCATTAGTGAGGAGTATCAGACCTGAGGCATCCAGACAAAGACTTTAAAACATATACATATAGCAAATGTAATGTATATTTCATGTGAACTAGAGAAAAAGTTGTATTTTCTATTATTAGGGTGTGAATTTCTCTTTCTTTCCAAAATATTTATCTAATTGATTGCCTGGTATAGGTCTTTTATATTCATATTTAGTTTTTGTCTATTTAATCAGTCTTTTACTAAGTGTGGTATGATATAGTATCCTCTTGTGAGTGTGTTTGTATATATTTCTTCTGGCCTCTTTTGCAAAATTTCTAGTTTTAGAGGCACTTTCTGAGTTATTTGGCGCATAAATACTCATATATACTATATCCTCATTGTTAATCATGGATTTTTGCATTGCAAACTGTCCTTTCACTTCTCTAATTGTTTTTGGCTTAAATTTTGCTTTGTTTAATATCAAGATCTAAAGTCCTCCTTTCTTTTTCTTTCTATTTGCCTGGTATTGCTTGCTTGTATCTTTATTTTTAACTTTCTACATTTTTTGCTGTTCCCATTTTTATTATTTATGTCATACCCATACTTAACAGTCTTTTTATTTTACATGAATATATGGATCTGATTTATGTCACTTTATTCTTTAGTAGTGTAGCTGCTTGATACTTCCCATTTTCCAAAGAACATCTTAATATGTAGCTGCCTGATTCTTCCCATTTTCTAAAGGACATCTTAATATTTTTTAGGGCAAATCTCCTATCATTGTTCCACTTTTATAATAAAGATTTCACTATTTTTAAGCTATGGTTTTATTTTGTTCATCAGTTAAAGGATTTTCCCATAAAAAGTCTTCAGATTCTTATCCTACTGCCTTTTCAGAATCAAATATATATAATATACTAATCATTCTTTCATATAATTATCTTGTAATTTCTTAAATTAAGATTTAAAAAAAAATCACTTTTTAAAACTTAATAGACAATGTCCAAGATGGCAGAATAGAAAAGCACAGGACTCTCTCCTCTCCCAGAAAAATAGCTAGAAGACAGGAAGAAATGTCCTGGAAAAAAAATGTTCTAGGGTTTAGGATACCAGAGGAAGGTTGGACACTATCCAGAAAAGAGAGGGGCAAAGAAAAAGAATTCCAATGGCAAACTGTGAATTAAGCTGCAGCTGCAACTACTGGCACCCTCCCCAACTCTACAGATGATTTTGAATTCCCAGAACTCAGGGCCAGTGGCTACAGAAAAAGTGAGTTACAGGAATTCATCTCTCCAGGAAACAGGAGAGAAAGGAATATGACTAAGGCTGACAGCTTTTGATGCACATATTTGCTCCAGGCTAGGTGGGGCCATACCATTTTTTGTCTTGGGAACTGGCATAGGACTAAAGAGATCCAATACTCTCAATCATCCTTTCTACCGACAAGGACTGGTTGTTGAGGATGTAGAGGGGAGTGGAATTATTTCCTACCTGGGAAAAAAGAGAGAGGATTGTCAGCAAAGATTGGAGAATAGCTCTGAGAAGTTTTGAATTACAAGGTTCTTGGCCTCCAGGCATGATCCTCTATCAAAAAGATCCCATCTGTGTTGCAGTAAACACACTCTTGACTGGTCTGTGAACTGAGAGGACTGCTGATGAGCACCATATGCTGGATGAACAAGGAAGTGCACATGAGGAAACGAAAAGTAATTAAGTAAGAGAGGCTTTTTCTGGCCTTTACAGACTCTTTCCCCAAGGCCATTGGAAACTGGTCTTCAACCAATTATGGGGTCCAGGGCCCAGATCTGAGCAACTAACAGAACAATCCTAAAGACCTAGAACAGGTTGAACCAAAAATCAAAGAAGAGCAGTAACACAAAGATTCCTGCCACTAAATCTTTATAAAAGAGAGAGAAATTGATCATCTGAGTAAAGTCACCCTAATCAGATGCTTTGACATCAGCAAAAAACTATAAGCCATACTAAGAAAATGGAAGAAATGGCCCAAGAAAAGAACTATATCAAAGCCAAGATGAGACAGAGGATTTGAGACAACTAATCGACAAGATTCATACAAATTTCCAAAATCAAATAAATGAGAAACAATATGCTAAAGAAATAAAGGACAACAAGGAGACACTGAGTGAACACAAAGAAGAATTTGAAAACCTGAATAGAAAAGTAACAGAACTCATAGGAATTAAAGACATGATAAGTGAGGTTAAAAACACATTAGAGGCATACAAAAGCAGACATGAAATGATAGAAGAAAGAATAAGGGATACAGATGACAGAACAGCTGAGATTGTAGAGAGAGAAGAACAGAGAAAGAAAAGAAAGGGGAAAAAAATGAGCAGGGGCTCAGGGAGTTGAATGATAACATGAAATACAACAACTTACTTATCATGGAAGTTCCAGAAGGAGAAGAGAAGGGAAAAAGGCAGAAAGAGTATGTGAGGAAATAATGGCTACAAATTTTCCAACTATCATGAAAGAAATGAATTTACAAGTCCAATAAGTGCAGCGTACCCCAATCAAAATAAATCCAAATAGACTTACTCCAAGACACATACTACTCATAATGTCAAATGTCAAAGATAAATAGAAAATCATGAGAGCAGCAAGGGAAAAGCAAACCATCACATACAAGGAATGCCTAGTAAGACTTACTGTGGATATTCCATTGGAAACCATGAAGGTGAGAAGACAGTGGTATGACAGAACTAGAATACTGAAAGAGAAAAATTGCCAGCTGAAAGTTCTTTATCCAGCAAAATTGTCCTTCAGATATGAAGGTGCGTTTAAAATATTCACAAACAAACAGAAACTAAGAGAGTTTGTAAAAATGAATCTGTCTTTGCAGGAAGTACAGCCCAAAAGATAAAGAGAGGAGAGTGAGGCTTGGAGGATAGTGTAGAAGGCAAGAATAGAAGAAAGAATAATGAAAAGAGTAAAAAGACATGAAAATAAGATATGATCTGTGAAAACCAAAGAATAATATGGTGGAAGTAAATGATGCATTTACAGTAATATCATTGAATGGGAATGGATTAAACTCCCCAATCAGAAGATATACTATGACAGAATGGATAAAAAAACAAGCCATCCACATGCTTCCTACAAGAGAAAAATCCTTAGACCCAGGAATACAAACTGGGTGAAAATAAAAGGTTGGGAAAATATACTCCATGAAAACAGTAACCAAAAAAGAGCAGAAGTAGCTATACTAATATCAGACAAAACAGACTTCAAAGGCAAAAAAGTTATGAGATACAGAAAGACAATGGATATTAGTAGAAGGGACAATCCACAAGGAAGAAATAGCAGTAATAAATATCTATGCAGGTGCCCCCCAAACATGAGGCAGATGCTGACAAAATTGAAGGGAGAAATAGACATCTCTACCATAATAGTTGGAGATTTCAACACAACACTCACATCATTACACATAAGATCAACAAGGAAACAAAGAACTTGAACAATATGATAAACAACCTATACCTAACAGATATATACAGAAAGTTGCATTCCAAATTAGTGGGTTGTACATTCTTCTCAAGTACTCATGGATCTTTCTCTAGGATAGACCACATTTTAGGTCACAAGGCAGGTCTCAATAAATATGAGAAGACTGAAATTATACAAAGCACCTTCTCAAATCATAATGGAGTAAAACTAGAAATCAATAATAGATAGGAAAGGGGGAAATTCACAAATGTGGAGGCTGTAAAACACACTCCTAAACAATCAGTTGGTCAAAGAAGAAATTGTAAATGAAATTAACAACTATATGAGATGAATGAAAAAGAGAACACAGTTTATCAAAACTTATGGGATACAGTGAAGGCAGTGCTGAGAAGGAAATCTATAGCCCTAAACACCTATATTTAAAAAGAAGAAAGAGTTAAAATCAAAGATCTAATGGAACAACTGGATAAACTAGAAAAAGAACAGCAAGCCATTCCCAAAACAAGCAGAAAGAAAGAAAGAATAAAAATAAGAACTGTTATATATAAAATTGAGACCAAAAAAATAGAGAAAAATTTTAAAAACCAAAAACTGGTTCTTTGAGATCAATAAAATTGACAAACCCTTGATTAGATTAATAAAGAAAAAAAGAGAGAAGATGCAAATAAATTAAATCTGAAATGAAAGGGGCAAAGTTACAACTGACCCCACAGAAATAAAAAGTATGATGAGGATATTATGAGAAACTGTACGCCAACAAACTAGACAATCTAGATGAAATGGACAAATTCTGAGAAAAGCAGACAACTTACGTTGACACTACAAAAAATAAAAGAACTTATCAAACCAATTACATTTAAAGAAATTGAATCAGTCATCAAAAATCTCCCAACAAAGAAAAGTCCAGGACCAGATGGCTTCACTGTTGGTGGGAATGGAATTCAACCAAGCATTTAGAGAAGAATTAACACCAATCCTGTTTAAACTCTTCCAAAAAAAATTGGAAAGGAGGAAAAATTACTCAACACATTTTATGAAGCTACCATCACGCTAATACCAAAACCAGATAAAGATACTACAAGAAAATAAACTTTCAGAACAATCTCTCTAATGCACATAGATGCAAAAATTCTAAACAAAACACTTGCAAATAGAATCCAATAGCGTATCGAAAGACTTATACACCACAACCAAGTGGGATTTATTCCTGGTATGCAAGATTGTTTCAGCATAGAAAATCAATTAACATAATGTACCACATTAACAAATTGAAGGAAAAAAAAACACATGATCATCTTAATCTGTGCAGAAAAGGCATTTGACAAAGTCCAGCATCCATTCTTGATAGAAACACTTCAAAAGAGAGGACTAGAAGGAAAACTTATCAATATGATAAAGGGTATATATGAAAAACCCAAAGCCAAACTCATACTCATTGGGGAAAGGTTGAAAGCTTTCTCTCTAAGATTGGGGACAAGACAAGGATGCCCACTGTCACCACTGTTATTCAATATTCTGCTAGACGTTCCAGTTAGAACAATTAAACAAGGGAAAAATGAGCATCCAAAAGGAAAAGAGGAAGTAAAATTCTCACTAGTCACAAATGACATGATCCTATATTTAGAAAATTCTGAAAATCCTACAACAAAGCTAGTTGAGTTAATAAATGAGTTCAGCTAAGTGGCAGAATACAAGATCAACATTCAAAAATCAATAATGTTTCTGGTACAATAGTGCTGAACAATTCAGGGGAAAATCCATTGACATTAGCAACAAAAGACTCAAATACATAGGAATTAATTTAACTAAAGAAATACAGAAATTTTATTCAGAAAACAACAAAACAATGCTAAAAGAAATCAGTGAAGCCCTAAACAAATGGAAAGACATTCTGTGTTCATGGATTGGAAGACTAAATATCATGAAGATGTCAATCATACTCAACTTGATTTATAGATTCAATGCAATACCAATCAAAATTGCAACAGCCTACTGAACAGAAATAGAAAAGGCAATTACCAAATTCATCTGGAAGGTAACGTGCACCCAAATAGCCAAAAACATTCTAAAAAAGAAGAGTAATATGGGAAGAGTTTCACTGTCTGACCTTGAAACATATTACAAAGCTACAGTGGTCAAAACAGCATGTCTTAGAGAGAGGCTACATTTGAGCAACAAGGAGGCTAACAAGGAGGTAACTCTTAGGCAACCTATAATACTAGGTTAAGTTTCAACTTCAAAAGAAAAGATTCATAATCCACACTTAGTGGCAGTGCTTGAATATGTGTTCATCAATTGTAACAAATGTACCACACTAATGAAGGATGTTGTTAATGTGGGAAAGTGTGGGAGAGGTAGGGGGTGGTGCATGTGGGAATCCCCCACATTTTTTATGTAACATTTATGTAATCTAAGTATCTTTAAAAATTTTTTTAAAGTATGTTTAGAAAAAAACATGATTGTGCTATTTTGAACTAAATATATATTTCAATCTCACGGAGTTAATAACGTGAATATAGGTCATCAGAAAATAGAATGAGGTTAGAGAATGGAAAGCTGAGGGTTAACTTGTTCAGAACTGATAAAAGGATATGTGTTAATTATTGCAAATGAATAGAAAAGGTGAAAGCACAAAATAATGTTTGCATCTAGCAGTGCTATTCTACGGGTACGTCAGTGATTGAAAGGGAAAGTCTAAGATTATGTGTATTACTAAAAGAAAAGCTGAAAAATGTAATGTGGGACTGTATAGCATAGTAAAACCTCTTGTGAAATATCAGTATGGAAAATATTGCATATATAAGACTGTTTTTCTTTGAAACTGAACAAATGTATGTTAATGTTACAAGATATTAATGTCAAACCAAAAAATCCACAAAAACACTATGCTAAGTGAAAGAAACTGGACACAAAGTACTACATATTGTATGATTCCATTTAAATGAAATGTAAATATAAATCAATTTATAAAGATGAAATTGGATTAATGGTTATGTAGGTATGGAGAAAAACAGAGGAATTGAGAGGTGACTGCTAAGAGATGTTGAGTTTTTCTTTTTGGAGTAATGAAGATGTTCTAAAATTTTTTGTGGTGATGAATGCACAGCATTGTGATTATCCTAAAAGCCATTAATTACACACTTTGGATAGATTGTATGGTGTGTGAATATATCTCAATAAAAATGCTTTACAAAATAAATAAATGTGCAAGAATAGCCAGAAATAGCAGCTGTGTACAGCAGGGGAAGCATAGAGAGATTGAGAGGGGATGAATTTTTGTTGTTTATTTGTCTGGTTTTTGTTTTTAATTATCATTATTATTAAAATAATGAAAATGTTGCAATAATGATTGAAGTGATGAATGCACAAATATGTGATTATACCAAATACCATTGATTGTAAACTTTGGATGGATTGTATGCTTTATTAATACCTATCATTAAAAGTGATTTGTTTTTAAAAAAACTTAATAGCTACTATGAATTCAGAATATTAATGTTCCAAGGAAGACATCTTTGGAAAGAATATTACAGATTAACTTAACTTATAGATGCACAAATCCTAAATAAAATATTAGCAAATGGAATCCAGCTGTGTTATTAAAAACTAATATTCCGTGGCCAAATTGGATTTAGTTTAGCATACAAAGATGATTTCATATTAGGAAATCCATTTAGTTAATTCCTTATATTAATTAAAGAGAAAAATATAAGATTACCTCAATAGAATCCAAAATGTCTTTTGATAAAATGCAATACCCACTCCTGATTAGAAAAGAAATTATCTCTCAACAACAACAAATAAAAACAAAAAGGATCCTAGTCTACTATAATAGAAAACTTCCTTTATATAAGACAAATAAAACTGTTAAAATACTAGATTCACTTTAACATCAGTGAAAAAATTACATCTTAAAAGTATATATTAGAGAACATTTTGTAAAGCATCTGTGATAGGTTGCATTATGTACCCCAAGAAACACATGTTCTCTAATTTTAATCTGTGTCCTTGTGGCTGTGAACGCATTATAAATTAGGCCTTTGGGAGATTTTAACTTGAACTAAGGCCTGTTCAACTGAATTAGGCTGTGTCTTAACCCATATTCCTCAAGGCTTTACAAAGAGAGCCCATAAATCCCAGAAGCCAGGGAGTAGAGAACATTGCCCTTGACAGGAGATAGATGAACTAGGCCAGGAACCTCACGTTGCTGCCAGCCAGCGCAGGAACTCTACAAAATCCCGAGGAAAGCCAGCCTTGCCAATATCTTGTTTTTTTTTTTACTTCTTTTGACCTCAAAGTCATGAGACAATAAATGCTTTTTGTTTAACTCATCACATTTTGATCTATTTGTTATAACAGCCTGGCAAACCAAAGCAGCAACTTATTGATGCAACACAACAATAGTAGAAATTATAGAGATAATATATCATTATTAGCAAGTAATGTGTATGACTATGTACTAAATCCAAGAAATCAAACAACAAAAACAAAACACTTACACAAATGACAGTTCATTAATATAGAACAATTATGATTAGTATAGATAAATAAAATACAATAAATGTCAATGTAAGTTTACTTCCATATATGTGAAAATCCTAAAAACAAAAGAATACCATACAATATTTGAAGTGTCTAATAAAATCATTGAGATACCACATGGTTCTAGCAAAGAGTTTGAAAGATAAATGCATAGAACAAAGCATAGTTTCAAGAAGTAGATTTTAATATATGTTAAATGAGATATTTCAATTTGGGAACCAAAAAAAGAGATTAATCAAAACATCTCATTGTGCTAATAGGCAGAAAGTTAGGTCTCACTTCATAAACCATGCAGAAACTAGCTTCTAATCAATTATGAATTAAAACACAAGAGATAATTACATACAACAGATATATGAGAACATTTTATATTTGATGGAAAAAGATTTTTTAAACATGATGCTATATGTGTAAGACATAACTGAAATAGGAAATACATGTATACATAGAAATATAAAACATTTATACATCACAAACAAAGTAATGGTGTAAATGGTGTCTAAGAAAATATTTTTATCACTTATAAGACAAACCGATGAATAGATGTCTAAATTCATTGATACAACAAGTTTTACAAATAAGTAAAAAAATGTTCATAAAGATAATTTTTTAATGGAAGTACCTCCTTCTTTATGATGATCTCTATCAAATATTTGGAAATTCTTGGCTTACCAAAAATTTAGAAAAGACTGAATTTTTCTTCTGACTCAAATGAGGCGCTCTATTCTCTTGTTCTTAAGAGCAGGTCCTATTTTCAAGATATTTCTCTATGTGTGTGTGTTTTAGGGTGTGTCTGGATGGGGCATTGTTACAGACAAATATGTGATTGGGTAGGGTGTACAAATAACTTGTCTGGGAGTTTAGGCTCAAATCATCTGGTTAATGTACCATCCTAAGAGCACTGCCCTTTCCTAAGCTGCAGCACCCACGTGTCTCTCCCCTGTGATGGAGCTCTTACTTCAAAAGTCACACTTGCAGAAGACTTGTTTTGGGGCCAAACACCAGAGTCTACTGTTCCTCATATTTATTTATCTTTCTCTTATGAAGATTTCTAATTATCTCAGGCTTTTTTTAGCATTTTTGTAAATACCAAATGTGTGGCTGGGAGTTCTACCAGAGCAGATTATTTCAGATATCCTTGACTGTGGTTTTCTCTGCTATGATTTCTTCTTCAATTTTATCCCACTTTTCCAATCAGAAATTACACAAAATTAATGCTATACTAATCAAACATCCTCTTGTTTACAGTACTGTTATGGATTTTTCATATACTTGTTCTTTCCATTCAAATGCTATTTGAAGCTTAAGAGGAAGTAGACAAATGTTTTCTTTTTTTCCTGTAGCCATTGTATATCAATTGACTAGTGATATTTTGTTAATTCTATTACACAGAACCAAGGTATTCATCCCTTTATGGAGGTGCTAGGGAGAATCTTTGTTCTTTTTCCCATCTCTCTACTAGATTTTTATCCTGCAATGGTGACCAACACCTCTTCTTTTACAACACTACACTAAACCATGTCACAATCATCCCTACCCAGGAATACTGCAGTAAAACCTAATGTATGCCCCTGTTTTCCTGTTTCTCTCCTACAATCTATTCCTCCCAAGAATGATCATATTATAGGATATAAATAAGATCATAATAACCTACTACTTTAAAAACTCCCACATTTTCTTCTCACATTTATAATAAAAGTCCAAATCCCTTATCCTTTTCTATTAAGCCCTACCAGTCTGGCCCGAGAGTCATCTGTCAGTAATGTTCATATATACTATAGTTCCCATCTGTTGGGGATTGAATCATGTCCCCCATTAAAGGTGTGTTCAGGTCCAACCCCTCGTCCTGTGGGTGTGAACCCACTTATAAATAGGACCCTTAAAGTTGTTATTAGATAACATGTGCTCAAAATGAAGAAAGTGGGCCTTAATCCAATATGGTTGAAGTCCTTATAGGCACAGGAAATTGGGCACAGAAGGAAAAGCTATGGGAGAAGCAAGAAGCTGAAAATCAATAGAATTTGAAAGAGAAAGGAGAATATGCCAAAGTGCATTGCCTTGTTTGGTGGTTTGAAGCCATATGTACACCAGAAAAACATGTTCTTAAATCTAACCCATTCCTGTGGTATAAACACATTGTAGATAGGGCATTTTAATGAGTTTACTCCAGTTAGGGAGTGAGCCACCTCAACTAAGTTGGGTCTTAATCCTATTTCTGGAG
This sequence comes from Tolypeutes matacus, assembly GCA_026826555.1. NCBI lineage: Eukaryota > Metazoa > Chordata > Mammalia > Cingulata > Chlamyphoridae > Tolypeutes > Tolypeutes matacus. The sequence continues at coordinate 33,426,867 of JAKSZT010054458.1, forward strand.
TCCTTTATAAACAGAATGAATTCAGACAAAGAGAGAGAAAGCCACAGAAGAAGCTGAAATCAATGAAACCCAGAAGTGTAGGGAGAGACCAGGAAATACCACTACATGCCTTACCACATGTCTTTGGGAAGAAAGAACCACCTTGATGATGCCTTGATTTGGACATTTCCCAGTCTCCAAACCATGAGTAAATAAATTCCCGTTCTTTTTTTTATTTTAGTTGGTACTAGGGATTGAACCCAGGACCTTGTATATATGAAGTAGGTGCTCAATCACAAGCTACATCTGCCCCCAATTCCCATTCTTAAGACAACCCATTTCATGGGTTGCTTTGAGCAACACAGCAAACTAAAACACCATGTGATTGAAGAGCCAAAGATTTAAGATTGCTTTCCAGCTAGAAAATACTGATGCTAAAGAAATCACGCCTTCTACCTTCTAAAACCATGAGTCAATAAATTACTCTTGTTAAGCCAACCCATTGTATGATATTTGTTTTAACATTCCAGAAACTAAAATACCATGTTAAGATTTTTAACTAGCTTTTCCATAACTTTGCAATAATCTTTCCTCTGATGCCAACTTTAAGGTGTCATGGATACTTTACCTTAAATGTCATCTCTTTGGAGAAATCTATCATTGCCACCTAATCTAAATTATACTCCATAGTCACTCTGTCTCATCACTATAATTTGAATCTCTGATACCTCTTATCTGATCTGATTCAGGTAACTATGACATTTATTTTTTTCTACTACATTTCTCTCTTTCTTGTCTCTGACCCCTACTATACAGTAAATTTTGTGAGAAGAGGGACCTTGGCTGACTTGGTCATTGTTGCTTCCCCTGTGCTTAAAACAGTGCCAGGCACACAGAAGATACCAAATATATGTTTGGTGCCAAAATGTATGACTAGATGAATGGTGAGATTGGGAGAAAGGCACAGGTGTTGCATGGCTTGGGCCTAGTCTCTTAGCTTGCTTTTACTTTTGCTACTTGTTGTGTACTGTTAAGGAAGGGTGCTCTTCTCTGCTTTCTGTCCCCTAAGTGATAAGCAGATGAGGCAGTTTTCTCCTTAGATCCTATCCAAACGCTTCCCTCTATGGCACCTGTGACTGGATGGGCAATTTCAAGTTCAGAGAAGAATGAATAGGAAGCCCAGCACAAGGTATAACCTACACTCATAAATCCATCTTTCTTATCAAAAGAGCTGATATTTTGATCCCTGTTTGGCCTTCTGTGTAAGTTACATAAGAATTTGGAATAGCATGCATTTAGAAAGTGGAACTCCCAATACAGAATTTAATAATTCCAGGAGATTTCACAGATATGAAAACAATTTAAGAAGGGTAGGTAGAGAGAAGAAGTCAGGCCAATCATACTGTGGAGAAAAAGGTATGAGCAAAATTACAAAAGGCCAAAAACTAAAGGATAAATTGGGAAAGTGAAAACCTTACTTTTGACAGGAGTAGCAAGGTTTATGCCATCATGTAATACTTCAGAATTTTCCTAAAATGCTTCCATTATGTGAACTTATATGAATTATGCATTATAGTGAGAACCTATTGCATATCACTGCCTCAATTTCAGTGGTTGTTCAAGGTCTTCATTTTTAACAATTAAAATTAATTAATTTTTACATCATCCTGATATAACTACTAAGGAATACTATGTGACCATTCGTGATAGAAGCAAAAGTCAGAAATAGTTTCCATCTTCCAATCACACTGTAAATGCTAATTAAAATTGAAAAGACAATTATATTAAAAGTGCCTAAATGAAATGATGTGATCAATTGCAGTTAGGCTATTTAAACTCACTCACTCTGTCTAACTAAATAGAGAAAAGACATGCTGAGAATTGTCATGTTTTATTTGTAGTTTGGATTGTAACTTTTGTTCTAGAATTTTTTTATTTAATACTATATTTTAATTATTTTTTTATTTTTAAAGAAGTCTTAGATTGCATACATATTACATAAAAAAATAAGGGATTCCCAAATGCCCCACTCCAGCCCCCTCCCACACTTTCCCATATTATTAACATTCTTCATTAGTATGGTATATTTGTTATAATTGATGAATACATATTGAAGCATTGTTACTAACTATGGATTACAGTTTACGTTATAATTTACATTCTGTCCTGCACAATTTTGTAAATTATGACAAAATATACAATGGCCTGTAACTGTTACTGCAATGTTGTCCAGGACAACTCCGATGTCCTGAAAATGCCCCCATATTACACTTATTCTTCCCTCTCCAATCCCTCAGAACTTCTGGTGGCCATTGCTTTTATATCAATGATAAGAATTCTTCCTTTGCTAGAATAATAATAGGTGTATAGTAGAATAATAATAATTCTACTTTAGTCCATTGTTCATTCCCCAATCTTGAGGATTTTAGGATGGTGATGTCCACTCCATTTCTAATTAAGAGGGAGCTTAGATCCCATGGAGCAGATGGAGGGAACTATCTTGTTGAAGTTGCAGACACTCTCTGTTCCTTGGGATGGGTATTGTTCATCATTCTCTCCTTGTTAGTTGCCCTGGGTGAGTCCAAACAATTGAAGAGTAGGTGTTGCAACTTTACTGAATTCAGGACTCAACTGGCACATGAATGGATCAAAGATTTAAATCACTTGGACACATATTTATCAAGTATAGTGCTAATTATAGGTTCAAGTAAAAGGAGCAGAAGAGCCAGGTGTAGAGAACCTATAAATGAGTCTAATTCTGTTACACTTGGGACCATAAATTCCAAAGTAAGGCCCACTGACAGGGTGGTGAATTCCTGAGTAGTCTGCCCTACTTATAGTCTCTGGATTTCTCCAAAGCCTTCAGGAGCCCCGTTATTTGAGACACTGTTTGCTGTGGCCATCAATGAAATCCTGCTGTGACTTGCATAAGCATAACCTTTGGAAGGACCTCCAAAATCACTTTGAAATCTCTCAGCCATAAAAACTCATTTGTATTTACCCTTTTAGTCTAGGTCTTTTTCCAAGTGCTAGTTGGCACTTGGTAATAATCCCTTGGTGCCAGGGAGGCTTATCCCCAGGAGCCATGTCCCATGCTAGGGGGAAGGTAGTGTATTTATATGCTGAGTTTGGCTTAGAGAAAGGCCACACCTGAGCAACAAGGAGGCTTTCAGGAAGTAACCTTTAGACAGTATACAATAGTAGGCTAAGTTTCAATTTCACAAAAAAAGATTCATAAGTACAATCATCAATATCAAGGTCCTGACATAATGATCTGTGTTCCTTCACTAGGCACTGCCCTGGCATTTGGGGGGTTCTTGCTGTACTATTAGAGAATGTAACAGAACTCCCCTGTAAGGGAATTCAATATTCTTTCAGTTATTGTGTGTATCTACACCCACAGAAACAATGCCCCATGAACATATTCAAATGCCTTAGAGGCATGCCCCAGCTAAATGCCTTCCCATGCATCCCCCCACCACTGACACCCTGAATCAGGAATCTTCCCCTGCCACTGTTGTGATCCTTCTGTGATCGAAAACCTCTCCAAAAATGAAGCTAACAAATAACCAAATAAAATTAATAAGAAAATGAAATAAAAATTTTAAAAACAACCAATGAAATAAAAAATTTTAAAAAATTTGAGATAATACAAGAATTCAAAAAAATTTTTTTCTAGACATTGTATCTTTCATTCCTGTAAGATCTGTTGTCCTGTAGGTACAGTGACATTTTCTTTCATATATTCTCCCAGTGTCTTATTTTTTTCATTTTCTATTCAAAGAAACTTTAGGATACAGAAAAGTTACATAGAGAATATAGGAGATTCACATATTCCCAATGCCCTCCCCCTTTTCCCCTCTCACATATTAATAGCATTTTACATGTGGATGGTACATTTGTTACAATTGACATACAAACATTAAGGCATTGTTACCGACCATGGTCAATGTTCCACATTATTGGTTACATTTTGGATCACACACTTTTATAGGTTTTGATCAAACTTGAAGTGCCCTGTATCAATTATTGCAAGATCATGCTGAACAATTCTAATGCCTTAAATATGCCCTATGTTCCATCTGTTCTATTCTTCCCTTCCCCCTCCCCTTGGAACCTACAGTAACAACTAAGTTTCAGTTTTTTAGGAATAAGATTCATAGTTATTTGCAATAATATTGAGGGCTTGACATATTGATTTGCTTTCTTTTATCAGATATTGCTTATGTTCTCAAGGGATTCTTGTCCCACTAATAGAGAACATAGCAAGGCTTCCCAGGATGGGAGTTTGGCATTTTCTTATTTATTGTGTGGGTCTCCACCCATTGATATAACATACTATGACAAGATGAACACTTACATATTCCATAAAAGCCTGTCCCAGGTGTGCCCTGTCCCACATACTCCCCTACACCCAACACCCTACATCAGTAACCCTCCCTGCCATATTTGCCAAAAGAACATTCCCAAAATTGTAGCTTTAACCACAGACTTGTAAATCCTCAGAGTTTGCCTGCTCCTTCCCCAAACCCCCTCCCACTTCCATGGGTAATCCAACCCAACTCTCCCACCCTATGCCCCCTCACAGACCCGCACGACCGAACCCAATCACATCACTGCTCCACTGTCATGCTTATCCACTGCACAACGACACCCTTCCACTTTATCACAGATTTTGCCCATATGGGCATTGGCTCACCACTCTCTACTCCCTTTCTGTCTCCTATAAACCTATCTTCCAGACTCTAGCTCTGTGAGTCTGCTCAATTTGCTTAATTCGTATCAGTGAGGTCATGTAACATTTGTCTTTCAGTTCCTGACTTGCTTCACTCAACAAAAGCTCTTCAAGATTCATCCATGTTATCCCATGTGTTAATACTTCATTCCTTCCTACAGCAGATTAATATTACATTGAAGTATCTATCACAGTTTGCTTATCCATTCATCTGTTAATGGACACTTGGGTTGCTTCCAACTTTTGGCAATAGTGAATAATGCTGCTGTGAACATTGGTGTGCATATATCTGTTCTTATCCTTGCCTTCAATTCTTCTGGGTATACACCCAGCAGTGGGATTGCTGGATCATATGGCAGTTCTAGATTTAGCCTCCTGAGGAACTGCCATACTGTCCTCCACAATGGCTGCACCATTCTTCATTCCCACCATGTGCTAGAATTTTTTAAGTGGTTTCTTGCCAAAATGAGAATGACTGGACTCACTAAAATCAAGAAGCAGAATGTCTCTATGGTTAGGAGACTATTTTGGGAAGTACTAGAGTTTTTTCATGTGGAGGAACAGTTTACTGTGACACCCTGGGTGTGTTTCATTTACTTTTGACAACTACAACTGTCCACAGAAATATGCTTGATCCTTTCCCCCTCTGAAAGAACATAAAATTTATTTTATTTCTTTATTTTCCCTCAAATTGGGAAAGTTTTAAATATTCAAAATTATCCTTATAAATCTCAAAGATTAAAGGAACATAATTATAAAAAATTATGAACCAAAAGAATAAAATAAACTAATTTTCTAAAAAACAGGATTCTAATCCTAAGATTTCTAGTCAAAGTAAAAATATATATATATAGGTACCTAAATTCCTTCAGCATTCACAATAACCAAATAATATCCAGAATATATAAAGAACAACTAAAACTCAACAACAAAAAGGCAAATAATACAATTTAGAAACTGGCAAAGGACTTGAACAGACATTTCTCCAGGGACAATATACCAATGATCAAGAAGCACATGAAAAGAAGATCAACATCATTGGTCTTCAGGAAAATGCAAATCAAAACCATGATGAGATTCCACTTCATACACACTCGGATGGCCATTATTTAAAAAGAAGAAGAAATGAACAAGTATTGGTAAGGATGTGGAGAATTTGGAAACCTCATACACTGTTTGTGGCATTATGAAATGTTGCAGCCACCGTGTAAATCAGTTTGCTAATTCCTCAGAAAGTTGAATGTAGAATTATCATATGATCCTGCAATCTCACTTCTTGGTATATGCTGGGGAAGCCAGTGAGACAACTAGCAGCCATCTGCCAGTCCTTGCTTACCCCTCCTCCCTTTTCTATTGAGTATAGATGTTCCAATATGTTTCCATTATGCAGAGCAAGGGAGATGTTATGTCTAATGAAAAGGCCTGAACATACCTTAAAACCAGAAACTGGTAATGAGTAGCCCCAATTGGTTATCAGGGTGGGAACTTTCAGTGACAGGGCCCCCTTCTCTTGGGTTGTATAAATACCCTGTCCTCTAGCAGCACAGATTTGTCTCTCCTCTCTGAAGTGAAGTGGGGCTCGCAGTGCTGCCATTCACTGACTGTGACTTGAGCAGTTTGGCCTCCCCGGGAGACCGCCCACAATGGAATATCTTTTCCCCTGCTCTTTTGGACCCATTGTGCTATGTAAGTAATAAAGTGTTCATTTGCTAACACTTTTTGTTGTGCCCATATCTGTGTTCCCATGATTCACCATATCACCACTCTCTCTACAGTATATACCCAAAAGAATTAAAGGTAGGGACTTGAACAGATACTTGTACACCAATGTAATAGCAGCATTATTAACAATAGCCAAAAGGTAGAAGCAACCCTTATGCCCATCAACAGATGAATAGATAAACAAAATGGGGTATATACATAAAATGGAATATTATTCAGGTATAAGAAGGAATCAGACATTGACACAGACGACAACATGGATGAATCCTGAAGACCTTATGTTGAGTGAAGTAAGCCAGTCTCTAAATGACAAATATTGCATGACCTCACTGATATGACCTAAGCATATTGAATAGACCCACAGAGATAGAGTCTGGAAGATAGCTTATCAGGAAGACAGAAAGGGAATAGTGATGTTAAGCCAATGCTCAATCTGAGCAGAACTTATGATAAGGTGGAAGGGGGTGGTTTGGCAGTGGATGGGGCTGATGGTGTTGCAGGGATGTGAATGGGGTCAACAGTGCTGGAATGTCAGGGTGATGGGCAAGCAGTTGGTGTGAACTAACCATGGAACTGGTGGGGGAGGACTGGAGGAAGGAACAGGTCAGCTCTGGGGATTTGTAGGTCTGTGGTTGAAACTACAATTGTGGGGATGTTTTTTGGCAAATATGGCAGGGGCGTGTGACTGGTGCAGGGCGTTGGTGGCAGAGGATGTGTGGGAAAGAATGCACTTGGGGCATGCTTCTATGATATGTTAGTGTTTTCATCTTGTCATAGGGCACTTTTTAAAAAAGAAGTTTTAGATTACATAAATATTACATAAAAAATATAGGGGATTCCAATATACCTCCCCTCCCTCTCACACACTTCCCCCATTAACAACATCTTTCATTAGTGTGGTACATTTATTACTATTGATGAACATGTATTGAAACATTGCTACTAGCCATGGACTATAGCTTACACTTTGCTCCATATAATTTGATAAGTTTGGACAAAATGTATAATGACCTGCATCTGTAGAATGTTACAATGGAATATTATTCAGATGTAAAAAAGAATGCAGTTCTGAAATATGCTACCGCATGGATGAACCTTGAAGACATCATGCTGAATAAAATAAGCTAGACACAAAAAGACACATACTGTATGATGTCACTTTTATGATATACCTAGGTTCAGCAAATTTCATAGAGATTTCATACAGACAAATGGTAGATTACAAGTTACTAGGGAGTGGGGGAAGTGGCAGAGAGAATTCTTGCTTAAATGGGTTTAGAGTGTGGGATGACAAAAAAAGTTGGTTGTTTTAGCTTGTCAAAGGGCTGCCAATGCAAAATACCAGAAATGGGTTGGCTTTAATAAAGGGGATATATTTGGGCTAAAAGCTTACAGTTCCAAGTCAATGAAAAGTCCAACTCAAGGCCCCATAAGAGATCAGTGATCTTTACCTTGGAATATATGATAACCTATCTCCCCAGCATATCAGAGTTAGACTCATTTGTAATTTTCCTACACATAATTCTTCTACTCCATTTATTTGAACCTATAATTGGCACTATACCCCTTAAATATATGTCCCAGAGGCTTAAATCTTCTGGCTGTTCATATGTCGATTGAGCCCTGAATCTCAGCAGAGTTGCAGCCAAAACTACCTTCCAGTTCATTGGATTCACCCAGGACAACTAACAAAAGGATGATGATGGACAACGCCCATTCCAAAAAAACCAGACTATCTACAACTGCCAGCAGGACAATTACATCCATCTGCTCCATGGGATCTAAGCCCCCTCTCAACTAGAAGCAGAAAGGGCATCACCATCCCCAAATCCTCAGGATTGAGGAATGAACAAACTTAAGAGGGGAATGCAGCTATGGACTTATTATTATTCTAGCAATGGAAGAACTTGTAACATTCATATAAAGACAGTGGTCACCAGAAGTTCTGAGGGAAGGGAGAGGTAACAATAGGTGTAACAGGGGGCATTTGGGGACATTGGAATTGTTCTGCATGAGATTGCAATGACAGATACAATTTTTGACAAACCTATAAAGTTGCACGGTGCAAAGTGTAAACCATACAAACCATAGACCACGCTTAGTAGCAGTGTTTCAATACATGTTCATCAATTGTAACAAATGTACCACAATAATGAAAGATGTTAATGGGAGAAAGTGTGGGAAGGGAAGGTTTGGTGGGTATATGGGAATCCCTTATATTTTCCATGTAACGCTTATGGATTCTAAAACTTCTTTAAAAATAAAGAAAAGTGAAAATTGAAAAGGTGCTTTCTCACCACAGTCAGCTTCCATGTGGGAAAGCAAGGTGGCTGCTGATCTCTGCTGACGTCTCCACCGTTTTGCAGCTATAGGCAAACCTGCATAGGGTTTGTTTCTTACCTGACCTCCTCTCTCAGTCTCAGCAGCTCCGCTTTCTTCCCAATTTCAGTTCTCAGGCATATGGCTCTTTTCTCCCTGGGCCTCAGTTCTTTGAGCCTCTCAGAGGCTTGCCTCTTTGCAGCTCAACTGTAGGCAAAACCTCTATCGCAAGGCAGAAACAAAGATAGCCTCTTCCTTTTTCCTGTGTCTGTGTCTCTCTGTGTATTTATATCAGATCCAGTAAGCGGGCAGAGAATCAACCTGAGTCACACTTCACTGACATAGTCCAGTCAAAAGCCCTAAAGTGGTCTTATCAAGTAATATAATCAAAGGACCATCAAGTGACTTTAAAGCAATCAAAGGGTATCACAGCCACAGGAATAGATTAGATTAAAAGCAAACTTTCTCTTTTTGGGATTCCTAAAATAATTTCAAACTGCCACAATTGGGGTAATGGATATTGGTGGTGGAAGGAAAATATTGGGAATGTATTTATTACCATTGAATTGTACACTTGAAAGTGGTTAAAATGGGAAATTTTGTGTTGTATATATGTGACTACAATAAATACCTACCTACATACACACATAAAAAGAGCTTGTGCATTGGGACTTACCCTCTTGGAACACTGCTGCCATGGGCAGAGTCCTAAGCTAGTTGGCTGGAATCACTAACCACCAGATATGTGAGTGAGGTTATCTTCAATTATAGAGCCTGGGTCAAACCATCAAATAAATGTAGCTACCTCAGTGCTGCAGGTAAGATGAATTCAAGTTGCTAAATCACAAAATCATTTTTTCAAATAAAATGGTTGTAGTTCTACACTAGAGCTTTAAGACTAGTTTGTTTGGCAGCCATAGATAACTGAGATATTATCTTATATAGTTGTTATAAATACTAAGAGTGTTATGTTCCTATAAGGCTTATAACATTAGCTGGCACCTAATAAGCAATCACCCATTAATAGTAGCTCCTTATTATCATAGATTACTGTTGATCATTACTTACATATTTTGCAGGTACAATAGGCTTTTCCCATATCTCAAATTTAGGCCTGAACTTCTGATTTCTACAGCTTTAACATAATGAATTTGTGCTATTTTCAGCACTTAAGTTGTGGTAATTTGTTACAACAGCAATGCAAAAATAATACACTTGGCTTTTCATTCTTTATTATCTACTTACAGGCAAAAGTATTTTCATTTTGCTAAAGTACCTTATTTATCCATTTGTCTTACATGAACTTTCCTTTTAGTATTATATCCAAGAATGCTTTGTCGAACCCAAGATAATGAAATTTTTTCCAAGTTTATTGTTTTACATTTATATTGGACTTATGATTCATTTTGAATAATTTTTTTTTGCATGAAGTGTAGGGTCTACATCAAGTTCATTTTTTTTCATACCTTTTCACTTTTCTCAACCTTCAGTTGACCATATTTGTGCAGGCCATTTTCTGGACTCTCTCTTTCCCATTGATATGCTTATCTTTCACAAATATCACACTATCTTAATTATTGTAGCTTTAGAGTAAACAATGCAATTGGGTAATGTATGTCCTCCAATTGTAATTTTTTGTTTCAAAATTGTTTGGGCTATTCTAATTCCTTTGCCTTTTCACATAAATTTTAGAATTACCTTATTTATATTTATAAAACATCCTCATGGGATTTTGATTGGAATTCAGTAAAATCTATGGCACAATTTGGACAATTTGGATTAACTATTTGAGTCTTCTAATCCATGCTCACAGTATCTCTCTCTAATTATTTAGATCTTCTTTTATTTCTTTCATCAGTGTTTTCATTGATCTATTTTTCTGTGTAGAAGTCTTACATGTGTTTTTTTAGTTTATCTATGTTTTTTTTTTATTGTAGGGAGGCTATTCTAAAAGGTATTTGGTCTGAATTTCAGTTTCTAATTATTCGTTGTTAGCTCTTAGAAGTATGATTGAATTTCATAGACTGACCTTATATCTTGTAATCTTTGCTAAAATCACTAATAATTTTAACCATAAATTACTTATACTTTCTATAAATTAAAATATTTTAGTAAATGATAACTAAACTCCTCAGCCCTCTCTAAAATACCTTCTCCTAAATAACTAACTGGAGATATATTTTATTCTCCTTCAAAACCAAATTTTGGGATAGAGTTATATACAACTTTGTATTAAAATCAGATCTTAAGTTTGGATAAATGATTAATTTTTAGTATGTGTCTACTATAAGCACATACTATAAGCTGGGGCTTTGTGTGACTTGCCTTTTATAATAGTCATGTTGGGGAAAATTAGGACTTCATAGATATTAACTTGGTTAAATAGCTAAGTAATAGACACAGCCAGGATTCAAAACCAGATTGGTCTGAAACTAACCTTCTACATGCCCACAACTACATTGGATTATCTTAAAATATACAGAAGGTAATATATTCCCTAAAGGTACAAGTGGAGCTATTAAATTACTTGATCAAACAATAAGGCAGAAATACATACAATCCAAAATAAAATTATTCATTTTGAAAAAGAAGTATATATTAAAGATCAAATGGTTCATATTCTTAAATTTAATACATTATACTTGAGTTTTTATCTAAATATTGTGAATAATGGCCTATGTAATTTAGTGCATCATGCATATTTAATATAATAATATTTAGTTTTAGTAAAAATTATAGTGGGCTATATTCTGTTTAATGTATTCATCATTATCATACTATTTTGGGGAAATGAAATACATACTGTATCAATTCATGATTCATAAATGTATGAATAATTTCAGTGTCATTTAATAAAATTATTTATGTTTCCCAAATTTTTAATGAGAAAATCAAAATAATGCTTTTTATCTACTCTTAGATATGGCTATTAATTCTGGCTTTCTATAGTATGGTCTTTAGATTTGGTAGAAATCATAAAAGGAAGTAAGTAAGATTAAAGGGATGAAAGTGTCACTGTATTTAATGAGCACACATGGTGTTCTGTCATAACAAATTACTCCATGATGCTTATGATTAACTAAGCTGCCACTTGTTTGAAGAGCTTACAGTACTGTGAACCAAGTAAACATAATAGAAAACTGTCTACAAAATTAGAAGGCTTTTATAATTACATGTTTATCACTATCTTGTTATTCATGCCAAGAATTAGTCATATATGCACTCTTGCCTGGAGTGATCAAAATTAAAATTTATTTAAATAGAAATATTGATCTTTTGAAGGACCAATGAAGTCATTCAGTGCAACAGACAATAAGGTGTGCAAATTAGAATGAATTTGTTCCGGTTTGAAAATAAGAGTATTATAATAATCTTAATGAGATTCCTTTCTTCAAGGCTATTATATATTTCTATTATGGAGAAATACATACCATTAAATCTACTAGTCGTAACATACAGACAATAATCATCTTGGCACATTGTACTTTCTCATCATGGCATTGCAGCACAGTGTGATTTTGGAAATGTGTCCTAAGTAAATGTTTTTATGGAAAAGTTGTATGAGAAGAGACTGTTTACTGTCAAACCACATGCAATAAAAATACAACTAAATAATGTAGTAATATGATAAAGCATATGATACTATATTAATCAGGGTTCAGCAGAGAAACAGAACCTACAGGACACGTATATGTATGTAAATATTAAGGATTTATTTTAAGAATTGGCTTATATGATCTTGGGGATTGGCAAGTCCATATTCCATAGCACAGGACTCAAGTTGGGAATTCTGATAAAGATTTTGAAGAATTCCCCAGGAGAATTTGGCTGGCTGAAGAAGAGAGAGAAATTCTTCTTTCTGATGGCTGAAATCATCAGTTCTCCCATTAATGCCTTCAACTGATTGGATGAGGTTTCTCTCATTGCTGAAGGCAATCTCTTTTGTTGATTATATATGTAATCAGCCAAAGATATAATCAACAGACTAATTATTTAAATCCAGAAAATACTATTACAGGAACAGTAAGGCCAGTGCTTGCTTGACCAAACAGCTAGACTCCAAAGCCTAGCCAAGCTGACACATAAACTTAACATCACAGTCAACTGCTTGTCAACTAGACATACATATCTCCTTAAACTACACTTAATCTCTTTAAGAAAATGACAACAGTCATACTTTTGCATAATATAATCAACTGTCAAGAATACAACAGGAAATGTACTAACTAACTCTTCATCCAGAAAGGGATTCAAGTCCTTGGGTAAAGTTCATTCTTAAACTTGATATCCTGTACCTTAAATATTATGACATAATGTCAGTACTACTCATGTTGTGTGATAATATATTAGATAAGGATAAAACAAAAATACTTGCCATATGTGTATATAAAAACATATTCATGAGAAAACAAGGAAGAAATACTCATTACAGTCTGCATTTCTGAAATTGGTCATGTGGGTTATAGCTCATATTGATAATTACTTTTTCCCATGATCATGCCATATTACCTTTGCCCTTAGCAAGAACCTCTGCTTGTCCTGGTTCTTTGCCTGGTGGGTGACCAAACCTTCATTCCTGAAGGGTCTGGGTCATTAGTAGTCCTGCTTGGATAAGATCATTGCTTTTCCATGCCTTTAATCACAAAACATGGTAATGCTAACAGATGCCCTAAGGGATCTCCTATATTCCAGATAAACTCTCTTTTATCTCCACTGTGTAAAAGCAGTCCTTTTCTGCCTTGATAATCAGGATCAATTGTCCCAGCCAGGACAGCAATTCCCTTCTTTGACTGTTTATTCAGAGGCAAGAGGAGCCCATAGTGGTCAGGTGGTCATGTCTTAACTTCCAATTCAATGGCATCCTTGTTGTATCTCCTGATAGAAGCATTCCTCCTTTTGGAACTAAGACCTTAGACCACAAAGCTTAAGGATCATGGGGAGAGTAAACAAAATTTTTCTAGTGGATTACTATGGCTAATAGTGAGTGGTGCTACTCCCATTTCCATTGCTTATTTCCTGGATCTGTGAATTATGGCTATGGGAGAAATAGAACCAGGTAGTGGAGGCTGATTTAGAGCATATACAGCCCACTGTTGAACATTGTCCCAGCCTTGCAAGGTATTGTTACCCAGTTTGCACCACAATTGGGTCTTCAAAAGGCCTTTATACCATTCTATCAATCCAGCTGCTTGAAGATGATGAAAACATGGTAAGACCAGGGAATTCTATGAGAATATGCCCACTCCCACACTTGCCATAGTGTTTAAGGATCCCAGTTCAGTGACAACAGTTCCCAAGGTACTATCTGACATACAGAGAAGAACAACCATAGACCTCTTCAGGGAAGATGGAGTTTGTCTCACAAATTTATTCCTCACAGTCCTGGTGAAAGATGTGTCCTCTGGACAGTCCTGGGGTGGGTGAGCAGGTATTACATAATAAATGCATTCTAACATTCCAATCTCTCTAAGTCTTTGGATCTCCCCATCTACAGTACACCAAGGCAGTTTTGGCATTTTGACCTCTGGTAACATTGGCCATCTTTTGGCCCATGTTTCATACAGTTACCTAAACAAACTGTTAGAGCTCTTTCTAATCTCTTGAGCTACAACATTGAATCCAGAATCTCTGCTTAGTGGGCCCATAAAAATAAATTCAGCCTGATTAAGTTTATGATCCTTCCACCATTATCCCACACCTGTAACTCCATACCCACACATAAAACCATGATTTATGTCTATATAAATTGGAAACATTACATAGTTCTTTCAAAGTATAGTGCATCTCTGAAAGGGTCACACTTTATACCTCACTTATTGAAGCCTGTTGGAATTTCAGTCTAGTTATAGGTCTGGAAGAAAAGAGGGGTGGTGGGGTTGGATCATGGGAAAATTGGCAGTGTCTTGCAAGCCAACTACCTTGGGGCATTTCATTATAGTTTTATCATTGAAACACAGTTAATCTTTTCAGACGGAAGTGTGAGGATTGTTTCCTCATGGGATTAAGTTACATTTATCAGACACAGCAGAATTAACCTCCTGATATGGATATCTGGTGTTTGATTTCTCAGGTCAGACTTCTATAGGTTTATTTGGCAAAGAAGATATCAGAATCTAGACTTTCAATGTCCCAACCATCATCATTATCAGCCCACATGCCCTGATTTCAATTTTCAGTACCACATTCTTTCCCAATCAATGCCCTCACTTTAGCAGCAGACACCCTGGAACGTTGGGAATTCAATTTGCATTGTAATTCAGGCACTAGCTCAATGAGACTCTGCATCTGTTTTTCAAAAATCTTAAGTATGCAGCTGCAAAAATGAGTTTCTTTCAGGGCACATGTGGAAAATTTCATATCCTTCATGCAATGCTAGTGTGAATGAGAATTTGAAGCCTTTAGCTCATTTCTTTCATTAATAACTATATCCACCGTGTTCCAGAGCAACCAGCCAACATTGTTATACTTTTTAACTCCACAAACTCTGTTAAAGTATCAAATACACTATCATTCAGATCCTTGCCTCTTATAAGCATTTGAGTAGAAGTATCCAATGGTGGTGTTTTGTGCATCTCTATTGTCAATTCATACCATGGAGTATTGGTGCCATCTTGATCACTGGAAATAGAGTCATTAGTGCCTATTAATCTAATCAGACCAGAGATTCAATTCTCAAAACCCCAGAACCAATTCAGAAATCTTATCCTAAAGATTCTGTTTGTAAAGAACCACTCTTAGTACCAAATTTATATTAGTCAGGGTTCAACAGAGAAACTGAACCGACAGGAAATATATATGTGGGTAGCTAGTAGGAGACTTATTTTACGAATTAGCACACACAGCTGTAGGGATTGGCAAGTTCATATTCCATAGGGCAGGCCCTGAATTGGAAATTCTTATAAAGGTTTTGATGAATTCCCCAAGAGAAGCCGTCTGGCTGAAGGAAGTAGAGAAATTCTTTATGACTACTGAAATCATCAGTTCTCCCTTTAAAGGCCTTCAACTGATTGAATGAAACTTCTCTCACTGCTGAAGGCAATGTCCTTTGTTGATTGTACATGGAATCAGCCATAGATGCAATCAACTGACTAATGATTTACATCCATGAAATACCTTCACGCTAGCAATCAGGCCAGTGCTTGCTTGGCCAAACAACTGGACATCATAATCTAACAAGTTGACATGTGAACTTAACCATCATACATATCAATATATCAAATCCACTTTTAAGGAGAGATTATATATAGTGTGCTTTCACTTTATGCTGCTTATAAATATAGTTCTCTATTCTGATAACCATATTTGATGGGGAATTAATCACTTTATTCCATTTAAATCAGGCAGGGGTTTTCCATCTCTCTGGAATCAACTACAGTCTTCTCTATTCATTAATCTTATAATTACTTCCAACCTGGAAGATGGTTCTGCCCTCTATCTGTGTTAACCTCATCTGTCACCCCATAAAATTATGTAAAATTGTTCCAGCTTAAACTGCCTCAAAATTCCTATTGCATCCATAATCCCTTCATCTATTACTCTCCACTTAATTTCACCCTTATCAGGTATTATCCCCCAAATTATAAATCCTTAGAAGTTAATAATATTATACTCTATTTTCTTCCCAGAGCATCAAGGACATTGATGAATATTTCATAAATGTTGATATGTTTTTATTAAATAATATTATTTTGTTGTAAACTTTAAAGGGTTTCAATAACTAATACTTCTATTTCCCATCTGAGTAATTACCTACTTTAGAAATGGAAAACTATCATATGTAGGACAAAAATCACCTTCAGTACTGATGAAACAAATATCTAAGAATATTGTTTGAATATGGACACAAAATGAATTTTGTAAGTCTGAGTGAACTGCTAGCCCCTTCCTGTCTTCTCTTCTGGAGAGTCTGAATGCAAGATGCATGCTTTTTGTTCTACTTCTCTTATAAACTGTAAAGCACAGAGAAGCAGCCCAAGAGTATGCCTCTTGCATCCAGACTGCCAAGATGAAAGAAAAGGAAGGAACTGAGCTACCCACCACCAATTCCTCTTTTAACTTTATCTATCGTATAGTAAATGAGTGATTGAGAGAATGGAGAGAGGCCAGGGTTTTCACCTTTACAGATATCCTTTCACATAAAAGGATGGAGAAAAGGCTCTGCCCCAACAACATTGTCAAAGGAAAGAGAAAAATGTGCTTATACAAACTGTGGTGATTTAAGATTATTTTTGAGCAATTTTGAATTCTTATTAATTCAAAAAAATATTCTTGATAGTTGTTTTGGTTTGTTAAGGCTACTGATGCAAAATACCAGAAATAGGCTGGCTTTTATAAAAGTAACTTTATTAGGGTAAAAGCTTACAGTTCCAAATCTGTGAAAATGTCCAAATCAAGGCACCCTCAGAGAGGCTTTCTCACCAAAGGTCAACTGCTGGTCAGATCCTGGGCTTCTGCTACACGGTAAGGCAAAATGGCAGCTCTCTGTGTAGGTCTCCTGCCTTCTCTTCCTGGCTAGTTTCTCTCAGAGCTCAACTGTGGATGATCAAGCACATGGCAGCGCTCATCCCTTCAACTTTTAGCCACTCCATGGGCCTAGTTTCTCAGGGATCTTTCTGTGCCTCTGTGCTCTGATGATTTAGAATATACACAACCTCCAGCCTCCAGGACCTCTCTCAGCCTCTTGGGGCTTTTTTGTGTTTCTCCTACTGCAGGTGATCCTCTTTTTCATGTAGCAGGGTCAAAATGGCAGCTGTATGTCTCTGTGTATTTCTGATTCCAGTTCTCAGTTTATATAAGACCCTAGCAAGAGGGCAGAGGCCCACCATAGGTCATGCCTCATTGACATGGTCCAATCGATGGCCCTAAAGTGATCTAATCAAAAGATCCCTTAATGCAATCAAAGAGCCCCACACCCAAAGGAATGGATTAGTTTAAGAACATGATCTTTTCTGGGATTCACAAAAAAAACTTCAAACTGATACAGTAGCTTTCAGGAACCAAATGTGCTTATATTTCACCAAATTTGGAAAAACAAATCCAAAATTTGTAGGTAAGTCCCAATTTCATCTTTTTTGTATTATTCAAGAATAATGTCACAAGTATCTTCAACCCTCACATAAGACAAAGACATGTGATATGTATGCTTGCATAATTAATAGTATTACTCATGTATTTTACCATGTATACAATCTGATCAATGTCTTTGTCTATATTAGCAATAAAAATAATTATACTGACATTGATGGTGGGTAAAATAAAGTCAAATACTGTATTCTGATTCTGTAATTCAATAATATAGAATTTGAATGTATGAAAGAAAACTAATCTGTCAGTTTAGAAAAACTTTAATTGAAACTGTATCTGGAAAATTGGTTGAATTATTCAATGATGCCCTTTATAATTTATGTCATTTACAAATCTTGTTTTATATTTGGACAAAAAAATAAATAGAAAACAAGTGAGTGATAGTAGCTGATAATAACTACAGGAAAATTCTGCCATAGCAACAAGACCTAAAACAGACATAGTTTATATGCCCTTTATGTCTTACAAGAAGCATATTTTGTTCAGTCTACCACTGGCATGCTTTGTTTTTTTGTTTTGCTTTTTTTTTTTTTTTTTTTCATTTTGAAGACTCTACATGTAACCCTCAGAGATGCGTCCTTTTATAAAATGTGCTTTTTGTCTGTGGGTACCTCTTCCATATTGCTTCATGATATGAACCAAGTTTTGTTATCTTTTGAAACTTGCTAGCATATGAGAAAATGTACATAGCTTCACTGAGTTACTTTTCTCCCCAAATGATGATTACAAAGGAGACAGACCCAGGGGAGAATTCAAGTTATTTGTTCTGTATTTTAAAGTAAAGAATAACACATAAATAGCCTTGCATCATATAATCCTCAGTTATAAGATTTATGAATGCATTGTACACTTCAATTAGCTTATTTAGTTTTTATGCTCCACAGATGAATGGTATGGTATTTAATTATAATAATTAAGTGAATGAATAGATGTATTAATGATCCTCTCTTTGGTTTAGAAACCATATTTTTGAATGACAGAAGCTAATGAGAAAAAGACATTTCTGATCTCACCACTGTTTTTATATGATGTCAGTATTCTGGCCTCACTGATAGGAACAAATTCTGACTTTCCTCTGCAATTTATGCCAACAATTGTCAAATCAACATTTTCAAGTCCATTTTCTCTTTTAAACTTCAGATGCGTATTTCAACTATGGAGTGAAAATCTATATTTGCTTATCATAAGAACACTCCAAACAGGAAACACTTAAAGTCATTATATTCCCCTCACCTGCTTTTCCTACCATGTTCCCCATCTTATTGAATGGCACCACAGCCCACCCAGTTCTACAAACAAGAACACTAAGCACACTCCTTAAGCCCTACATCTCCTCTATTCCCTATATCACATCAATTACTTCTCTCTTAAAATAGCAAATAAGTTAATGGGCTTTAGAGTAAGACAATCTGTTTTGAAATACTTACTCTTCTTAGAGCTGTGTCACCTTGGATTTCTCTGAGCCTTAGATTCCTTGCTTTATAAGTCCATTTTAAAAAATAATATAATTAAAACAAATTTCCTCATCGAAATATCTACTTCACTGAAATTTGGAAGGAATAAATATCATAATGCATTGATTACATTTAGTACAGGACCTACCTGACAGTACTCAATAGAGGATAGCTCTTATATGCCTATTATTAGTTTTATTAAATATCTTTCAAACCCATCTATTTACACTGTCTTTGTGCCTGCCATTCTGTAGTTTTCTCTAACTCACCCTTCTCCTAGACAACTACAATAGCTTAATACCTTATCTCCTATTTTCAGTCTTGCATGCTCCCATCTGTTCACACTCTGTGAATTGCCTTACTTCAGGGCTTGACATGCAATTTTCTTTGCTTTAATAAATCTTCCCTTCTCTTCTTAATCTTGCTAACACATACTCATATTTTAGGTTCTAAATTAGATGACAATTTCTGAGAGTCCATTTCTGACTTACAACCTGTTCCATTAGAAGAATTTCATACATTTATTATTGAATTTATCCTAAAATTTTTACCTTCCTGTCTTCTTTTCTAACCTCCCCACTAAATTATAAGTTTCTTAAGTTCCAGAACCATATTGGTCTGTGTGACAGTTTGAAGTCTTTTATGCATCCCCAAAAGAAAAAGATTATGTTTTTGAACTATTCCATTCCTGTGGGTGTGGGACCCTTTTGACTGGACTATGTCAGTGAACCATGACACAAATTGAGTTTCTGCCCTTTTGTTGGGCCTTATATAAACAGAGACATGGAGGAAGAGACACACAGAGAAAGTAAGCTGCCTGTTGACCTTGCCATGTGAGAGAAGACTGCAGGTAAAATGAGAAGCCCTGAGGGGCTGAGAGAAGCCCGAGCGTCTGGAATTAGCAGCACACAGAGGCCCAAAAAAAGGTCCCTGAGGGACTCAGTCCATGGAACAGCTCGAGGCTGAGGAGATGAGCTGAGCATCATGACTGATAACCCATATCTGAACTCAGGAAGAAAGAGGAGCAGCCGAGACTGAGAGAGGATGCATGGAAAGAAACAAGCCATATGCCTGGTCACCCACAGCTGGGCTCCAGGAGATGGTGAGCCAAGAGGGGAAGTCAAGAACCTCAGCAGGGATTGGATGCCATCTTGCTTCACCACATGGCAGGACCCCAGAATCACCAGTAGCTGACATTGGTGAGAAAGCATCTCTGCTGATGCCTTGATTTAGACATCTCACAGCCTCAGAACTACAAGATTTTACCTTAAACAGAATTCCCATTATAAAAGTCAACCCATTTCAGGTACCTTGCATGGGCAGCCCTTTGGCAAATTAACACAGCCTGTTTCAAAATTATATTGTCAGTGTTTAGTCTGGTGATTCTCACATAGGTTCTTGAATGAACAGTTTTGGAAGGAAGGGAGGGAAGGAGGGAGGGAGGAACGAAGGAAGGAACGAAGGAAGGAACTAAGAAAGGAACGAAGGAAGGAAGGAAGGAAGGAAGAAAGGAAGGAAGAAAGAAAAAGAAAGAAATGTCTTCCTATCTAAGCAACATACGTATACAGGATAAGCCATTAGTAAGTCACAATAGATTCTGGTTATAGCTTCCACACCATCCAGGCAACCTGATAGCCTGCCTTGAAGTAGTTATTTGTTTTGTTTTTGATAGTAAGATAACGTAATAGTTAACTATAGATCTCTGTTATTGATTCCCAATTCCACTCTATTTACTGGAGAGTGATTATTATTCTAACATTGTAGGAATTAATACCTTCCTGACTATTAGTATTACTACCTATGAAAACAAAATTCCTGTTGTAGATTTTAGAAAATCTTTTTAATGAAATATACTAACAATCGTGCTTTAGAGAAACTTATGATGTGTTATAGAATCCAATAAAGAAAATTAATAACTTGGGAATTCTACACACTGAGATTACAAACCTTCTGTAGTACTTAAAAGATCACATTATCCTGAAATATACATGTTAATGAGAGAATTCAATGTTTATGACATCCTTCTGACAGACCTGAAAAACAAAGATTGTAAGTCTGTTCTCAAAAGTAGCTTGATGCTTAGACTCAAGCCTCATGAAAATGTCTCTTAGTTGTAGTGATCTAATATGTCTCTAAGACTTTCTCCCATCATTCACAATGAAATGGTTAAGAAAATGAAACAGTCATGAGCAGATTGGAAAAATGGGTGAGGAAGTCAATTAGAAGATATGCAGAGCTCATCCCTCCCTAGGTTACTTTTTTACCTGAGGTAAAATGTATGCAGCTTACAGTTCAAGATGTTTCACTATTTATTCCTGGTTCTTTTTTCAAGCAGTTCTGTTTCATTATATTTAATGGTTACCTCCTTGAAATCAATCACTTTTAGCTTTATCACTTCCCATTCCTCCTCTTATTGGTCTCACAGTTTCAGACCTGCTTTTATATTTACCTTCCCAAATGCTTAACTCCAGCACAACAATTCCTGTGGGTAACTTTTGCATTAGAAGTTTAATTTTAATATTTTCTAAAATGAGGTATAGAATTTTCAAGAGACAGCTATATTCCTCACAAGAACCCTTTCTTTATTTTCTTTCATCAGGATGTAAATAAAATGATATAAATGATTCACTATACCAATGTTCCCCAAAGTGTCTTCCTTGAAATACTAGATCCTTTAATGCTGATATGACCAATTACATTTAGAGGATATATTTTAAAAGATGTTTGTCTTTTTATTGTAAGAATTCTCAGAGACTTTAATAGCTAATGTAAAATGCAAGTCTCCAAGAAAAGATAGTGCATGCAGCATTTCCCCAATTTTTTTGTTACTTTGTTTTAGATCCTTTTCAGAGTTTTGGGGAACATTTAGTAGGAAAGACTGCACTAATTATAGTGGATCCATACAATAATCTTTATATTACTACCCAGAGTTTAATTAAATCAGGGAAAACTTTTAGTAAGTTACTCTATTAATAGCAAATCATCATGGTCATGAACCTTGTGTAGTCAGTCCAAGTCAGTTCATTTTACCTTAAATTTCACAAAACTTATAGTAAAACATGATACTTAGCAAATTTTATTCCATTGTCTTATGTTCCTCCAAAGAGTGGATAATATATAATGAGGCCAAAAAGAAATTCAATGCTATTTTCCTCATACCACTTGATATTATTTATTGCCTTTAATCAGAGAGGGAAAAAGATCCAACCTTATCCCACTTCACTTTAATTCACTGATTCAACAAATTCAACAGCACTCACTGTTGCAAATACTTTAATAGATGTTGTGGATGCAGTGATGGAAAGACAGAAACTGATCCTGTAGAGTTTTAGGCCTAGAAAGAGACCAGCAATTATTTAGAAACCTACAGCGTTGTTGCAATGGAGACATAGCATGGGATCTTAGCAAAGAACCTGACTCTGACTACAGGTCACAGAGAATGCCTTCCTAGAAAAGGTAGTGTTTGAGCCAATACTTGAAAGACAAGTAGACAGACAGGTAGATAGAGATAAGAGAATATATTACATCTGAGGAATTACAAATAACTCTGCTTTTCTCAAGTATACAGTGTAAGAAAAAGAACAGCCACTCCTAGACATTCTTAGGGCATGGTACCTATTATATATTGTTGCTTTAGTCTCTTTCAAGACAGTATCTTAACTTCATTTTATAACTTTCTGATTTCTCCTTCACAGAAGTAAGAATTGTGCTAATTGGCTGGATTCTTCCGTGCAAGAATGCATCTACTCAAACTTCATTTTGCCCCTCCACAAATCAATACCATGGATAAATGATTTATTATTGACATTGTGCACTATTAAAATGCTAGAAATAAATATTGACAAGTGGATATAGAATAATTAATAGAAAAATGGTTAGATTGCAACTATATCATGGGATCAGAAAGAGTATTTATGGAGTTAGAAAATACCATTGTTTATAAAAATATTATTAAATGTAGACATTTCTTTCTCTTAAAGGTAAAATCTTACATGTGGTAAGATTATATTAACAGGAAAAGACATTGTACTCAAAATGATCCTTTGTTTTCTGGTGGAATTGTAAAATTAATGAAAGCTGTTTATCATTTTCTTATACATAAGTATCAAAGTTAATACTTGGAAATTAAATTTCTAAAAATTGCATTTTGAATTATATTGGAAACTCAAAAGTTTCCTCAAGGTTGTTAGAAGAATCTAGATTGAGCTGTTAAGTTATTTATTACTGTTCTTATAACTGATTTTCTTGTGCATTTGAATACTTCTTATATTTCATAAGAATATAAGTCAAAAGGAAAGATATCCTTTAAAAATATACTTGCTCAGAATAAAGTAGCTTAGTTGTCTTTTGAATTTTGAAAATGTCCTGTTTCTAGACCCTTTGATGTTTAGAAAAGTAATCTAGTTATTTTAATTTAATTTAATTGATAGCCAGTTATTAGCAAGTAGTTAACTGCTGATTATTTATCCTGATTAATTATTTTACTTTCTCTAATTATTATTTGCTTTTAAAAACCCCTGGTAATTTCTATTTTCACTTGTAAAAATATTAGATTATCATTTTATTCCTATCTGAAGTAATGCATTGGTAAAAACAAAACAAAACAAAACAAAACAAAAACAAAAACAAAAAGCTGCACTGTCTTCCAAGATAGAGAAATTAAAAATTCTAGTTACAAATTTAATTTAATGAAAATATGTTATCTATCTACATATATTGACTACTGAACTATGTAAATAACATCATAACACCTGCTCTGATTAATATGGAGAGTGGTTCTATACATACAAAATGGGCACCCTTTCTGTTATATACATGGGAAATTATTCTTTTCCTATAAGTCATTTACTAAAATCTTAAGAACCTGTTTCTGTTTTTCTAACATTCATTTGGGAGGTTTTCAGGAGACCTGTCTGTGAATAATGTAGAATTAGCACCATCCTGGAAAGAGTGAGATCTCACAAGCTGCCAAATGAAAGGTGCAATGACCCTCATAAACACCATGTATGAGTTAATAAGTGTGAAGGTTCATTTCCATAATGACTCCATATTTGCATCTGTTGCATATCACTCAGGTCACACTACAATATAGATTTTATGTGGTACAGGTTGGCAAAAGTCAATTGGGAATCAGACAGGTTGTGATTCTCATTACTTCAGTAATAAAAAATGACCATGCAGACATCCTATTTGGCCTTATGCCTAAGTAACAACCATTAAATTAGTTTAACAGCCACATAGCTTCTAAAGCACACCATCTGCTAGTTATCTTCATTTCCACTTTCTCCTCCTTGTATATAAATAAACATTAACTTATAATCAAATATACATTTCCAGAAGGTCTACCTAAGAAAAAGTGAATAAAGAGATTTTCCCTCTGTTTGCTGCTTCTTTTTCTATCATCTATGCAAGAGGAATGAAACAGCGTGGAATGAGTTGACTATGCAGTACAGAACAAGGCAAACTGAAAAATGTGAGGGGAAAATTATTGTCTCTTTGGAGGCTCTTCTGACCTGGATAGTGTAATTTGCGGCCTATAAATTCAATGGTCACATTCTTCAATTATAACCACAGACTCAAAGCATGTTGTTGAAGAGGGAATCTCCATCTATTAGATAAGGGTTTATTAAGAAAATAAAACAATCCTTTTAACCATTACTGGAGCCAACATTATTTCATTCCTTATTGGAGAAAAACCTATGGATGTATTTTTCCCCTCCATCTTTGCCATTATAGGAGAAACTAATGTGATAGTATTTAACAAAAGAAGAACATTTAAACCATTGAAAAGAAATGAACATACAATTGACTTTCACATATTCATAAAAGGACTGAGCCATAGAATTTTAATATGTGCCTGATAATATAAAATATGGTTACAGAAAGAAGAGCAATTCTATCATTGACTAGACACATTAATTTTTACTCTGAAAGATCACTTGATTATGAGCTAAAAATGAGAAAAAACCAGCTATCACAGCAAAATAGTTTCTACCTCTATTTATAGAAACTCTAGGACCCTCAAACTTGATTTTATAGCCAGGAAATGTTAAACTAAAGGTGGTAGTTGGGAAGGGCACCCAACAGAGGAGAAAAAAGAAGGAGAAAATAGTAGAGGGGAACAACAATGATCAATAATGCTCTTGTACATAACTCCTAAGAGTCTGTAATAGGGACCCAAAAGCTATTAGAGGAATTGAATCACATGACATAAACATTTTCCTCAAGACCCACCACTATATTTTCTTACTCAGAGGCCTCAAAATAGTTTATGATTTCAATTTTATTTCCATACTGATAGTTTTCATATCTGTAATCTATAATTTCACATCTGTAATTGTAGTCTGATGCTTTTCTTATACTGATGGTTTTCATGTCTGTTAAACTCAGCCCTGTTCAACCCACTCAAAGATATTATTTTCAATTATGTTTTAGACTCTTTTATTCAGATATCTTCCTTCTGTTTCAAATTCAACATTAAACATAGTTTCTTTACGTCTCCAAAGAACCAAGACAGCCTTAATAAATCAAGAAGATTTGAGCTTTAAAAAAATTTTTTTTCATCTATCTTACTGTTTCTATTTCTACTGCCACTACTTTTGTATTCTACCTCTTCAATCCTGAATTGCTACATTATCCAGCTCGATGATCTCTCAGACTCTAAAGTCCTTCTATCTTTATTCTGCATTCTACTGCCAAACTAAATTAACTCAAATATGGCTCTCAGCTTTGCAACCTTTAGGAAGAGCCAATTTGCAACCATGTTAAATAAATTATTTTTTTCTTGGCATCATTTAAGATTTAGCTAATATTTATTTAGCACAGACACTGAACTATCACAGACACTGAACTAAGTACTCAACAGGGATTATCTCATTCACCACACACACACACACACACACACACACACCCCTTATGCTGTCCCCCTTACATAGAATATTTACTTTACCTTTTCTGTTCTCTACATATTTCAAGACAAAACTCATGTCATTTTCAAGTTCTCCTCATCCATGAAAGCTCTCACAAATACTTATCATTATTCATTTTCCTGTGCTTTTGACTCTTACAGAACCTATAGTTTATCATAGAAATTGTTATATACTTTGCCTTATAATCTTCACTATTTTTCTTTTATTCCTATCTCTGTAACTCATGTACAGCTACTTCAAGACAAAAAGCTAGTAGTTCCCTGTAATATACTACTTATATGTAAGTTGCCATCATTATTTCTATTGGTCTATATCTGCATACTCTGCTGACTTCATATGTACTAGATATATAATGGGTACTCAATAAATTCATGCTTATTTGTTACTGGCAGAGTTGGAACTTAGCATAGGTTTTAAATTTTTTCAATTCATTTGAACATAACTGTAACTCACAATCAGCTATAAGTCTTTGGAACTGGAGACATGGTGAAACTTTTTATCCACCAAAATTTGAAGGGCAAGACACTCATACTTATCTAAACAAAAAAAAGACAGGCATATTTGTTATAAATAACAATGAAGTGATTCAAAATGTGCATCCACTGAGAACATTATATAATAGTAATGTTCAGTGTATTAAGCCACTTGTGACCATAGGGAAATTAAGAATACATAAAACTAAAAACTCAGTAAATTATCCTCATCCCAACCTTTTCCAATAAACAGAATCAAAAAAGTGAGAGAGTGAAGGAAATTTTTCCTCAGATTAATATCAGAAAGGTAAATGGCAATGAAAGCTTACCAACTTACTCTAGAGGATACTCATCAGAACTGTAATGACAGATCCACCTCTGAAAAGGAGAATAAATTATTGAATTCAAAGCTTATTTCCAAATATCTTATTCTTTGATTCCAATATATGTTCATAAATGCCTGACAAAATACATGGTTTAAACTCCAGTGTTGCATAACACAGAGTAGAGATTCCTAACCCTGATTGCACATTAGATTCCCCTGTACAACGATGTAAAAATACCAGTGCTTGGGCATGACTATAGGCTAATTAAATCAGAACCTACAGGAATAGAAAGGGTTAAGACAAATGTAACATTTTCATCCCTGCCCAGGTTATTCCAGTGTGCATTTAGGACTAAGGATCCTATCATAGAACATGGTTAGGAAGTTGTAGAGTCCAAAAGTTACTAATTGGTTACATTGATTATGGAAAAACTGACACATAGGATATTAGATCTGACTTTGATCAGAGCTATATCACCATAATGACAGATGAGTATGAATTAGGTAAAATGAGAGTCAATATAGCTGTGTCCTAGAACTTGCTTTGACATAAACAATATGCAGGTTCATATGAAACTAAGTCACTTAGTATTTCTGAACCTCATTTGACAATTTATTCTCAATGATGTCCCAATAGTTTGGCTATTAATACTGAGCTTTCCCTTATCTGGTGTTAGACCTACTAAATGTTGCATTCAGATATGTCCCATTTAGGTGTCATTAGCACAGAGACTGTTCATGTAAATTTCTCAGTCTCTGGTTGAGATGCCAGGTATTTTCAAATATGATGATGGCCAGATATTACATCAGAAGAGAACCTAAAAAATAGAGCCAGAAATAATAATTAATAATTGTGAACAAATTTCTACCTTTATTTATATTTTCTAGGAATTTCCAAGATTACTGTTCTTGATACAATCACTTCAGATGAGAGTATGAGATAACTGATTCAATAAAAGTTGGAATCTAGAAGTTAAAAAAAATAAACTACTAAAGGAATCTCTACCAGGAATAGTTAAAAATGCAAATATATCATAAATAATACAACATGATTGCAAAATTAAAGAACTAAACTGCAAACAATTGAAGCTCTGCTCTAAAGCAGTCATATTTTAAACTGTAAAATAAAGGCAAATGAATAAGGTTGTGCAATGACCCTGAAAAAGGAGACAGACACTGACTACTCTGAATTCCTCAGATAAAATCTTAGCCTTTAAATTATTATGCAGCCACCAGAAACTCATTTTATTAACAAAATTTTTGAACTGATATATGATGTGATTTGGTAAAGTATAAAATACATTTTTCAATGCTATTAGAACACTTATTTCTGAAATAAGAGAATATCTGTCAAATGAGACCAAATCCCATGTTAACAATTAATATTCTGTTTTTAAAGGAGTCTTAGTGAATATCCAAAGTTTGGATCCTCTTCTCTCCACGGATATACAGTACAATTATCTTGACAAAATTTGCTTTTGGATTGCCATTTTAAAAGCTATTAGTGGGAAACGGAGGTGGCTCAAGCAATTGAGCTCCTGTCTACCATATAGGAGGTCCAGGGTTCAATTCCCAGGGCCTCCTGGTGAAAATCAAGCTGGCCCATTCGGTGAGCTGGCCCAAGCAGAGAGCTTGCCCATGCAGAGTGCTGGCCCGTGTGGAGAGCTGGTGCAGCCAGATGATGCAACAGAAAGAGACACAAAGGAGAGACGATAAGAGACGCAGCAGACCAAGGAGCTGAGGTGGCGCAAGAGATTGAGCTCCTGTCTCCCACTCTGGAGGATCCCAGGATCCGTTCCCAGTGCTGCCTAGGAGAGAAGACAAGCAGACACAGAAGAATACACAGAGAGCAGACAGTGAGTGCAAAAACAGTAAAGGCGGGGGGGAGAAATAAACAAATAGAAATCTTTTAAAAAATCGTTTGGCAGTAAGCAGATGTGGCTTAAATAGTTGGATGCCCGCCTACCATACAGGAGGTCCCTGGTTCGGGTCGTGGTGCCTCCTAAAAGAAGACTAGAAGGCGCTGCAGTTGCCACAGCAAGCTAGATGCCATACCAGTCTAAATGAGCTATACACCGCTCCTGCCGCAATAAGCAGATACCATGAGCTAACAAATTGGCAGGAAGTGGATGTAGCTCAGGCCATTGGTTACTCACGTCTCTTGTGGGAGGTCCCAGTTTCGGTTCCCAGTGCCTCCTGGAGAGGGCAAGCAAACAGTGAGCAGACAGAAGAGAGAACCATCTTGTTGAGGGGGGATAAATAAATAATAATAATAATAGTAATAAAGTAAACAAATAAATCTTTTTTAAAAAAAGCAATTAGTCATCCTCTTAATTGGAAACTTGAAGAGTGGCTCCATGTAGAGTTCCTGGGAATTGTAAAGAAATTGGCCTTCCATGCCTTGGTTTGGGACTTTCAGAACCTTTCTTGAAATTCTCAGCCACTCTTTGATTTGTATATGCAACTTAGAGCTTGCCTGGGTGACCTCCACTCATTGATATCACATTCTAAAGTTTATGAGCACATCAAAATCATAAACTGAGCTCTGCTTCAGCGATTTGAAAAAGAATGGTGGGGGCTATTATTCAGCTAACACAATAGAAAGAAACATAACTTCAAAATTACTTAATTTTACTCATGGAATAGATGAAGAAACACACACAAAATGTTCTGAAGGAGATTTTATGATTAAGAAGTTTTAGATTATTCTATGCACTGTACCAAATGGGCCATCTCATTTAACCAGTGGGAGTCAAGTAATCAAGTGAATTTACACATAACCCTAGTAATTCTAACCAGGTTAAACAACTGATTTTTTACTTATGGGTTTCCTTTTATCTTTGCTGAGAGCCAGTGTTCCATTTGAATGACTTTCAGATTCTGTCACCTGACAAAATTTCACAATAACAGGTTATCTTTTTTCCATAACTCCCTTATCACTTCTTCCAGGATCTTTTTAGTACTGTTTGTGGAACATGCTGCAGAAACTGATATCTTACTGCATTCCTACATTTGTAGGGCAAGGAAGGTCAAAGAGTAGTAGAGATGTCTGCTTATTTTGTAGTAAAAACAAACATCATCCATCTCTTTCACTGCAGTAAGAATCTCAAAATTATATGAAAAAGAAATCATTTGACATTGCTGTCTTGGCAAACATATTTTGATAAAAATAATTTCCTTTGATTAAGTATGATTGAGAAGTAGAATAAATAATTGAAGGGGAAGAAGGCTGTAAAAAGCTATTTAAGCATATTTAATGTAACTGAGAGGTAAGCTCCTAGATTGAAGTGGACCAAAGGTATACAACACAGTGGATAACAATAGACCCATACTGAGGGATCTTATGTGAAATTTTAGAACAGGACTAATAGAAGTTTCATTAGCTTTCATAAATTGAGAAAAAAAGTACTCATGTACAAAAGATCAACACTCAACTAACAAAATGGTGTCAGGCTTTCCAAGAAGCTAAAAGACAGTGGAGGAAAGCCTTTAAAATTGTGAACAAAAATTATTTTCAACGTTGAATTTCACTGTCAGCCAAATTATCAATAAAATGTAAGGGGGAAGCGGCTGTGGCTCAATCAGTAGGGCTCCCGTTTACCATATGGGAGGCCCCGGGTTCGGTTCCCGGGGCCTCCTGGTGAAGGCAAGCCCGCCCGCACGGCGTGGTTAGCTGACCCAGCGAGCACAAGCAGCAAGCGGGGGATAAATGAATAAATAAATAAAAAAATCTTTAAAAAAATAAAATAAAATAAAATGTAAGGGTAAAATAAAGATATTTTTAGACACCCCAAAGTCTTGAAATATAGATATATCTACTTGCAGGAGGAATCATATTGGAGAGAATATATGCTTGAAACAATTCAATAGCCAGAACCAAAGGACATGGAACCAACAAAACAGGGATTTCTAAATATGAAGCAGATGGTGGGAAAATATGAAGGGAGATCCTAAGATAGCAAATGTAAACCAGGTTATGGTAGGATGGAATGAAGGTAGGGAAAAATGGTCACAAGTGATAAGCAAAGGTAGGGAATGATCAAAATGTACTCATACCTAAAAGAAATTAAAAATGAAAATGACAAGAGCCATCCAAGCCCACATTTTAATTAAATAATTCAAAGGAATTATGATAAAATTGTGTGTATGTGTGTGGGTGTTTATAAGAGGTGTGTTTATTCACTCTTCAAATGATATTCTCAGAATATTTCATTTAGAGTCTTGGGATGATCAACAAGGTATTAGATCATCACACCATGATTACTGGACAATGATTTCCCACACAAAAGCAATCAGAATGCACAAACTAATATTTGACTACATTGCCCCATTTTAGTTAAACATGCATCTTCACCTTCCATTAAGTCTTCATCCCACTCCAGTCAGTTTTCTGCATCCATTCCTTGACTAATTGTTCTGGCTAAGAACATACATAAGCACACTGAGGTTATATTTAAGAAACACTTCTCATTCCCCATATGACTTGATGTCTCAGAAATAGGGTGGTTGACAACTCAGCACACATTCTCTTCATAATAACATTCTTTGCCAGCCTTAGTCCATGTGCGGTTGAATTGAGGCTCACCCCAGTTCTATCGGGAGACAGTTAGCCAAGACCTGACTTATCGGAGTATTCAATCCTAAAATTCATAGCCTCAGTAATTGGTTCACAGGTGGGCATTTGAATTGAATGAATACCATCAACACTTATTCCAAGAGATTTTATCTAATAACTAGGGAGAGAGCAGAGGATGTAAACCTGGGGAATGGAACAATAAAAAAAGGAAAATGCCTCACTGAGACCTTCATTAACCTGGCTTCTGGCTTCCATCTGCCTCTGTAACTTACTTATTGCTAATGCAACTCCATCATGGAGAAGGGATGATAAAGACAGAAAGAGAGTAGATTCTGTTTCTTTTGTGGGGTTTGGATTCGTTTGTTGGAAATGGTTTGGTTTTCTGATACCACCATACTTGAAACTATAATATAATTATTTCCAGATAAATATCCTATTTTCTTAGAGCTATGTTTTTCAGTTACAGACAAAAAGCTCCCAAATAATATAAGCATTCAGCATAGTTGGGGTCAATATAGCTGTGTAGTTAAGTTTTGAGAGTTGTGGAATCAATTGATTAATTTCTCAAAGTCTCAGTTAACACCACATGTAAATTGTGATAATAATCACACTGCTCTCACATGGTTTTGTGAGAACTAAATAAGGTAATGTCTAGGAAAGTGGATGTAGCTCAAGCGATTGAGCTCCCGCTTACCACATGAGAAGTCTCCAGTTCAGTTCCTGGTGCCTCCTGGAGAATACTAGCAGGACAGTGATCTGGTGCAATGGGCAGGTGCAGCAAGCTGATGCAACAAGATGATGCAACAAAGGAGACACAAAGAGGAAATACAATGAGAGACACAACAAAAGCAGGGAGCTGCGGTGGCTCAAATGATCGAGCACCTCTCTCCCATATGGTAGGTCCCAGGTTCGGTACCCGGTGCCTCCTAAGGACAAGAGGAGCACACAGCAAATGGACACAGAGAGCAGACAGTGAGTGCAAAACACAAGGTGGGGGAGGCAAGGGATAAATAAATAAAAATAAATCTTAAAAAAAAAAAAGATAATGTCTATAAAGTGCTTTGTAAGGGCCTAGAACATAGTAAGTAATACAGCTTAGCCTATGTTGTTAGTGGTTTAGTTATTTTTATGATTACCATTATTTTTCCCTTCTGACTAAAACTTTCTCTTCATTTTGTCTTTATTACAGCACACTCAGGTGGTTTTCCTATGAACTTTCTTATGTTTTTTTTTTTTTTTTTTTTTTTTTTTTTCCCAGTTCCTTTACTTGATCCTCTCCTCTTTGCGATTTCCTATTGATATTTCTGAGGGCTCAGTCCATCTCCTCTTCTCTTCTAACTAGATTACATTATTTATTCCCATGACATTGAATAACACTCTCCCATAAATAGGTAAGAGCAAAAACCACTTTACTGAGTCCTGGAATCATTTATTTATCTATTTCCATCCCAAAGTTGCTTATACGTTAATGTCTCACAGTGATCTGGAATTTTTTCAATAAACCACATACTTGATCTCCTTCTTCCTCAACTATACCTCCTGTAGGCTTCTACATCTCAGGAAATGGCAATACCATCTACGCAATTCCTTAGGCCAAAAGCCCAAGAGTAGTTATTTACACCTTCATTTCTCTTACCCTGAATCCATTCAGTTACAAGTTCTGTTGATTCTTCCTCTTTCTATTTATGTATTCAGTTCTCAAATTTCTGTCACTTTTCAAAATACCATTTATTGTCTTTGGTAATTATCATTTATTCCTCCAATTTTGACCCTGTTTCAACTATTTTCCACAGAGGCCAGTATGATCTTTCAAAAATGAAAATCAGATATAAATCTCTTTTACTTAAAAGCTATCAATGTCTTCTGATTTTCCTTAGAATGTGGACTGAAATCTTGAATATGATTTTGGCTTTCTTTGTGTTTCCTATATGTTCAAGCTCCTTGACTGCCTGAGAGATATCAGCAGACAATTCCCTCTGCCTGCAAGTCTCTTCATGGCTGTATTAGTCAACCAAAGGGGTGGTGATTCAAAATACCAGAAATCGATTGGTTTTTATAAAGGGTATTGCTGGGGTAGAAGTTTACAGTTACCAGGCCATAAAGCCTAAGTTACTTTCTTCATGAAAGTCTATTGCCACATGTTTTTTTTTTTTTTTTTAAGATTTTATTTATTTATTCATTTATCTCCCCTTGCTGCTTGTGCTCGCTGGGTCAGCCAACCACGCCGTGCGGGCGGGCCTGCCCTCACCAGGAGGCCCTGGGAACCGAACCCGGGGCCTCCCATATGGTAAACGGGAGCCCTACTGATTGAGCCACAGCCGCTTCCCTATTGCCACATGTTGGGGCAAGATGGCTGCCAACGTCTGCCAAGAATTCTGGTTTCCTGAGTTCCTCTCTTCCCAGAGCTCCATTTCTCTCCAGGCTCAGCTGCTCTGCTATCTCCACAAGGTCAACTGTAGACTGTCAGGCAAATGGCTCTGTCTCTCTTTCCAGGGCCTCTGCTCCTTGTGTCCTTATTTCCCAGGCTCCAGCATCCAAAAACTCCCACTCTCTTCTCTGCTGTATGATTTTCTCTGTGAGTCCCTGCCCACCAAGGTGGCTGGGGGTCAACGTCCAACTGAAGTGGCCCCAATCAAAGCCTCAATCATTGTTTAATCAAGTAAAAGTGAAAGCTCTGAATCCAATATAATCTAATATGCCCTGAGGGACAGACCAGTTCACAAACATAATCCAATATCTATTTTTGGAATTCATAAATAACATCAAACTGCCACAGTGGCCCTAAGATCTAGACATATCTCCTGACTCAATCCTTAATATCATAGCCTATTTTGTAATGTTTCAGTATCTAAAACAAAGCTTGGGACATAGTGGAGCTTAATAAATATTTCTGAATGACTGAATAACACATACAATGATTCTTTTGTGCTTATTATGGCAAATGAAAACAGGCAGAAAACAAATCGTTATGACTGATGGTTACCATACATTTCTTCTTGGGAGCATTGTGCAATTATTACTGAAATATGTAGGCTAGTGTCTTTTGATTAATTAAAAATGTCTTTGAAGAAGTGAACTTCAGTCATAAGGCATTGCTTTACAATTTGAGTGTTTAGAAATTAGGACACTCTAGCCCCAAAATGCATTAATTAATTTCCTGTGTTAGCCTGATTTTTAAGACTGAAAGAAGTCCCTGATATAATAGGCACCTCAACAATTAAGATATTAATGAATTAATCTATTAAATACATCATATTTTCTATACACATTTAATCAGAATTGTACACATGAATAAATTTGTTAAATAGTGCACAAATTTATCCATATGAGAAAAAATACATTCAAGTAGACAACATTTACAAAAATCAAGCCCAGGTGAGTCATAGATTTAAAATTAAAAACACAATTTTAAAAAATTATAGAAGGAAAAATAGGCTATTTATATTATAGTTAGGAAATATTTCTTTAAAAAGATGAAAAAACTGAAAGGGAAACATAAATAAATTTTTCAACATTGCAATTTAAAGCATCTATACAGAAAGGATTTTCCTTAATTGAGGCATGACAAAATTGCTGGTATCAGAATAGCTTTCTTGTCAATGACAATTTTAAACATGGGACAAAATAAAAAACCATTGATGACATTAGAAAATGAAGAATCTAAGGGGCAACTATTTTTGAAAGAAGAGAAAAACAAGAGTTAAAATTCACATAAACCCTCCCTTTTTCCTTCAGAGCATTTCCATGTTCGTCCTGCAGGAGTGTGGCCAGGAAGGCTGTGGTATCAATGAACAGGGGAGGCAAGAGTGAGAGACCTGGGTGGCCAAAAGAGCTGAAATGTGAGAAGCAAAGTACTGGATTGAAAGTGCTACATAGAAAGGAGCCCAAATGTCTGCATATAAATATACCTTAAGTCATTGCCCGATTTCTGAGCTATGACATCAATGAGAAACAACAAACTACGGCTACATGTGGCAATAAGATGAATCGCACAACAAAATGTGGAATGAAATAAGCTAAATGTGAAATAGTACAAATTGTATTATTCCCATTATATGAAATTGAAGGACAGAGAAAAATCAATATATTGGCTACCACTAGAGAATGATGGCAGTATTGATTGGGGATGGGCACAAGTAAACTTTACAGGGTACTGGAGATTTTCTGTCTCTTGTTCTAGTTGATGATTATGCAACTGTATACATATATAAAAGGTATGCTGAACACTTAATCAAAGATTTTAAAAGTAAAGTAAGTTAAACAATCAAAAATTTTAAAATAAGAATAAAAATAACAAATCAAAACAAAATTAAAAAATAAATCTACACAACCAAAAAGAAAAAAAAAACACCATCAATTAAAGGAGTAGGCAATCATATGCCTGGAGAAACTATTTGCTCTGTGTATAAACAAAAACTGATAATTAACCAGAATATATTGAAAGTTTTATAAATTAATGCGAAGGCTAAGCACTGCATTAGAAAATGTATTAATCAAGAAATTTTCTAAAAATGGAGTCCAAGTGTCTAATGGATGTGAGAAGATTCTTAGTTCCAGCAGTAAAAGGAAAATTAAAATTAAAGTATTAATAATCTATCACTGCATGCACATCTGATTGGCAAATTGTCAGTGCCTTACATTAACAAATATTGATGGGGATGTGGAGTGATGAGAATTCTCACACAGTCTTGGCAGGAGTGTAAACAGCACAGTATCCTGGAAAGCATTTTGGCAATATGTAGTAAAACTGTAAATGTACATATTCTATAGACCAGATATTCTACTTTTAGGTTCATACCCTAGAGAAATCCAAACACACACACACATACATACTAGCATTCAGTATTCACTGCAACATTTTATCTGCTAAAAACTGGAATAAAATTAAATGTCTAACAACT
The DNA here is from genome assembly GCA_026826555.1 of Tolypeutes matacus. Classification (NCBI taxonomy): domain Eukaryota; kingdom Metazoa; phylum Chordata; class Mammalia; order Cingulata; family Chlamyphoridae; genus Tolypeutes; species Tolypeutes matacus. Next base: position 33,463,364 of record JAKSZT010054458.1, read on the forward strand.
AAAAAAATTGATATATTTTAAAAAATCATTTGTTGGAATAGTATTCTGCAGTTTTAGTGTATGAACTAGAATGACATATACCAACATGGCTCTGTATCAAAATCACATCGAGACCAAAGCAAGTTGCCAAAAATGACATAAACAATATGATGGCATTCAGTTAAAGTTTAAAAATCTTCAAACGACTTCTATACAGATTCATGGATATATACACATGAAATCTGAAGCATACTTAAGATTTGATAAAAACAGGTGAGGGATACATTTTGCTATTTGTTATTTTGTATACTTAAAATATTTATTTTAATAAAAGAAGTGTGCTTTATTTTAAATATTTTTACCTGAAAATTATGTTATCAGTACAAAAGTTACTACAATGGAAGCATCATTAATGCATAACCTCAGGTCAAAAGAACTGTGAGGTTTTTTTTGACAGGATTATTTCTTTAATGTCTTACTCTCAGAATGATGCCTTAATTTATTATGTGTGGTTAGATTTATTACCAAAAAATACATCACCCAAAGGAGCTGTCTTTCAGTTTAATAAATCATCCACATTTTATGCCATACAAAGAATATTTAATAATTAAAACTTTTGAATATTTATGATTTTTAAAATGTATATGATATTCTTACAGTATAACAAAAAAGTGTCAATATAATTTCTTCCACAAGAAGTATGCAGCATAATAAGAAAGAGAAATCCATAATTCTGGTACCATAATTACTTATATTTAAAATTTATATTTCCCAGTTGATTAAAGAAGATGATCAGAGAGTTCTGTATAGAAAAAAATACTTGGACATTTAGAATGTATGTAAATTAATTTTTAATATATTTTGGATTCAAACTCAATTAAAGCACATCTATAGGTGAGGTATACATCAGTGTTTATATTTTCAATGTTGCCTATTTTATATGTCTTTAAGCTTCAATAGAGAACTTTTCTCAATTAAAGAGAAAATATCTATTTTTTAAAACATAATAATGAACTTGAAGAACTTAATACAAATTTTTATATTAATCTTAGTTCAGTGACTTTCCATCTTTACTATTGACATATTTGTAGTGGTTTAAGCCTGTATGTGCACCCAGAAAAACCTGTTCTTAAACTTAAGCCATGCCTGTGGGTGTAAATCCATAGTAAGTAGGACCTATTGATGAAGTTACTTCAGTTAAGCTGTGGCCCATCTCAATCAGAATGGGTCTTAATCGAATTACTGTAGCCCTTTATAAGCAGAATGACATTCAGACAGAGCAATTGAGAAAACCACAAAGGAAACAGCTAGCAGCTGAACATCAATGGAACCCAAAAGGGAAGGGAGAGACCAGGAGATGTTGCAATGTACCTTGCCATGTGACAAGTAAAAAAGATTGCCAGCAGTCAGCTCCAGAATGCTGCAGTCTTCAGGGAGAATGCATCACCTTGATGACTTCTTGATTTGGGCTTTCCCAGCCTCAAAGCCATTAGCTAATAAATTCCCATTATTTAAGCCATTCCTTTGCATGGTATTTGCTGGAGCAGCCAAAGAATCTAAAACGGATTTTGATACTGGGAGTGGGGTGTTGCTGTTGAAAATACCAAAAATGTGAAAACAACTTTGCAATTGGGTAATGAATAGAGGCTGGAAGAAATGTGAAGTGCTTGACAGAAAAAACCTAGATGGCTTTGAAGAGACTATTGGTAGAAATATGGATGCTAAACATACTTCTGATAAAGCTTTAGAAGTAAATGACAAATGTGTTATTGGAAACTGGAGGAAAAGTGATCCTTGTTTAAAAGTGGCAGAAAACTTGATGAAATTGAATTCTGATGTCAGATGGAACACAGAAACCAGAAATTGATGGTATGGAAAATTCTGAGCCTATCCAGATAGTGTACTCTGAGACTAGGGACAGAAGCAGCTCTATTAGGAGCTGAGCTTCCAGAAAGCAAGTCCCCAGAGATTCAGGCTCCAGGTAATGGTTTAACTGAACACGGAACCAGTCAACCATTTCCGTGGAAATCAGGATCAGGAATGCAGTTATCCAGGAAGGATCTATGGAAAGTCCTTTTATCTGGTGGTTTGGACCGCTGTTAACTACACAAAAGCCAGCAATGTTTTTGTGAGATTTGTGTTAGCAGAACCACTGCCAGCCTGGACTGACAGGGACAAACTAAAGAAAGAATGACTTCAAGGAAAGAACCGTGGAAGCTGAGGTCTGGATCAAAGGTGTGGAAAGAACAAGTAATCCCTGCGTTTGGAAGGGGCAAGTCATATATCCTGATGCTTAAAAGGGAACAGCTTTCCACACAATTAGTCAGGGAGAGCGCTACTACCAAAATGCCAGGAGAAGGTGGAGATTTCACCCCAGTGTTCGAGGAGAGCATGGCCGCTGAGCAACACTTGGAAAAGATGGGGCTGCATTTCCATCAGGCCTGGTGGATAAAACATCATTCCATAGATGATTCTCAGACCTTAAAATCTAATGGAATTTGCCCTGCTGTGTTTCAGAATTGTTTAGGACCCGTAATCCCTGTTTTACTTCCAATTTCTCCCTGTAGGAATGGCAGTGTTTTATCCTATGCTTCTCCATCCTTTGTATATAGGAAGCAGATAAATTTGTTCCCTAGATTACATAGGTCCCCAGGTGACCACAGCCATAACCAAATTTGAGGATACTTTGTACTTATCATAGTTACTGGAATGACTTAAGGCTTTTGGGATGTTGTGATGGGATGAATAAAGATAACTTCAAATTCATCATATTCCAGTTTATCTGTAAGGAATCTAGAACAACAAAAGCTGGATATGACTCTACTTGTTTGCTTGTTTGTTTTTTTTCTTTAGGAGGCACCAGAAAACGAACTCAGGACCTCCCATGTGGGAGGTGGGTGCTCGACTGCTTGAGCCACATCTGCTCCTTGCTGGTTTGTTTTGCCTCATTTTCTGCTCATTGTCTTGCTTATTTTTTCTCGTTGTCTGCTTGTTGATTTTGCTAGTTGCCTGCTCATTGTTTTTGCTCATTGTCTGCTTATTATTTGTCTTCTTTCGGGCACGGGGAACCAAACCCAGGACCTCCCATGTCAGAGGTGGGCACGCAACTGCTTGAACCACATCTGCTCCCTTTAATGCACTCTTTTATTTAAGATTTATTATTTATTCATTTATTTCAACCACCCTCGTTTGAGCTCAGCTGTCTGCTCTCTGCTCATCTTTTTTTAGGAGACATTGGGAACTGAATCTGGGAACTCCCATGTGGGGGAGGGAGGCATCCAATCACTTGAGCCACCTCCACTCCCTGCTTGTTGTGTCTCTTCACCATGTCAACTTGTCATTTTGTTGTGTCTCTTTCCTGAATCACCTTGCTGCATCATATTGTTGCATCAGCTCACTGCGCCAGCCTGTCATGTTAACCCATCATGTCAGCTCACTGTCTTGCTGTGAGGCTGGTCTTCTTTAGGAAGCACCAGGAACCAAACCCTGGACCTTGTATGTGGTGGGTGGATGCCCAACTGCTTGACCCACATCCGCTTCCCTTTAGTGCACTTTTAATATTTATTCAGAAGTATTCCAAATGATGCAATCATATCTACAATAATAAACAACAACAACAAGGATGATGACCAAATAAAATATAGAGTATAGGTTTTTTGTTGTTATTTTGTTGTTGCTGTTTGCAAGTTTATTTATGAGCATCAAAGGTTATTTCTCTTCCCCCATGTTTTTATAATTTCCTTTACTCCCCCTTTCAGTCTTGGCTGCCACAACCAGACAGACAGAAAGCTTGAGGACCTTCCTTTTTTGCATCTGTAGAGGAAACCTTAGCAGCAGACATTAATTGCTCCAGGTCTGTCAGAGACACATTAGAAGGCTACTGTTTTTTAAGAAGAGTTTAAACATTTAGGATTTGCTCTGATTTCAAAGGATCTATAGCCTATGTCAGTTTTCTTATTTGTAATATGAAAAGGCCCAGGTGCTTTACCTGGGCCTTTTCATTGCCTTAGCAACTGCTCAGGAATAATCAGAAGTAGAGATATTTACTATTCCCTTGCATTATGTGGCTTTCCTGAAAACTGATTTATCTGTGATGACAAATAAATAATTGCTTATGCTCTTTCTTGATCTGGAGTTAGGCTAGGTAGATATCTCAAAACTAGAATGGAATATCCAAAACGATAACCATTATATAGAGAAGTGCAATTTTGCCCATTCATAGGTGGCCCAAAATATTGCTCCTCTGGAGTTTTAAGAATTATTATTATTCATTAAAATTTCATAAAGAGGCCATATAAACATTTTTACTTTATCAATATCAGAAATGAAATGTTTGAATAGCATGTAAAAGTTTCATTTTCTAGTATCTGGTCATTTTTGACTTCTCAGAAAAAAATACATCTACTAATAAGAATATACTCTATACAATTCAGAGAATAACATTCAGTTACAAGAAAAAAAAATGCATTACTGACCAGAAATTCTTTATCAGGCTGTTTTACCTATTTAATAACACAATTACTTTCTAAGAATATTTGGTTTGATTGTATTTTTTCACCACTGTAAGCCATGAAATAGGAGTCTTTTGCATAATTTTTAAATCTTACAGTTAATTGCAATATTCTGATCAATGATAAAAATAGCTTTTCACAGTTGGAAATTTTCTGGAACAACAAGAAACACAGAGATGAGATTCTCTCTACATATTATTTTTCTGACATTGAAGTGTAGCAATAATATCAAATTGCAACATGTTTAGACCAAGCAATTTTAGCCATCCAGATGAAACAGGAACAGAAAATGAAAGACAGTAAAAATCCCTGCTTTTCAGCTAGAGAAGTAGGCATTACAAGTTCATGAGCACAGCTCTTCAGTTCTTTTGGGACTGAAACTAATTTAATGCACCTGTGGCCTTGTGGCTCAGAAGGCAAAATGTTATTGAATATTTTTATAAATATTGCAAGATGATAAGGACTGTGAAGTGAAAGAGTTGGAGGTAATATTTTGGAATTAATTAATAATCTGTCAACTGATAATTTATAAATTTTGATTGGTGAAGGTTGGCATTTCTAAAATGAAGTATAAATTTGAAAAGAAACACAAAAATAAATGTTCAAATATATTTGTGAGTGACATATTTTGGAATTAATAATCTGTCAACTGATAATTTATAAATTTTGATTCGTGAAGGTTGGCATTTCTAAAATGAAGTATAAATTTGAAAAGACAAACACAAAAATAAGTGTTTAAATATATTTTGTGAGTGACATACAAAAGAGATTCACCTTCACTCACTGAGTACCTACTATGTGCTAGACTCTATTCTGGGTGCTGGGATATAGCAGTAAGCAAAAAGCCTGCCCTCATGAAGCTTATGTCCTATTAAAGGAAGTAGAAAAGAAATTGATTTTTAAGATAGCCTTGGTAAACACAATAGCAAGATTTCTAAAAATCACTTGCTATTTCTGTTTCAGGACATGATGGAGTAACAGGGGCTAGCTGTTTTACCTTCCCATCTTAACAACCAAAGAAAATGGACTACTACATGAAAGATCAGTTTTTAAACATAGGACTACAGGTGAAACAAATACAGTGAACCATAAATTAGCCACACTTACTATCTGTAAAGAATTTCTAGTAAGGAAATTATACAAAGGACTAAGAATATGCCTTGTCCGCATGAGCCAGAGTGGGAAAACATCCTAACACACTCAAGTAAAGGTTTGCCTCAGTGGTGGGACCAAATTAGCCCTAGACAAACTGTTCAGGATCATCAGCCTATCAAAGCTGAAATACAAGCCTTAAAAGATCACATTGTTTCTAATTTAACTGTATTCTGGAAAAACTCTCAAATATATAAAGAGATTCAAAGAGTCTGGCACCCAACAAAGTAAAACCCACAATATCTGATATCCAATAAAAAAATTACCAGACGTGAAAAACAGAAAAAATAAGAACTTTAATGAGGAGAAACATCAAAACTGAGAAACAGACTTGGAAATGACACATAATAGGTTTAGAAGGCAATCATGTTAAGAAAACTATTATAACTATATTCTATATGATCAAGAAGATAGAGGAAACTATGAAAATGGTAAGGAAAGATGTGAAAGATATGTTTTAAAAACACAAATTGAACACCTAAAGATGAAAAATATAGTATCTAAGATGAAAATTCTTTGGAAGGAATTAATGGCTGATAAATTACCACAGATAAAAAGATTAGTGAATTTGAAGAAGAAATCTTTCTTGAAAACTTTCTCCCTATATACAACCTTAAATGTTGTAATGTCTTCTAACTCTTCATATGTTAAAGACCAAAATTCCCAGCAGAGTCTCAAAAAACCCTGCATGGTACATCTCCCATATATTCCCCAAGTCCAATCATGCATCATGTTCTCCTTGCTCTCTTAGCCTGTAACCACAGTGCCCACCCCCTCCCTCCTTTTTTAAAATTATTTCCTGAAATTGAAGATGGGACCACTACACATGATGTTCCTTTGTGCAAAATTCTACCCCTTACCCAATTGCCTCCCATTTTCTCCTAATTAAGTTCTTTAAATATCATCTCTAGCAACACTTCCTCAGGGAAATTCTCTTTGAATCCACAGATTAGCCAACTTTCCCTATTATATACTCTCATAGCTCCTATGTCTGTATCATTTGCTGAATTTACCACTCAGTTGTAATATTACAATTTTTCTTAAGTATTATTGGTGCCCAGCTATTCTACTAGTGTGAGAGTTGTATGAGTAGGAAATATATCAGATTTTGTTCACTAGTAAATCTCCAGCATCTAGCACAGTGCCTTACTCATATTAAGTAGTCAATAAATGCATTTGAAAGAAATAACTAAAAAATTTATTGTGAATTAATATTGCTCATTGAGTTGAAATGTGATTGGTTTATGAAGTCTACTTTTCAATCAATTTAATTATTTAGACATTAATTGGTTTTCTGTATTTTGGATTTATTATTATTCCTAAGAGGCAGTTTTTCAGAAATATTAAATTATTTACCAAGACTAAAACTAGGAAGTGCTGTGTTAAGCCCAAGAACAAAGGAAATCATGTCGTAACTAAAAACTTAACAAAGCATAATAAATAAAATAAAATAAAATACAAAATTTCTCCTATCAAAGTGCAAAAAGTTCTTATATTCTGTAAATATTATTTAAGTTAAGAGCTTAATTTAATAAGGGTTTATAGTTAAGTCATATAAAATTAACTAATAATATCCAATACTAAAAGTATCCTGCTTCTCATTATGGAATTATAGAGTGCATGTTTGGCCAAAATAATCACCATTCAAATTTCCACACTAAAGCATGTAAAATAATTTGTCTTGAAGGTAAAATTTAGTGAACAAAATTCAGTACATACCAATAAAAATATCCATAAAAGTATACTGGGAAATAAGAAGACTTATCTGAGTCAAAGCACATATTTAGTGGAGGGAGAAAAATAGTCTCCCTGGAGTGCAGCATCCCCTCAAACAGTATGGGTTAGACTTTCAAGTACTTTCACATTCTGGATTGAAAGCTGAGAAAATAATAAAATATGAACTTTCCTGCCAGTGAAACAATTGGGATGCTTGGCAAGATGAAATAAAACTACCCTGGAAAAGAATATAACTTCATCCCAAGCCATATGTGATTTCCACTAAAAAAGATCTATGAAGAACACAAGTTTCAAAATTACAAATTCACAAGGAAATACTTTAACACAAAGGAGCAGATAAAGACCCTCCAAAAAACTTCAGGAAATATTTGACAACTGAAAGAAATTATTCAGTGGTACATCTAAAACTATCACAAGCCTAAAGGTAAGAGTATAAAATAAGAATAAGAAAACAGGTGTAAGAAAAGAAAAGAAAATTTAGAAAAAGAATCAAAAGAGAATTTCTAAAATGAAAAAGTGCTTTTAATTTTTTTTTAAATTTAGAATTCAAACAAGTTTTTAAAACTGAATAAATGAACAAAACAGCAGATTGCCCAAGAGTGAATTGCCTGCAAATACACAGATAGTGAACTCCCATGAAGCTGAATAAATTACTCTCAGGCATGATAGAAAATGAAAGGATAGATAAGAAAGTGAGATCAAGAGACTTAGAGGATAAAATAAGAAGGTCTTGTATTAGGGTCAATCAGAAAAGCAAAACTAATATAAGTGCTTTGGAATAAAAAATATATTACAATAACTGGACCTTACACAATTGTGGGGGCAATTGGGAACCGGTAGCTCTGGAAGGACAGAGTCAGAATACCAAAAAAAGCCACCAATAAGGGACCACAAAAGTGAGCTGGTGAAGGAGTATATGAAAGTTTATTGCCTTTGAGTCTGTTGGTGGTGGACCTGAAATTGCTGGCGGTCAACAGGACAGGAAGTTAAAAAAAAATAGCTGGACAAAATGCCAGGCAAAGCAAATACAAACAGGAAAGAAAGGATAACCTGAAACCCACAAAGACAACCTGGAATCCAACAGGAAAAATCAGAATCCATGAAGATAAACCAGAACCCACATCTTTCTCTGACTGTATGTAAACTTGATGACATGGATAGAAGGCATTAATAATTTGTCCCTTCACACCATGCTTGGCCCAATTAAAGGAGGAAATCTGCTAAAAGCTGGAGAAGCAATGGATGAGCGAGCAGATCAGCAACAATATACAGGAGTTTCAGTGATACATAGGACCAGGCAACACATGCTGCTTCACTTTGCCTTCCAAATCTCATGCAAAATTTTCTTGCAGCCAACCTTAACCTGGAACAAAATAGAGAAGAGAAATTTGGGAATTGTAGTTCCAGCTTACGTACATTGACAAAGTAAAAATCTACCATAATCCATGCTTTTGCACCCTGGTATCTCCATACCACACTGTGATGATATTTTATCTAGGGTGATATTTTTTCCTCTTCTAGCTGTCTCCCTCTTTCATATCCTATAACTTAATATATGTGAGCCATTGTTACAAATATATACACAAATATATTCATTTTTTTAAATAAGTAAGAAGCACTCATTACAATTGCACTCATTATTTCTACAACTAAACACGTGGTATTAGCTGGCTTCATAACTTTTTCTTCCACTACTGTGTTGATTAAGTTCATGTGTTAACTTGAGCAGGTTATGGTGTCCAGTTGTTTTTCAAGTAAGCCCTGGCCTGATTGTTACTGTGAGGATATTTTGTGGACTTAAATTGCCAGTAAGTTGATTGCATCTAAGGATGATTAGATCCACAATTAACTGAGGAGATTGCCTTCAACAATGAGAGAAGTCTCATCCAATCATTTGAAAGCTTTAAAAGGGGAAGTGATGATTTCAGGAGTCAGAAGAACAAATTTCCATCTCTACTTCAGCAAGCTAGCGTCTCCTGGGAAATTAATAGAAAATCATCATTAAAGTTCCCAGGGTGCCATCTGCTCTATTGAATTCGGATTTGTCCATCCCCACAGTCTTGTGAGAAAATTCTTATGAAAATCTCATAATATTTACATTATCTCCTGTTAGTTCTGTTTCCCTAGAGAACCCCAACTAATACAACTACTAAACCCATTTTTCTTTTGTCATCAGCAAACACCTCATCTGATTATGGTTCCTTGCCTGGTAGGATTACGCAAACCTTCATTCATAAAATGTCTGGGTCATTAGCAGGCTTACTTGTATTGGGTTGTTTTAATCACATCAGTTTTAATCACAGAACATGAGGCTATTAAAAGGTAACCAGATGTTCTGTATCCCAGACACCCTTCCTTTTCCTCATGGTATGTTTACAATACATTTGTTTCCTGGATATTGAGGATTAATCACCAAAGGCAGTATATTAGCCCCCTTTTTGCCTACCATTAATTAGACAGATGGTAGTTTCAGCTTCCAGTGGCTGTGTCACATGTTGGAAGCATTCTTGTTTTGGGAACAAAGATTTCAAACGCAGCCCCCAGCCCAGCCCAATGACATAGAGATAGGAAGCAAAACTTTATGAAAAGTTTACTATTCATATCTCTTGATTCTGGGATCCATTTATCCTGGCTATGGAAGAAATGGCACCTTTATTGTTCACTTTTATATTATATAACACATCCTGTCAGACATTACCCTAGCTCTGCAAGCTGTTGCCACATGGGCACAGGAAGTGAATCTTCAAAAAGTTACTCCATTGTGCTAATTAATCAGGTGCCTCAAACTAATGGGGAATGTGATAAGACCACTGAAAGCCATGAGCAGGAGCTCATTGCCATACTTCATTTGCAGTAAAATGAGTTCCTTTGTCAGATGCAATGCTGTGTACAATACCAAGGGTCTGATTAAGCCATTCTGTAACAAAATGAATAGTAGTTTTGACAGAAACATGGACAAGAGGAAAGGAAAGTCCATATCCAGAATAAGTGATACAAAGTTTTACCCATTTCCATGATTAATGTGGAAGTTTCACCAGGGGATTGGAAGATTGCTCTAGAAAACTGTCCCACTGAGTGTGTCATATACTGCGTTGTTCTCTGCTGTTGGTCAGTCCACAGTTGCTGGCATCAAATTTTCCTTGGCACATGTAAAACTGTTAAACCAACAGATATCTCCAAATGAGCAAAGAGTGTAAGATATTTGAATCCTCACCAAAGAGCAACTTCAGAAGAGGAGACCTTAAACAATCATGTGAACAACTTGACCATTCTGTAAAATTAGAAGGTCTCTTTCCCCAGCCACCAATGTCCTTGACTAATGGACTTAAGAACAAAGTGGCAATGTGCTACAGATAGGGAATCAATTTTTCCTTTCAATTAGAAGAAAATTGAGCTATCTTAATTGATATAAATTTACTATTAAACTTATAGACTGAATATAAAATTTGAAAGAGAGTTAAGATATTCCTTTCGTTTGCCTAATAAATAAAGTATTTGTTACTAAAAGCATGGGAGAATTTGTGTCTTATTGGATTCTAGCCATTCTCCTGCAAAGGAAAGGCAGGTAATATTTTGACCAAAGACGTGATTGGTCCCTCACTTTCAAAATGTTCTGTGATGTTATATAGAACAGCAATGTGTGCAAATTTCTATATATGAATTTAAGAACGTGGGAAAGGGTTCCTTGACCTAACAGTATTGAGAATGGGATTGTTCTTTGAAAAGCTGCATCAGATGTTGATAGAAGAGATCATACTGATTACTACACATGAAAATAATCTCAGTGTTTATTTTTCTTCTTTTTGAAAAAATTAATTACACTATGCTATAGCAAAATAAAGCCATATCATTAGCTTCAAATACATTTGAAAAAGATGACCTGGATATTTCTGGTTTCAAGAGAAAATTATTCAGAGCAGTGCGAGATAGGGCTCTGTGCGCCGCGCGCCGGAAGGGCGACCCCCACTGAGACGCGCAGGAAGGAAGCATTAGGGTTCCGAGGGTCTGGGGTGGCTGCGCTAGAGGTCGCCATGGCTGCCGAGCCCTCAGCTGCCGCGCCCGCAGTGCAGTCTCTAGTGGATTGTTACTTGATTCGCGGGTACAAAGCGGACGTCAAAGGAAAACCCTGTGAGGACCACTGTATACTGCAGCACTCTAACCGAATATGTGTCATCACATTGGCAGGATCTCATCCAGTTCTTCAAAGTGGAAAAACAAGTAATAGCATTTCCTATCAGATCAGTACCATTTGTAGCAGAGTTCAGAAGAAGGTCTCTGGGAAATTTAAGCGGGGGCACAGTTTCTCACAGAACTTGCAACTCTATGTAAGATTTATTGCTCAGGTGGAGAAGAGTACACGGTTTCCAGCTGTGTTAGAGGATGGTTGATGGAAGTGAATGAAAACATTCTCCATAAGCCATCTATTCTTCAAGAGAAGCCATACACTGAAGGCTACATTGCTGTTGTGTTACCCAAATATGAAGAAAGTAAAAGCATAACAGAAGGGTTATTGACACACAAAAAATATAACACATCAGTGATACAACCGCTGTGTCATGAGGCTTGAGCTGGAGTATAAAGCAAGAGGGGAGTTTTATCCTTACCTTGCCTAAACCATCTGCACAAAAGGAGAAGAACCAGTCTATGTGAAGTGTACTTGTTCACACCCAGCCATCTGCAGGGGAGGCCTGAGCCTCCACATACATTAGTTTGTCCTTTTTTGTCTTGTGTAACAAGCCTGAGTTCCCCTTTTGTCTTCTCCCTCCCAGAACTGCCCTGCCCATGTCCTCTGTTCCTTTCTTGCTTCTCGCTTTCTAATAACTGACAAGCAAAGGATGTTTCTCTGATTTTTTTTAAGTACTTTGAGGAAAATTTGGAAAACATTCTAAAGTTTTAAGTAGTAAAATAAAAATAATTTACCTATCAAAAAAGAAAATTATTAAAGTATGAAGATTAGGCCCAATGCCTATATGCCCTAAGTTTATTTTAGAATCTCATTAATGCAGCTTGTTTCTTAAGCAAGAGTACCACAATACTGATTTTGGTTTAGGCAAAGAACTGGTAGGTCAACACAGAACAGGCACATTAAAAATATTAGATTTTTAAAATTTTTTCATCCTTTCTCCCTCTTCATTTTTTTTTCACCATAGGTATTATCTTATATTTTCCTTAATTGTGCATTTCCATAACACTTCTTCAATTTATTCAGGTCATATATTTCAAATGTATCTTCACAATCACTAAACTAGTTTCCATTCAGTTCAAATGACCATTTTATTGTATCAAATATAAGCAAGATATTTTGCTAATAGCTTTAGTTATAATAAAAATAAAACACATGTTCTTTCATGCTCAACGTGTTCATAATTCATTGAGAGAATAATCTAAATGATAATATGTTCTTAATCAAATATTTTGCTATGTACTAAATACATATAACAGAAGTATCCAATCACTTACATTTCAGTCCTCAGCAATTTTGTGATCTAAACATTCTTACAAAGATTACATTTGTCCAACATATGACAAGAGATTGTGAAACAGACCAGTTGAGCAGGAAGTGTCAAGTACTCTGAATATTTATGAGACACATGCATGGCAGAATCAGGAAGCGAAATATCAAATTCAGGGAGCTGTCACATTTGTAAAGTTTTTAGGAATACACTAGTTTGTGGCAAGCCAGTACATCACAGTATAGGTAAAGGACAAATTGCAGTACCTTCCTTGCATACCACTAAGAAAGTGATATAGTGCTTAGAAGTCCTCTTGGGAAACTGGATGCAACATATACCACACTGGGGAAAATTACTCTAAGCCATTATCAGAGAATTTGAAACATTTTCAATTTCAAGTGGGGCTCAGAGCAAGAAAGGCCTCTGAAGCAGTCCATGTTATAGAGGAAGCTACTTGATACCCAATTTATATGACCCAACAGATCTGACTGATGGTGAATAAAGATGTGTGGAGTATTCAAATATAAGCCATTGGATCCACAGTGCAGTGCAGTAGGTTTCTGGATGCCTTCTGTGACAAAAGACTGATATGACACCTATCTGGTTTTGAAACAGAAAGTGATAACTACCTATGTTATGCCATTTATTATTAGAATCTCGGAGTTATAAGGTTGAGTGGTATCACACAATCCATTATTTGATAGAAATGATACGTTTGGGATCAGTCCTGAGACAGTAAGTTATTTGAGCAGGTGATCATATTCCTATTTCACTCGCCACATTTACAATGAAGTATCTTGCTCTGCTCACATCTATGATCTCATCAGAGGTTGGTCTCTACCACCATCTTATGGAAGGGAAAAATCATTATACAAAAATATTCTGGTCTGGAATGTGGTTGTAAGTTGAATATGGATTGTTGGAGAGTTCTAGGGAAAGGGCATCAAAGTAAATAAGCAGAGTCTGACCCCCCCCCCCAACACATACACACAAAGCAGAGAGAAGGCAGAAACCTATATAAAGGAGCTGCTTTGGATGATATATATATGTATTTATATATATATATATTTCTCTTCTTTCCTTCATTTTTCTGTCTTCTATTTCCTGTTGTTGTTCTTCCATTCCCCCTCTTTTGTTTGGCCTTCAATTTTTCTTGTTTTTATTTCTTTCTCTTTTTTTCTCTGTTTTCTTTCTTGTTTTACTTTTTTTCTTTTTCTTTTTTCTTTTCCTGTCTTCTCATCTTTCCAACATTTTAATTCATTATATATTTTTCCCTCTGTTTTGTTTCTCATTTCATTGTTTCTATTTAACTTTTGTAGTCTCCTTCCTCTGTACTTCTTACTCATGCTAATTATTTGTTTCTTTAAGTCTTCTATGGTTCCTCTTCTACTTTTTACTATAATTATTACTATTATTCTTTTCCTCTTCTTATCTCTTTCCTTTTCCCTGGTCCTAATTCTTTTTCCAAAGGAACATACCAAATAGCAAGGAAATAGAATTAGAAGAATGAAGTATCAAAGCGAAACCTTACCACACACACAAAAACAATAACAAAATAAAACCCTAGAGTAGAAAGAGAAGTTAATCAACCAAATAAACCCATCAAGATAAACAGAAGCCTAGACACCAATAAAAAATTACAAGCCATACTAAGAATCAGGAAGACATGGCCCAATCCAACAAACAAACTAAAAACCAGGAGGAGATGCAGAATATGGAACAACTAATCAGAGATGTCCAAACAAATATCATGAATCAAATTAATGAAGTGAAGCAAGAGATTAAGGATATTAAGAAGACAATGGGAGAACATCCTGACAAAATTGTAAACATACATAAAAAGATAACAAATATGATGGTGATGCATGGTACAATGCAAGAAATCAAAAATACACTGGAAGCACATATCAGCAGATTTTAAAAGACAGAGGAAAGAATGAGTCATGTGGAAGACAGTACAGCTGAAATCAGACAGATAGTAGAACAGATAGGTAAAAAGTTAGAAAGAAATCTAGCAGGGACTAAGGGACTTGAACGACAACACAAAATGCAACAAATATACGCATTATAGGCATCCCAGAGGGAGAAGAGAAGGGAAAGCGATAGCATGAGTGTTAGAAGAAATAATGGCTGAAAATTTCCCAAACCTATTGAGGGACGTGGACGTACATGTCCAGGAAGCACAGTGTACCCCAAACAGTATAAATCCTAACAGGTCTACCCCAAGGCATGTACTTTCAAATTGTTCAATGCTTAAGACAAAGAGAAAATACTGAAAAGAGCAACATCACATACAAGGGAAGCCCGATAAGATTAGGTGCTGATTTCTCATCTGAAACCATGTAGGCAAGAAAACAGTGGTATGACATAGTAAAGGTGCTAAAAGAAAAAAACTTCCAGCCAATAATTCTCTATCCAGCAAAGGTGACATTTAAAAATGAGGGAGAGTTCAAAATATTCACAGATAAACAGAAATTAAAAGAATTTGTCAATAAAAAACCTGCCCTTCAAGAAATACTAAAGGGAGTTCTGCAGGTTGAAACAGGAGAGAGAAAGATGGAGTAGAGTGTAAGAACAACTAAAAAGATAAAAAGAGAAATAAAAACAACATATGGCATACAGTAACCTACAGAAAATATGGTTAATGTAAGTAATTCTTTGACAGTAATAACATTGAATGTTAATGGATCAAACTTTCCAGTCAAGAGACACATATTGACAGAATGGATAAGGAAATATGATTCACCTACATGCTGTCTACAAGAAACCCACCTTAGACCCAGGGAGGCAAGGAGGATGAAAGTGAATGGCTGGAAAACAATTTTACATGCAAATGATAACCACAAAAGGGCAGAGTAGCTATATTAATATTGGAAAAATAGAGTTTAAATGCAAAACTACTGTAAGTGACAAAGAAGGCCACTATATATTAATAAATGGGTAATCTATCAAGAGAAAAGAACAATCATAAATATTTATGCAACTAACCAGGGCACATCAAAATACACAAGGCAAACATTGGAAAAGCTAAGTGGAGAAATAGATGCCTCTACAATTATAGTGGGGAACATTAATACACCATTATCACCATTAGACAGAACATCTCAACAGAGAATGAAAACAGAAACAAAGACCTTGAATAATAATTAGAGGATCTGGACCTAATAGATATATACAGAACATTACCCCCCAATACAGCAAATACAACAGGATATATTTGGTGCATATGGATCATTCTCCAGGATAGACCACATGCTAGGCCACAGAACAACTCTCAATGATTTCAGAAAGACTGAAATTATACAAAGTAATTTATCTGACCACAATGGAATGAAGCTGGAAATCAGTAAAGGGCAGAGAACCAGATTAGGCACAAAGATATGGAAATTAAACAATACATTCTTTGAAAAGTGGGTCAAAGAGGAAGTAAAAAAGAAATCAGTAATTACTTTGAAATGAATAAAAACACAACACAGCATATCAAAACCTATGGGATGCAGCATAAGCTGTACTGAGAGGGAAATTCATACCCATAAATGTCTTTATTGGAAAAGAAGAAAGAGCTAAAATAAAAGACCTAACAGCATACCTGGAGGAATGAAAAAAGGAACAACAAACTAACTCCAAAACAAGTAGAAAGCAGGAAATAACAAGGTCAAAGCAGAGCTAAATGAAATTGAAAATAAGAAAGCACAAGAAAAAAATAAAACTGGACACTGGTTCTTTGAGAAAATTAATAAAATTGAAAAACCCTTAACTAGACTAACAAGGAAAAAAGAGACAAGATAAAAATAAATAAAATAAAAAATGAGAGTGGATATATCACCACTGATCCCACAGAAATAAAGAATATCATAAGAGGATACTTTGAAAAACTCTATGCCAACAAGATGGATAATTTAGAGGAAATGGACAAATACCTCGAAACACACAAGCAGCCTACACTGACCAAAGAAGAAACTAATGAACTCAACAGACCAATCACAAGTAACGAGATAGAGTTGGTCATCAAAAACCTCCCAACTAAGAAGACCCTAGGACCAGATGGCTTCAGAGTTGAATTCTACCAAACATTCCAGAAAGAACTAACACCAATCCTGCTTCAACTCTTCTGAAAAATAGAAGTAGAGAGACTATTGCCTAACTCATTCTGTGATGCCAACATCACCCTAATACCAAAGCCAAACAAAGGTGCCACAAGAAAGGAAAATTACAGACCAATTTCTCTAATGAACCTAGATGCTAAAATCCTCAACAAAATATGTGCTAATCATTTTCAAAAATACATCAAATGAATTATACACCATGACCAGGTGGATTTCATTCCTAGTATGCAAGGATGGTTCAACATAAGAAAATCAATCAATGTAAACAGATCAAAAGAAAAAAATCATATGATCTTCTCTATAGATGCAGAAAAAGCATTCAACAAACTACAGCACCCTTTCTGATAAAAACACTTCAAAAGATAGGAATAGAAGGAAACTTCCTCAACATGATAGAGGATATATATGGAAAACCCACAACCAACATCATATTCAAAGGGAAATCCTAAAAGGTTTCCCTCTAAGATCTGGAACAAGACAAGGATGACCACTTTCACGACTCTTATATAACATTGTGTTAGAAGCACTTGCTCAAGCACATAGGCAAGAAAAAGACATAAAAGGCATCCAACCTGGAAAGGAAGAAGTGAAAATTTCACTCTGCAGATGACATGATTAATTTTGATGGTTACTGTGGGTCCTGAGGGGAGGTGAAGAGAGGAATAGAATAGGTGGAACATGGAGCATTTTGAGGGCAATGGAATTGTTCTTCATGATCTTGCAATGATGGATACAGACCATGTTAAATTTCACCAAAATCTTTAAAAGTGTACGGTCCAAAATATAAACCATAATGTAAGTCATTGACCATGGTTAGCAGCAATGTTTCAATATTTATACATAAATTGTAACAAATGTACCATCCACATGTAAAATGTTATTAATAGAGGAAAGGAGAAAAGGGGGAGGATGTTGGGTATATGATAATCACCTATGTTCTGTACATGACCTTTCTGTAACTTAAAGCTTCTTTGAAGACAAAATGAAAAAAATAAGACACTGGGGAATAAATGGAAGAAAATGTTGCTGTACATGCAAGACAACAGATCTTACAGTGATGAAAGACATAATGTCAAAAAAATTTTAATTTTATCTCTTTAATTATTTTTTAATATGTCAATTTAAAAAATGTATTTTATTTGTTATTTTTTAAACTATTATTATTATATTTTCCTATCAATTGTACTAGGTTATTTTGTTGGCTTCAATTTTGAAGTTTTGCATGACAGAAGGGTTACAATTGCGGCAGCAGAGGATCATTGATGCAGGGTGTCAGTGATGGGGTATGCATGGGAGGAGATTCAATTGAGGCATACCTTTAAGGCATATGAATGTATTTAAGTGTTCATGGGGCAATGCCACTGTGGGTGAATATTCACATAATAACCAAAAGAATATCAAATTCCCATCCTGGGGAGCTCTGCCACATTTTCTAATGGAACAGCAAGAATCCCCTGAGTACAGGGGCAATGATTAGTGATGGAGGATTAACCATTGATGGGCCCTTAGTAGTGATGACTGTACTTATGAACCTTTACTTTTGAAATTGAAACTTAGCCTAGTACTATAGGTTGCCTAAGAGTTACCTCCTGAGAGCCTCCTTGTTGCTCAAATGTGTCCTCTCTCTAAGCCAAACTCAGCATATAAATGCATTACTTTCCTCCCTGTGTGGGACATGTCTTCCGGGGATAAGCCTCCCTGGCACTACTACCAAGCACCAACTAGCAATGCAACTGGAAAAAAACTTTGACCAAAAGGGGGAAAGTGCAAAGACAAATGAGTTTATATGGCTAAGAGACTTCAAAGTGAGTAGGGAGGTCATTCTAGAGTTTAAGCTTATGCACATCTCAGCAGGATCTCATTGACTGCCAATGTAAATATTGCCTCAAATAGCAGGGCTCCTGAGGGATCTGGAGACACCCAGACACCATAGGCAGGGCAGACAGCTCAAGAGTTTGGCACCCTGACAGTAGGCCCTACTTTGGAATTTATGCTCCTCATTGTGACAGAGTTGGACTCTGTTGTGATCTCCCTACACATGGCTATTCTGCCCCTTCTATTTGAATCTATAGTTAGTACTAGAGTGGATAGGTGTATGTCCAAGAGACTTACATCTTTGGGCTTTACATATACCAATTGGGCCCTGAATCTCAACAGTGTTGCAACACCTACTCCCCAGTTCATTGGACTCACCCAGGAAAACTAAAAAGGAGATGATGATGGACAATGACCATCCCAAGGAACAGAGGCAGTCTGCAACTTCAAGCAAGATAGTTCCATCCATCTGCCCCATGGGATCAAAGCTTCCTCTCAAGTAGAAGCAGAGTGGGCATCACTATCCCGGAATCCTCAGGATTTGGAAATGAATGATAGGCTAGAGAAGACTTATTGTTATTCTTCTATAGACTTATTGTGATTCTAGCAATGGAAGAACTGTTATCATTGATGTGGAGACAGTGGCAATGCTCCAAAATATCTTCATCAATTGTAACAAATATACCACACTAATGAAGGATGTTGTTATTGTAGGAACATGTGTTAAGGGTAAAGAGTGGGGCATTTCGTACAATGAATATACAACTTTGCAATTATACTAAAAGACATTTGTTACAATTTTGAATAGAATAGACAGAACCAGCAGCTATGTACAGTGGGGGAAGCGTAGAGTGATTGAGAGGTGAGAAATTTTCTTGTTTGTTTGTCTGGTTTTTGTTTATTATTATTATTGAAATAATGAAAAGCACTAATAATGATTGAAGTGATGAATGCACAACTATGTGATTATATCAAATACCATTGATTGTACACTTTGGATGAATTGCTTTATTAATATGTATCAATAAAATTGATTTGTTAAAAAAAAAAAAGAAAATGGATTATTGTTGTAGGACAGCAGCACTAGTCCTAAAAGATAGAAAGTGGTGCGGAGAAATCTTAACCATTGGGTGGAATTTCAAGGAGTACATTTGATTGATCTAATTGTCTGGAGAGACAAGTGCCCTATGATTTGCACATACATTGATTTCTTGGCAATGATAGATGGCTTGACTGGTTGATAAGAAGTTGTAAATGTGCAAAATTGAAAGATAAGGGGCAAGAGAAGGGAAGAGCTTGTGGATTAACCTATGGAAGTGGTATTAAGTATGAAGATTTCTACATCTGATATTAATCTCACCAGAACAGCATTCAACACAAGAGACACTCCAAAACCAGCAGTTTCTCAGTGCTTGGGAAAAAAGGCCAAAAGTGGAATGGCCATGGTGGCAGGAATGGGGATTTTTCATGGAATGAACAGTATGGACCCCCTTCACCACAGTGGAGTTAGGTTCTGCCACTACTAAATGTCTAAACTTCTAGCAGCAGAGAGTGATACTGAGCCCTTAATATGACAAAATATCTCAAGAAATCAGCTATCCACTCGGTGGTAAGTGGGTTATATTGGATCTCTTCCACTCTGGAAAGAGAAGTAATATTGAAATTAACACCTACAATCGTTAAAGTTCTGTCTTTTCTGGCTTCAGGGTGACTTCCAGCTTTGCCATTATAAAATCCTTAATCAATGGATATATTACCACAAACATTGCCTCAGACTGAAGGAAGCATTTTATGGAAAAACAGAAACTAGATGGGTTCCACATTCCACTATATACCACATTACCCAGAAGGAGCCAGCCAGGTATAACTACTGCTAGATCACTTTAGAATTTTTTTTGCTCAGGGAGCAGTAAGCAAAAAATAAACTGTTACTATACTGAGAGATAACCAACTCCCATTACAGGAAGATTATCGTAGTTTGAGATTGTACTTACCCCAGAAAAGATCATGTCCTCGGATCTAATTCATTCCTGTGGGTGTGAACGTATTGTACGTAGGAACTTTTGATTAAATTGCTTCAATTAAGGGCCTTTTTTAAGATTATAACAGTAGGGAGTAACCCAGGATGAGTCTTAATCCTCTTATTGGAATCCTTTATAAATGGGATGAATACAGAGAGAGGGGGCCAGAGAGACAGAGAGACCTCTCCCCTACAAGCTGAGAGAGAAGATCCCAGAAGCCAGAAGCTGAAACAATGGGTCATGGGAGAGAGAAAGCCAGAAGAACCCAGAAGCTGAAAGCAATGAGACTTGGAGGAGAGACAGCAGATGCTGGCTGCCATTGTGCCCTGTCATGTGACAGTAGTACAGGATCACCAGCAGTCTTGTATTTGGGGAGAGAGCTTCTTCTGATACCTTGATTTTGACATTTTTTTTCAGACTTGGAATTGTAAAGCTTATAAGTTAATAAATTTCCATTGTAAAAGCCAACCCATTTCTGGTATATTTCCTTGGCAGACTTTTGCAAACTGAAAAAAGAAGCTAGGGATGCTACTAGTATAAAGGACAGGGAGGATTGTGACCAGAATACAGAGGATCCGTTATAACATTTCTCAATGCTTTCATGCCCCATTTTAATAGTAACTGGGCAATTGCATTCAACTTTATCCATTAGGTGAAAGATTATTAATGTCTCAGAACGCTTGTGTTGAGGTAACGTCAACCCATCAACCAAACAAATTAACCCAGCTGACATGATGCCCAAGGGAGAGGAAAATAGAAAATAAGTAGTAGTACAAGAGATATTTAGGAATACTAAACATGGTCTCAGAACTAACCTTCCTGTATTAAGCATTGAAGCCTCCCTGGTGGACTTAATGTGAGGAGATCAAAGTGAAGCAAGAGCAGATCAAATGGAACATTATTTTTACATTGCATCACATCCTCTGATTGTAGCTCTGGCTATGGTGTACAATACTAAGCAGGCTTCAACCTGCTTCACATTTATGATGACTAAAGTCAAGTGTGTGCCAATGTCTGCCCCAGGAATTCTCGAATGCAGAGGTATGTGCTACCTGAAAAAATCCACTTGGCATTCATATATGAACACCATATAAGTGTGGGGAGCTTATGCTCCAAGAGCCAATTTCAAAGAATGGGAAAATGGAACAGATGGATAAATCTTTCTCCATTTTGTGTCTCAAGTAGACAATTACATAACTCCTCAGAAGGTCCTGGTAGAGTCAAGTGTTGGTAGCCCACAGTGGTCACCAATTCAATAATGGTACATTTTTTTCTTTTCTTTCTTCCTTGATTCATTCTCCTGATTCCTTACTCTGGTTTCCTGACATAAAATTCTTCATAGCTATCTGCATGCAAGCCCATCTTCGGGCTCAGATTTCTGGGGGTTTCCATGGTATACAAGCAATTTAAATTCTCTGCGCCTCAGTGTCACCAACAAAAGATTTGGTTGACAGAAAAACCTACCTTATTTGATTGTCATAAAAATATGCTGAGTCATCATTTGTAAACTATTATATAGCCTGACACATAAACTACTTAGAATAGTATTTGGCATAGCATTCTGTGTATCATTAACAATTAAAGAAGGAGTAAGAATACAAATTTTAAACAATAAGATAGAGTTGGTTTCAGATATGAAGAAAAGTTGCCCACACAAAGAATTTATAATCTTTTTGTGATGAAGCACAGTATACAGAAAGAATGAATTGGATGATTGATATATCTAGGTTTGAATTCCAAGTCTACCACTTAACTGTTTGGACTTTGCCAAGACACTTCTCTAAATATCACATTCCTATTTGTAAAATAGAGATAATGGTACTCATGCTCGTTTGATATATATATATATATATATATATATATATATACACACACATATATATATATGATATCATATAAAAAAGAAATCATATTTTTCTGAACAATATATAGTTTCTATATTTGTACTGGCCTCAACTCCTGAACTTTTCCCATTTCTATGCTATCAGCATCAGTTATATTTTGACCCTACACACATTAAGATTTCTGATGGTGGTAAACATGAAACCTGGGATCACTCTATGTAGCCCAATAGTTTTCCATTCTCTAAGATGAAAAGCTATGCACTGATATATAATAGAATCCTCCAGGTGAACCGGTTGAAGATGTTGCTGATGACAAAATCTGAACAACATTAATTAATAACAATCATAGTGAGGACTTTAAAATTCCAGTTTCCAGATTGCTATTATGAATGAATGAATACATACATACATACATATATTGCTTCATAAATAAATAAATAAATAAATAAATTCCTTCCTGAATCTGTGAACAAAGTGGAGAAAAGAAAGAGACAAGAATTATAATACATAATAATTCCCAATCCTAATGAACTATTCCTTAAGGGTAAGATAGGAAGGAGGGAATTCACCTCTGACATTTCCCTCAGGCCACGGACAAACATCCTGTATCCATCCTCCTTCTAAGGAAGAGCAATTGATTCACCTGAATAAACAGCTTTTCAAACATCCTCTAGTCTTGCACAAGCCTATGCCCCCAAGAGTTATTCTGAATTATTCTTTCTTCACAGCATTTTTCAAATGTTCTATAAAATTGTTCCCCTGAATAAGCACCTTTCTCTTTTGTTTTCTCAAAAGTATAACATATGCATTATTTTTATTCTGAAGGAAAATATTTTATGCTGAGTTATATAAATGGGCAAAGTATATTTCCTTTCCATTTCTTTCAGGAAAAAGGAAATCTAATATGATTCAATGTCTGAACATAAGAAGCTGGTTTAGAGTGGAGGTAAAATATGGATAATATGCAAGTAAAACTCACATAGTACCATTTCTTCAATATTTTGGATACTTAAAAGTATTGATAAAATAAATTCCTTCCATATTCAAACTTATTGTTACCATAAATTATCATCTACCATGGCAGCTGCTTTCATGTTCTGCTGTCACACAGAGAAATATGCAATCACTCTATGTGCGCATTATAATGTATTTTAAAAGGTTCGAAGGTGAATTATTTGACACAATGAAGTGATGTTACAGAGATCTTTTCAATAAATAGATTTGATAAAGGATTTTAAAAAATCCATTCAAGTACAAAATTTCACTTGAGAATCATTCTTTCTGCTTAATTGTCTTGTAGGTAAAATACTGCTCTTTCACCAATTATATTTTTAAATGACATATTACTCACAAATACAAAGTCGTTCTTCAGAGAGCAATATTAAGTGCATTTGCTTTGGATCTATTATTCTAACCCACCCACCCCACCCCACCCCCATCACATCAATCTTTTGAAATGCAAAGATTGAGAAAGAATGTATAATAGATGACAAATTTATTATTTTATAGCACTTGTCAACTTGGAAGGGCTTTTGGGGGAAAAAAGCAAAACACCTGCATTGGTTTTGAAGAAATAACATTTTATTCTCATTGAATCAATAATGATGCAATTAGCACTATATCCCTTAAATATGTATCCCAGAGACTTAAATCTTCAGTATGTTCACATCCTGGTTGAGCCCTGAATCTCAGCAGAGTTGCAGCTAGCACCTACTCTCCAGTACATTGGATTCACCCTGACAACTAACAAAATAATGATGATGGGCAATGCCCATCCCAAAAAAACAACAACAAAAAAAATGTATCTATGAATGCAAGCAAAACAGTTCCTTCCATCTGCCCCATAAGAGCTAAACCCCTTCGCAATCTAATTCATAGTGGGTATCACCATCCCCAAACCCTCAGAATTGAGGATTGAACAAACTTAAAGGGGGAAAGCAACTGTGGACCAAAGTAGACATTATTATTGCAGTAGCAGAAGTACTTATAACATTGTTATAAAAACAGAGGTCACCAGAGTTTCTGAGAGAAAGGGAAGGGAAGAATAGGTAAAACATAAGGCATTTTTAGGGCATTGGAATTGTTCTGCATGATATTGTAATGACAGATACAAGCCATTATACATTTTGTCAAAACCTACAAAACTGTATGGTAAAAAGTGTAAACCATGATGTAAACTATAGGCCATGGTTAGTAGCAGTGCATCAATATTTGTTCATCAATTGTAATAAATGTACCACACTAATGTAAGATGTTATTAATAAGGGAGAGGGGGAGGGAGTGGGGGATATGGGAATCCCCTTATATTTTCAATGTAACTTTTCTGTAATCTAAAACTTCTTTTAAAATAAAGTTAAAAAAATAAAGAGTTATACAAAATATTTTTAAAAGAACATATTGTAAACATATTTGAGGTCTGTATATACTTAAAAGCATGGCTCTAACAGACACCATTTGCATGTGCCATAATTTATTTTTAATAAATCCCCTACATTGGACAAAGAAAAAAATATTTTTTTTTAAAAGATGCAGGTTGCAAAGGATGCAATGAAGCCATCTATTCACGTCTAAAGGTAAACACAAGCATCATATTAGATACTATTTCCCGTTGGGATATTGACAATTTTCTTTTAAATCTTAGAGATATTTGCTCACATGATCTCAGGGGTTTCTGCAAAGCTAGTATAGAATAGGAAACAGATTCTAGATTCCAACAGATCACTCTCCTAACTGCCTGAATTGTTTATACATATTGACCTATATTATTACTTTTCCAGATAAGTCGGATTTATAAATGAAAGTAAATGCTTGATTTACTGACAAGCTTAGTTCTCCTTCTGTCTCAGATAAGGCCTTAATAGTTCATTTTTCCAAATTGTAAAGGAGAGATACTCTTCATTTCCCTAAATTTGCGTTCAGCTTTCCATTCAGTTTATATCTCATGATGTCAAAGGACAATCCTTACCAATCCCCCACCAATATCTAATCTTCTAAATTTGTGAGATATATGTGGTGCTTAGAAGGAGAATATGAAATGACCAAATATATCAACAAAAGGGCATGTAGGTACATTGCAAACTTTCCCTGTTTCTATAGTTAGACAGCTCTATGTAAGGGCAGGTGAAGCCACTGAATTCTACTAGAGAAGTTATGAAACGAGTATAAGATTTCATTTCTGTCATCAGTGAGTTTACATACAAAAGAATATGAAATAGACTGGAGAGAGAGAAAGATGGTGGAAGCAACTGAAACAATAGAATTATCTCCACTAATGCCTAAAATAATGAGTATAAACTGATGACTTATAAAACACAGGGAAGTCATAGAAATAACCAAGAAGGAAAACAAATAAAGATTCTGACACCTTAAGTCATCTCCAGACCATGTCCAGAACACACACTCACACACATACACATGCATACACACACAGACACACCACCGCCAAAATTGATATTAAGAAAGAATAATTCCCACTATTAGACTCAAATTTAGAGAGAAGTTGACTAAGGGAACAAGTAGGCACCCTGGGGAAAAGTTAAAGATATTTATTGAGAGTAGAAACTTATATGACACAGAATTCCAGCAGAAGTAAGAAAAATGTCAAATTTTGACATTCTACTGTGCTCCTTCCAGAAATATGAAAATAATCAAAGGCCCAAAGTTATTTTCCTCATAGCCATTATTAGATTAAATCCTGGCAGAGGACATTTGCCAGAATCTTGAAAGAAAGAAAAGAAGACCCAACTAAGATTCTTCCATGCTCTCAGATTACAAAAACAGGGATAAAACTTTAACTCAGAGGGAAGACAAACAGTCCCAGTCAAATACAAAACTACTTGAGTATAAAGGAAAATTTATCTATAAGTTGTCAGGATATGTACAATGGATGGCCACTTTGAATATGAGAGAATGAAAAGTACAGCACAGCAACATGGTATTTGTTATCAAGAGAAAGAAGGGAAGAAAGAAAGAAATGCAGAATGCAAACACAAAGAAACAAAATAAGGAGTTCATTTTGGCAGAAAACATATTGGAATAGTCAAAAGAAAATTAAAACACATGACATTCAGAAATATAAGACTATAAAAATGAGGTTAAAAGTATCATTATCTTTAAAAGGAGGGCTGAGGTTATAAAGTAAGCCACATGACAGAACTATATTATAGCACCAAAATAGAAAACAAAACTGGTCTAGAAATCTTATCATTGACCCATAAGAAAGGTTTATGCTCATCAAAGTGAATACAGAAGATAAAACAAAGACTAAAGCTATTAAGAGAGTGCATAGCTTAAAACTAATTGTGCACAGGATTCTGTGCCTAAAAAAAAAGTCAATATTAAGCACTTTTGAACATCCAAAGCATGCTTGGGTTTCCAAATATGATTGTTTGTTCACTTCCAAAATAAAAAGCTTTGCTAACCTCCCTTACCTCAGAAAAGGACTTCCCAATAGTCACATGAGGTTAGAAGTTCTTATATTTTTTCTATTTAACAGATGAATAAATTGAGGATTAGACAGATTAAGTGATTTGCCTAATGTCAAATGTCTAGGAAGTGGAGATAGGAGATAATAATTTAGATGGTCTTGACTTGCAACCCCAAGCTCCCTTTTTTGTTCTGGAAAATGGATTAGAGGTGGCCTGTTAAGGAAAAAGCAGTGGTGTGGGAAATAGCGTAAAAACTTGGAGGCAGGATTAAAGTATAGTCATTTATGTGTCATTTTAAGATGATAACATGAACCATCACTCTTCAGGATCACAAGCAACTTCATATATCTTATTTCAAATGCTGTCTCAAGAGAATAACTGAAAATAGCTCAAATTGGAAGAAATGTAGCAGCAGGTACCTGTAGAGACCAATTAGAAATAAAGAACTTCGTTAAAGCTGCAAATGCTTATAAAGTACATCAGAGCAGGAACATCCAACAGTGAAGCACAGGTGTACACAGTTACTACCAATATTTAGCATAATTTAAATTTGGAACATATTTAAAGTATTTATGGGAAAATACAGGAATATGAGAATCTTCCAAGCAAATAATGAGAGAAGAAACTTAGTGCAAGTTTGAAATGTCTGCTTCGTGATGCTTACTGTTTCTCCAATCCTATTTGCCTCCTTGTTTTTCTTTCTCTCCCCATTTCTCTCTTCCCATTGGAAACTCAATTTAATGCTTTATGTGATTCATTGATGTGCCCTTCACTGTGCTTCCCCCTCTGAAAGTTATTCCTTATCTGTTTGTACATTCTTCTCATTTAGATGTACCTTTTCATTTTTTTCCTTCCTGGATTTTTAGAATTAGGCTTCATTAATATGGCCAAGAAAATATTTACCAATACATTTTTTTCTGTTTTTTTTTTAATTTATTGAAGTATATTACTCATACATTAACATATATAAACAATAAGTGTATAACAATAGTTGTGAACTTATAAAACAAACATATGTAACATCATATAGGGATCTCATACCTCACCCTACCACCAATACCTTGCACAGTTGCTAAACATTTTTAAATAATGATTAAAGAACATCCTCAAAATATTACATCTAACCAAAGTGTTTTCCCACAACTCACCCTATTATTATTATTTTTATATCATTTACACATGAACATACATAAACAATAAGTGTATAGTAAAGCTTGTGAACTTACAAAGCAAACATTGATAACATCATACAGTGTCCCATACATCAACTCTCCACCAACACCTTGCATTGTCAGGAGACATTTATTACAAATTATGAGAGAATATTGTCAAAATCTTATTACAGGGCGGCAAGATGGTGTTGGTGTAGGAGGGCGCACACTGCAAGCTCCCAGAGCAAGGCGGATTGGGGACGGGGTCCTGCCCGGGGGTCTGTGCTGTGCACGCGTGGAGTGAGAAGCTTGGGAAATCTATCTGCGCGGATCGGCGGCGTGGACCGAACGGTGGAGATTCGTGAGTTTTGAGGCTGCTGGTGGAGGTTGGCACAGGCGGCTGAGCCCCGCGGTTAGGGAAAAAAAAATAAAACGGCCATTTGGAGTCGCGGGCGGGGCGAAAAAGTTTTATTTTCTGGGGAGCTGGCTGCCTGGCGCCCCTTGGACCTTGTGTGAACAGAGCAAACGAGCTAGTCAGCACCCGGTGAACCGGAG
>JAKSZT010054458.1:33502114-33611714 GCA_026826555.1 Tolypeutes matacus
CCTACCTATGTGCCAGGTGTGCATGAAATCTAGGTGGAGCTGCAACTCCTACCCTACAGCTCAATGGACTCATCCAAGTCACCTGGTGAGGAGACAACGATGGGAAATGGCCATCCCAGGGAATGGAGAGGGCCTGCATCTGCAGGCAGGATCATCCCACCCACCATATCCATGGGATATAAGCCCTCTCTCACTTGGAGTTGGAGTGGACATCACCATCCCAGTCGCCTCTGGATTGGGGGAAGTACTATGGACTAGAGTGGACTTGATGGTATTCTCTTGCTCACATATGGTGATTCTTGCAATGCAAGAAATTATAACAATGAGGTGGAGCCAGTGGCCACTTGACAGTTTTTGGGTAGGGAGGGGATGAGTAGTTGAAATACAGGGGCTTCTTTGGGAGTTGGAGGTTGTCCTGAGTACTGTTGTGGCAATGGATGTAGGCCATTTTAAATCAGCACACACCACTCAGAACTGAGTGGGAGAGAGTGTGGTCTACAGTGTGAACTGTGGTCTATGGTTGGTGGCAAGGCTCCAGGATGTGTAAGTTCATTGAGGTTGGTGGGCCACACTGTGGGAGATGTTTGTGTGGGATGTGGTGGGAGGTGTGGGAGGTGGGCAACATGGGAATCCCAGTGGGTTCCGTGTAATATTTTAGGTAATCTAAGCACCTCTTAAAATAAATGTATATGTATATATATATAATAACATTTTTGTAAGCAAATACACATATATGCATATATATTTATAAAAAAAAAAAAATCTTATTACAATTATAATCCTTATCTGCATTTGGTGTATTTCCCCCCAACCCACCCTATTATTATTTTTTAAATATATTTTTATGACAGAACTTGTAAACTTACAAAACAATCATGCACATGTGCAGAATTCCCAAACAAAACCCCTCAATCAACATGCCACATCACAGTACAACATTTTTTACAGATTATGAGAAAATATCCAATTATTACCAGGTCCACAGAGTACATTTGGAACACATTTTCCATACTCCCCCATTATCAGCACAGTATATCTTTGGCATAGATGCAAAAATATTACATTCTTTGTCAGGGAGGAAGCTGGTGGGCTCTGCACAAGCCTATCCAGGTAACTGCAGGGTCAAACTTTAGCTGTTCTTAGGATTATACTTTAGCCTTCCGATTTACTAATCAGTAGCTGAAGTTGGTGCCCAACTGTCTCTCCCTCCCCCTTTTTTGGGAAGTGGAGCTTCCAATTCTAGCCATGGAACAGCTCCCGGGGTGGCTTGTGCCTCCTTTGGAAGATGGGCACCGGCCTCTGTAGCATGGAGTGCTCTGCTTATGAATCTTCTCTGCAGATGGGCAGTCTCCTCCTTCCATTCTTTCAAGGATGTTTCAGGATGCACTTCTTTACCAATACATTTTTAAGTGCAAATGCTTTTAATAAAATAAATTCTGTAAAGAGAAAAATTAAAAAAAAAACAAAAAACATTTGACAGTGATAGGGCCAAAAATGACTATAAAGAAATGCCTAGAATTATAATTCCTATTTTGCTTTCTAATTCTAGAAAACTGAATTGAGCATGTATATATGTTAATTCCTACAATACATAGAATAAAGTCTACATAAATATGAGCCAATATGTGTTTTATTGGGACTAACATGGAATATAACTAGCAGTGATGATTCTAATTGCTTCAATATCAATAGAAAGCAGCTACATAAATGAGAATGATGTCTAGAGAATAAATTAATTTATTCCCAAATTGAATTCCCAAACTGAATTTACTATGACTGTGATTTTTATGTTTGAAGTAGGAAAAAAAATCTTAGGATAAATAATTTGAAAATCACTTCTACCTGCCCAGAAGATAGTTATATTTGACATTCAGATTGCTAAAAACTAAAAATGTATGTAGTTTATCTGTGTGATCTTGTCCAATTATTATCTCCCTAGGCTACAGGCTCTTTATCTATATTATGGATAGAGTAAGACAAAACAGGTGTCTTAAATTGGGAACAATGCACCTTTTGTTAAGAAGCTATATATGGTCTTCAGTCTTCAAGAGATCTCTAAATATCCCAGAATTTTATGCAACATTATGTGTAGGTTCCTATGTACATTGTTCTGGAAAGAGGGTCAATAAATTTCATCAGATTCTATGCAAAAAACAGATTCCATGTTTATTTTCCTCCTTAAGTATTCTATTAATGCCATGATGGTCTATGAGAGGTTACTGACTTTAGTGCTTAAGAATAATCTACGAAAAAAAAAAAGAGAAAAAAAAAAGAAAAAAAGAATAATCTATGCAGGTTGTTGAAAATATAGATCACTAGGACACACAAAAAGGTTTCTGGTTCAAAGGCCTGGGTCTAGCCTATGTGAGAAATACTAGTATATGCTACAGGATTTATCATAATTGCAGATGTGATAACTAAAAAAGGTGTCAAAAGTTTTCAGAAAGGTACAAACAGAATACCTTCCAGTCGTTGTTGAGGAACATAACCCGTTTTCAGAGAAGCCAACCCTCTTTACTTTTTTTTTTTTTTTTGATGCACGAATCCTTACAAGAGACATCCGCTTGGCTTGGGTACTTATCCAAACTTCATACCAAAGACTTGTCTAAACTTTACTGTGGACTTCCATTAATTCTTGGCCATGTCCCTGGGGACACTCCTGACTCTGTGCTGAGCTCTTACCCAAGACAGTGCACTACTGCTAAACTACAGAATATTCTGTTCTCAAATAGCACAACTGTACTACTCATTAAAGACTGCACAAGTATCCAATTCACCTCCATGAACCCATTGCCAGACCCCATCAGGAAGTTTACCAGTTTGCCATTCCCCTTAAAAAAAAAAAAAAAAAAGCCTAGCTAGTGACAACCAGTAAGATGTCAGCAGAGTAAGGAGCTCCTAGTGTCAGCTCCTGTTACAGGGCAGTTAGTAATCACCCAGAGCTCTCTAAAGCACCTGTTTGGGGGCTCCAGGAGACCAGAAGAGTATCTTGCACCAACCTTGAAAGAATGGAAGGAGACTGCCCATTTGCAGAGAAGATTTGTGAGTAGAGAACTCCACCGCCCCATGGCCGGTGCCCATCTTCCACTGGAGGCACAGGTCACCTCGGGAGCTGTTCCGTGGCTGGAATTGGAAGCTCCACTTCCAAAAAACGAGGGAGGAAGAGACGGTTGGGCACCAACTTCAGCATCTGATTAGTAAATTCGGCGGGCTAAAGTATAATCCTAAGAACAGCTAAAGTTTGAACTTGTCCAAGTCAGAAAAATGCCAGTAGCTGCCATTTTAACTCTGCCACTGGCACAGTGCTGACAGGGAAAGGCTTCTTTCCATCCAGATCAGATTGCAGCTCTAGCTAAGCCCAACCCCATCTCTGGCAAGGATGAAGCTGGGGAACCGGTGCCAGCCTGTCCGGGAAAAGACAAGCCATACCATGGAGACTGGTGATCATCCTACTCTGGTGGCACAAGCTGCCTCAGGAGCTATTCTATGGCTGGAATTAGAAGCTCCATTTCCCAAAAAGAGGGGAAGAAGAGATGGTTAGCCACCGATTACAGCTACTGATTAATAAATTTGGCTGGCTAAAGTATAACCCTAAGAACAGCTAGAGTTTAAACCTGTCCAAGTTGAGAAAAGGCCAGTAGTGGCCATTTTGACTCCACCCCCAGCATGAGGGGAAGCAGGGCTGACTGAAAATCACAGTGAACATAGAGACCAGCTTCTTTCACCCAAATCTGCCTGCAGCCCTAGCACAGGCTTCAGTCCCACCTCTGGCAGGGAGGAAGCTGGTAGGCCCTGTACCAGCCTCTCCAAGTAAATGCAGGCACATTCAGCTGGACAGAGTTGGAAGTTTACTAGGGCAACCACAGTCATTTTGAACCACGGGCATAGATTGCTGACCACAGGGCATAGATTGCCTGGGGTGGCCTCCATCGCCACCCCAGGCAGGGGAGAAAGGGCCGTGAAGCTTCATGGTCTTTCTGGGCAACTACAGTCTAGGCCTGCATGAACTGGATTATTACACACAGCCATGGCTCTTTCCCTACCTCTGGCAAAGGAAAATGTTGGGAGAAGCTTCATTGGTCCCTGGGCAATGATGGCAATTTGAGCCTACACAGCTTACAGCACCAACTACATCCTTGGTTCTTACTACGACAACCAGCATGGGACAAAGGGCAAGAAAGTCCTAAATTAAAGAGAGAAATTGCACCCAGAATAAATACATCTAGTATGCCAGATGCCAAAACACCAACAAAAAATTACAATCCACACCAAGAAACAGGAAGATATGGCCCAGTTAAAGGAACAAGGTAAGCCTCCAGATGACATAAAGGAGTTGAGACAACTAATCATAGATGTTCAAACAAATCTCCTTAATAAACTCAATGACATGGCTAAAGAGATTAAGAATATTAATAAGACATTGGATGAGCACAAAAAAGAATTTGAAAGCGTACATATTAAAATAGCAGATCTTATGAAAATGAAAGTTTCAATAAATGAAACTAAAAATACACTGGAATAATATAATAGCAGATTTGAGGAGGCAGAAGAAAGGATTGGTGAGCTTGAAGAAATGACCTCTGAAAGTGAACATATAAAGAACAGATGAAGAAAAGAATGGAAAAATTTGAACAAATTCTCAGGGAACTAAATTACAGCAAGAGATGTGCAAATGTACATGTCATGGGTGTCCCAGATGGAGAAGAGAAGGGAAGAGAGGCAGAAGGAATATTTGAAGAAATAATGGTAGAAAATTTCCCATCCCTATTGAGGGACATAGATATCCATGTCCAAGATGCACACATACTCCCATCCAAACAAATCTGAATAAACTAACTCCAAGACACATACTAATCAGAATGTCAAATGCCAAAGACAGAGAACTCTGAGAGCAGCAAAAGAGAAGCAAAGCACAACGTATAAGGGGTACCCCATAAGAATAAGTGCCGATTTCTTAGTAGAAACCATGAAGACAAGAAGGCTGTGGTATGATATATTTAAGATACTGCAAGAGAAAAACTTCCAGCCAAGAATCTTATATCTGACAAGATTGCCTTTGAAAAATGAGGGCAAGTTTAGAATATTCACAGATAAACAGAAACTGAGAGAATTTATAACCGAGAGACCTGCTTTTCAGGAAATACTAAAGTGTGTGCTACAGCCTGAAAAGAAAAGACAGGAGAGAGACGCTGGGAAGAGAGTATAGAAATGAAGATTGTATCAGTAAAAGTAACTAAAAGTGTCAAAAAATTGGTGGAAAAATATGATGGATAAAACCCAAATATTTAGGAATAAACTTCACCAACAATGTAAAGCACTTGTATTCAGAAAACTGCAAGTCATTGTTAAAAGAAATTTTAAAAAAGACCTAAATAATTGGAAGAACATTCCATGTTCACATATTGGAAGACTAAATATCATTAAGATGTCAATTTTAAAAACAAAACAAAAACGATGTCAATTCTACTCAAATTGATATACAGATTCAACGCAATCCCAATATAAATTTCACTGGCATTTTTTAAATAAATGGAAACAATGATTATCAAATTTATTTGGAAGGGTAAGGGGTCCTAAATAGCCAGAAACATCTTAAAAAGGAAAAGTAGAGTTGAAGGACTCTCACTTCCAGGCTTTAAATCATATTACCTAACTACAGTGGTAAAGTCAGCATGGTACTGGCATGAAGACAGATACACAGACCAATAGAACAGAATTGATGGTTCAGAAACAGACCCTCACATCTATGGTCAAGTGATTTTTGACTAGCATGTCAAACTCACACAGTTCAGGCACAACAGTCCAACAAATGTTGCTGAGAGAACTGGATATCCATAGCCAAAAGAGGGAAAGAGGATCCTTATCTCACACTTTATACAAAAATTAACTCAAAATGAATAAAAAACCTAATCATAAAAACAAGAACCATAAAGCTTCTAGAAGAAAATGTAGGAAAATATCTTCAAGACCTGGTGGTAGGTGGTAGATTCTTAAAGGAGGACTGAGATGGACTACTGATGTTTAATGTACATAGAAGTTTTAATTAACTTTACTGTAAAAGTGTGGAAGTGTATAGAATTGATGGTAACACATTATAGTAACAGCTGGTTTATAAATGGGAATGTGACTGAAAAGGGAAGTCTAGGGATGTAAATGTCAGTTGACAGAAAGCTAGAGAATAATCTAGGGACTGAATAGCACAGTAAACCCAAAAGTGGCTGAGAATTGTGGTTGATAGTACAGATTCAAGAGTGTCCTTTGTGAGCTACAGCAGATGTACATCACTATTGCAGGTTGGTGGGAATGTGGAGAAGTATGGGAAAAATACAACCGGAGTGATCTATGGACTATGGTTAACAGTAATGATGTAATATTCTTGCATCTATGCCAAAGATGTACTGTGTTGATATTAGGGAAGTATGGAGAATTTGTGCCAAATGTATGCTATGGACATAATAATCCATAATCGGATGATATTATCTCATAATCTATAAAAAAATGTTACCATGGTGTGATGTGTTGATAGAGAGGTGTTGTGTGGGAATTCTGCACATGGGCATGACTGTTTTGTAAGTTTACAACTTCTGTCATGAAAATATATTAAAAAAATAATAATAGGGTTGTTTAGGGGAAAATACACCAAATACAAGAGAAGGACTATAGTTAGTAGTAAGATTTTGACAATCTTCTTTCAAAATTTGTAACGAATGTCTCACAACAATGTAGTGTATTGGTAGTGGGTTGATGTATGGGATCCCTGTATGACACTATGCATGTTTGCTTTGTAAGTTCACAACTTTTACTATACACTTATTGTTTATGTATGTTCATGTGTAAATGATATAAATAATAATAATAATAATAATGATAGGGTGGGTTGGGTGAAAAATATACCAAAATGTAAGATACTTTGGTTAGTAGTAATATTTTGAGGATGCTCTTTAATCACTAGTTAAATGTTTCACAACATTGCAAGGTATTGGTGGTAGGGTGAGGTATGAGAGCCCTGTATGATGTTATGTATGTCTGTTTTGTAAGTTCACAACTATTACTATACACTTATTGTTTATGTATGTTTATTTATGTGTGGATTATTTCAATGAATTTTTAAAAATTATTTAAAAAATAAAATAAGAAAAGAAGAAAAAACTAGCTATTTTTGTGATAATTAAAGTTGAGACCAGCTCTTGGTTTCTCTCCCCTGCAGCAGCACTCCAAATAAAGTCTGCTCTGCCATTTTAACTGCTGCCCAGTGCTTTTCTTTGAAAATGTGTTGACTCATATAGATAACTCTGCTTTCTGTGTTTTTTTCACAAACAGGAAATATAATGGAGATTAGCAAAATAAAATAATGTTGCCATGGCTAAGAGATTTCGAATACAGTCAGGAAGTTATTCTGGAGGTTACTCTTATACAAGTCTCAGCAAGATATCAGAAATCACCACAGTATACAAAACCTCAAAAAAAGGTGCTAACTTCCCTCAAAAAATAGGATCTTAATTCCATTCCATATTAAAAGTAAGACTAGTAATATCATTGTTAATAATTATAAACATACTCATTGTTAAAGTTTATCACTTTTTTATCTTAATATTGTCAAACTAAAGTAACAGAAAAGACATTAATAGTCCAGCAGACACCTGAAGTCAAAGAGCAGGTGCAGTCGCAATCTGAGAGGTTCCATTCTTCCAATTGCTAAGAATATAAGGACATCACCCCTTTTCAGCAGGAAGTAGTGAATCAATGCCAACAAATCCCTCAAAAATTAAAAAATTCCAAAAAAAGATTTTAAAAAGTTATAACTAAAAAAGTAACAAATGTGTTTTAACTCACAAAATTGTATTTTAAACAAATGCTAATCTTCTGATATTTTACATTGAGGCCAAAAGAAAATAACAATAACTAATAGTTTACTTAACTATAGCCTTGTTACATGTTAACTTTGTAAAGTAGCCAGAAAAAAATATTTGTAACTGTTGTAAATCACAATACTGTAATCAAGATGTCTGTTTCTTTAATGCTGATGCTATGTTTTGAAACTACATGTCCTATCATTCAAAGTCTATAAATCTAAGTTATTAACCCATAAGTTCCCAAAAATAAAGCCATACTTGGTATCCGGGGGGTCAAAGGACTCCTTTGACCAAAAGGAGGGAATGTGAAATTAGAATGATAAATAATTTTACTAACCGTCTTGATTTGATTAAGCTTTCATTTTATCCAGAGAATTACAAAGAAGAAATGGAAACTAACTGAAGCAGGCTGACATACCAATGATCATTTGTGGTGCTAATAAAAATCCCTGTCCCTGCTAAAAAGAAGGAACTGAAACAAACAAATTGAGCTTACACAAACCAGTCTGCCACAGTCCTGACAGTTTGCAGATTAAGTAAATGGACCCAGAAACATCATGCCCCAGCCAACTCACAGCTCCCTCACAGCTCACATCTCTCTCTTCCCTCCCCATTTCCCCAGACCCTCCTTTGTCTCAAGCAGCCATATAATCACTTCCCTAGGTCAGACTTTGGAGCAAAAACCTCTTTTGGCACTGCTTGGCATTAATGTTACTTAAGTGCAATAAACTTACTCTATGTCCCCTTTTTAAGTCTGTTCATTCTGTTTTTAACATAACAGGATGAAGTTTGAGTAGATTTGAATCCATGCAGGAATGTCTTATAAAAGGCTTTGATATACAGGAGAGCAAAACTGTTAGCTGGTTCCACACACACATCCCATCCTGATACAGTTCATGTATTTA
Source organism: Tolypeutes matacus (assembly GCA_026826555.1). Classification (NCBI taxonomy): domain Eukaryota; kingdom Metazoa; phylum Chordata; class Mammalia; order Cingulata; family Chlamyphoridae; genus Tolypeutes; species Tolypeutes matacus. Next base: position 33,510,873 of record JAKSZT010054458.1, read on the forward strand.
GGCTAGTTTTATTACTTTTTTAAACTACCCTAAAAGTTAGGGTAGTTGTATTTTGCAAAAAATACAGCTTTCTTATAAAAGGGCCATTTTTCTGCCTTGCTTTTAATACTATAGAGGTTTCATATATTGAAGGACCTCTAAAAACAATCCTTTCAGCATGGAACAGTCATTATTTTTAAATTTCTTTATTCTATTGCTTGTCACTTTCACAATTCTTTTCTCCTTTGAAGTCAATGAAGTACCAGGAAGAATTTTCAAAGGACCACTAGAGAACACTGGTTATATTTATAATCATTACTGATAAGAATGGAAATATCTACTTTGTTAGATGGGTTCATTAGCTAAAAGCTAAGGAAAATAACTGCAACACAATATAATTGAACTAATTCACTTTTCAAACACTAAGCTAGCTGAAAAACGAGGAATTTCACAAACCATAAGTGTTTGCAATAAATTAATCTATCTTTAAAAACAAAAAAACAAAACCAGAAAAACCTGCTGGTCTCTAACCCACAGTTCTAGAAATGAATTGTTTAGTTAGATGATGCCATAAAATAACACATAGACCACATGCATTTTGTGTTTTTACCTCACTGTGCATCATAGACAGAAACTAATACCTCATTGAACTGGAAATACCATTCTCTTTTAGAGGGACAATGTGTTGGGATATCTAAATGGCATTAAGTAGAGTAGAAAGAGAGCTTTCCTTGCCTTTGAAGATTCAGAAAATGGAGAATCCACTGGGAAGGAGTCACACCAAGCTATTTTTTACCCATGGTTTAAATATGTGTTTTGCTGTGGTCACCCAATATAGAAATTATTTTAGCCAGAGGATGTGGTGGAAAAATTCAGAAGCCTTGGTAGCTAATTTTAGACTCACAGATCTTTATGTCTAGAACTGTGAGTTGAACTCAGAGAAAGGATTTTTCTTGTTCCTTTGAAAAGAATTGGTATTACTTATTATTTTCTAAATACAATACTATTTTCTGGGTTGTCACACAGAGAGGTATTATACATATCTAATTTCAAATCCTCAGGAATAATAATCCTTTGGCTATTTTCAAGGTTTATAGATTCTAGTGCTTCTAAATTAAATTTAACATTCTTGGAAATTAGTTTTTTAAATATTTCCATTTCATAAACATCTGAATCCTTATAATCATTTTAAACATGTCTCCATACTACCTCTTCCTCCCTTTTCTCATCCTTGCCATCATTTAAAACATGAATTTCACAAGCTGTGAACTAATTGGACTTTTCCATAATATTCCCTGTTTCTCTTACTTCCTCCAGGGGAAATCTGATTAACTGCCAAATATAGATCTATACTTGCCCATTGGTAGAAATAAAGTCATGCTATAAGACTACATAAAGAGTCATTTAATTTTATAAAATAAGCAAAGGAAGATGGATTTATGAAAACTTCAACTAGACCAGAAGAGGTAGCATGCAGTTCATCTGAAAGCCAGAGGGACTTTGCTTCAGGCCCTGAGCTTATAGGTGTCCTGTGACTTTTACGATTGGGGAAAAACAAGGATGTGGTTCCAACAGATGGTACTTAAAAGTATGAGACATAAAACAATGATTTTTTTTTTTATGGGTGCCATATGGAACTGACATCATTTTTATCATCATTCTCTATTTATACAGTCATATGTTTCTTTAAATATGCTCTATAATTAGCTCTTAAATTTTAAGCTGCCCTATTGTGATCAATTTTCCTAAACCAGAGTGCTCATTTAACCCTGATTTTAACTTAGAAAGATATTGATGAAATTGGAGGAATGGGAAAACTAGACTATAATATAATATGCCCAAGACACACAAGCCCTAAAGTTTGACCAGGTATTATGATATAATGAGTAAATGGTAATAATTTTACATGTATCTCCACATGTTAATTATATCATCAATGAAGGTGATGACATAATATAATTGGAAAGAGCTTAATTATTCAAGCTGAGAAAATCTTGAATTTCATGCTTGGGAATAAAGGACCATAGGATTTTAAGATTTATGTTTCTATTATATTCATAAAACATAATGAAAATGATATTCCATAGGTCAAAATACAGACAAACAAAATATTTATCCTATTGAGATAAGCTGTATATTTTAGTAGAAAATAATACATACCTGTTCATCCCAATGGACATGAGACAGAGATAGCAAGTGCCCTGGTTTTGAACCAGTCTGCCTGGGCTTGTCTCCCAGTTTCCCCACTATCCATCTCTCAGACCTTGGCTGGACCTCACTTCCTCAATTATACTGTTAGGACTAAAAATTGTACTTACCTCAAAGTTTGTCCTAACAATAAAATGAGTTAATTAATGGTCATAAATCCCTAACATATTTTAAAATTCAATAATTGTTAGCTATTATTTTAAAATACTTTTTTAAAGACTCATTTTCCTATGTGGCTAAATGAATCAGTTTCATTATTATGTAGTCTGATTTTGTAATGGTTACTGCTAACTCACTGAGAGATATTCACTATGCTACTGTGCTAAGGATTACACCCACAAACATATATATAATCTCATTTATATTTTTAATCATTCTGAGGAGTTGATAAGTATAATTAGAATAGCAATATGCCTAAAGGAAACTGAGGCATAGAGTTATAAAGTAACTTCTCCAAGATCACAGACCTTATAAATAATGAAAAAAAAAAAAAAAAAGAAAAAAGAAAAACTAGCCTAAGAATCAATAGAACCTTGATTCTCATTCAAGATATATCATTCACTAGCTCTGTTATCTTATAAAAGCTAATTAACTCTCTGGACTTGTATCCTTGAATGTTGAATGGGAATAACACTATATGCCCTTTCCTGATTCTCAGAATAGTGGAGAGAATCAAAAGATGTAATAATGATTAAAAAGCTCCATAAAGTAGAATAGGAGTAAGTGAGGATTCATCAGCACGTAGTTTATGGGTCCTTTGGTAGATTCCCTCAGATTCCAAGGCTCTGATCAGCATGGGACCTGGTCTTTTCTTTTGATCCACTCTCCTATAATTCCCTCTTGTTGTGCCTGAAGGAAAGGAGGGTCTTTTCTATAATCCTAGCTGATATCTGAATGCTTAGGACTTCTCTTCTCTGCTCGGATGCCAGGGGCTGTAGCTGCCTGGAGGTTGCTACATGCACATGTACATATCTCTGTTGAAATGTTAAAGCCCAACAAATTTCTCCTTCTCTGGTCTGCAGATGAATTTTCTCTGTTTCTCAAAACTACTCTGGGTTTCATAGTGGAGTTGCCAATGCCCCACTGACCCAGATCATCTTATAAACACCATCTCACATTCTTATCCCAGAAGCCACTGAGTTCTACACAATTTAAGCCTTGCTGAAAGCTGTTGCCAATGACAGTAAAAGGCATAAATTGTGCAATATTTTTGCTCTGGGATACCATGCAGCATTGAAAATGAATGAATTATAGCAAGAATTTAAATGAATCTCACCAACATGACATTGAGTAAAAGCTAAATACATATACACAGTATAAAATTAATTTATATGAAGTTCAAAAAACAAGAGAAATTATACTATAGTATTTAGGAACAATGATTACATGATAGAGATATAAAGAATAACAAGGAATTAAATATAATGAAATTCAAGGTATTGGTAACTTTTAAGGGGGAGAAAGGCAGTAGTGATTGAGAACGGCATGATGAAGCTTCTGAGATGATGTCAACTCTACATTTTGACCTGAGAGAAAGTGACATTGGTGTTCCCTTTGTGATAATTCATTAACAGTACATTTATGTTTTGTGCATTTTTTCTTTACATGTCATATTTTAAAACAATTAACAAAAGAAAGAAAATAATTATGCCAGTTATACCGGGATGTCAACATCGACCACATCCACTAGATGTGATTTCACCATTTAATATTACCAGTTTTTCTCTAAGGCAAGACAATCACCAAGGTCCTGCTCAGGTTTACTGCTATTATTAAACAAAGCACCTGTAACATGACTTCGAGCTTACTGATCCACTAAGACCTCAGTCAAACTGCCATTTGTCTCTGATGGAATTAGATAGGAAAGCCCGAGATAGATGGTGGAGCTTCTTAAATGCCTGTTTCAGATATTTATACCTTATTCTGAAAGTCAGAGTTTCAGTATTTCTTAGATCCCAGACTACTTGCAATAAAATTGCCTGGATTGCTTAACAACAATGTAAATTACGAGTCCCAAATCTACTCAGTCAGAATTTCTGGAGATAGGGATACCAGCAAAGATATTTTAAACAAGCACTACAATTAATTATTTACACAAAAATGTTTGGCTCAAATGCAGTTAGTAATGTGACATCAAGAAAGATTTTTTGATTAAAGAGGTGACGTTCATGGTTCTGAGCCATATCAATAACTCTGAGATATAGACAGTTATTTTTGTCTTTATTTTACTTAAAACGAAGCTAAAGGCAACACAGTTTTGCAGAACATTAATCTGTAAGTTTGGGTAAAGGGGTAAGCAGTGCCAGAGAATTTACCTGCAAATTTATATTTCAGAAGTTCTCAAGCCTGGTTATAGCCGGGCAGCTATTTTAAAATACAAAAGTTTGTGCTCCCACTTCCTGCCCTCCCAAAATACAAAACCACAGTTGCAAAGCTTTGCTCCATTCATGATGTGGTCCATAGTTGGGTGGTAAGTTGTCTGGTACATCAGTTATTCTTGTTATCTACCTAGTAAAAGAGTTATCGAGTTATATGAGTAAGGATGGCATGACTATAGTTTAGAAAAGGTTTAAAATCTAACTAGGGATATAGATAAACATGAATTTTAAAATTTTAGCTAGAATAAAATTTTGAAAGTTATTACTTTTTACATTTATTTTTTTAAATTCCTTATGGGCTTTTGACTTTAAATATATTTTACACCTTGTTCATCCAAGTGGCCTTGCTGGCAGTGAGTTCCACCTACTCACTTCTATAATCTGATACAAACTTTAGTGCCCATATTTGGGACTCACTAGGAAGGAGGATAAGGTAGTATCAAGGTGAGACATCTTGTTTTCAGAAAGCAGGTGCAAGGTCAAAATTGCCTATGATGGTTTTAAAAGGGTAATGGGGTTAAATGAGTGGCTACCATTGGCCATCTTGTGATAAACTGAGCATCAAAACAAAAAAACCAATAGGAGTTTAGATATTTGTTCTTTGTTAATTATGTGATAGGGAAGGATAGACATTCATGAGCTAAGCTGGACCTGAAAGAGCTGGAACTGTATTATAAGCAAGAAGAGTGTTCAGCAGTTGGTAGAAGCAGGTTCCAATGGTATATTGCAAGACAGTAGTTTAGCCAATGTCCTCAAAAGAGAGTTGACTGTGCATACTCAGCCCTCATGGGAGGGGAAGTCTGTGTGTGATTCTACTGATTTTAATGAATTATGAATAAGATATGATAAAGTTAGTAACTATCTGAGATATCCATAGCCAAGACTTGATGGATAAGGAAGGGAAAAAGGAAAGTGCAAGAAAAGGAATGATTATAAGCCTGAGCTATCAACTTGGAAATGGGCAATATTTTTTTAAGTTGTGCATGTATTTAAATAATAATTTAACATTTGTGTACCTTCTAAATATCAAAGCCTTCAGGCAAAACCAGTTGGACTTCCTTTAGACTTGCAGGGGGGTGGAGCACAAGGAATTGGTAACAAATGCATGCTGATTCCTCCCTTTGTTACCAATTCCTTGGGTTTTACTATAGCTCTTCCCCTAGCAGTGTGGCTTAAACAAGCCCCATTACCTTTATAAGCATCATTTTTCTCATCTACATAATAAAAAAAAACATAATAACGTCATGGCAAATGCAAATATAGACTCCCTGGACTTGCTGAATCTCCAGGGAAGAGACCCAGATATTTGCAATTTTAAAAAAGCTAAACAGGTAATTCTGATGTGCATGCATGCAGAGTTGAGAACCACAAAATTAAAATGTTGTGTGAGCTCTAAAGGAAATAATGAGTGCCAAACTCCCAGCAGAGGGCCTCTAACAACCAGTGTCCCCACATCAAATACTTTCTAACACCCCAAACATCCATTTAGGAAAGAAATAGTAATGGAAAAGTTGAAGACAGACTGCATGTTTTCATTCCAGGACTGCAGGAATTTAGGAAGGATCATCTCTCTGGACTAACAACAGATAGTGAACAGACCTTGCACACGGTTGTCCCCTAACTCTGGAGAAAAATTGCCTCTGGAAGTCAGAATTTCTTCCAACTCTCCATTTTGCAGTGCACTATGTATCTGACAGATACATTGTTCCCAGAACCTTATCAAATAGCTTTAATGACTGATAGCATTAAACATTTAAATATTTAAAGCACATTCTCTTTAAGGCTGATATTTCTATCAAAATTAGACTCTTTTCTCTTAAACACTGCTGTAATCTTATTAACACTTTAAAATCACCGGAACACCTGTAATGCAATGACTACATGGCTTGGTTCTACTCTAAATGGTTCTACATCAATACAAAATCTCATTAACCTTATTACTTTCTAGTCCTTGAGCACAATGGGATATGTCAGCCAGCTGCCACTTTCTGTGTGCTCTAATGTTTAAACTTAATAGGCTTGGAGAACAAGACTTCCAGCAGTGCCATGAACTATTCAGAGGTACTTTTCAGCTAGCAATATATTATTCTGAATCATCCAGGTATTATAGGAATGTATGGAACTTTAATTTTGGTTTAATGCTGTTTTTCTAAGGGAGAATTTCATGAAAGTTAGACATTTAAAAAGTCCAAAAAAAAAAAGGAAAAGAGCTCTCCTTCTGAAAGAGTCCCAATAACTTTAAACACTACCAGAGGATTATGTCATTTTTTTCCCCAACTGCTACTCTACTGGTTTTGAAAGACACCTTCCCTTCATGGGTTCTATTGCGCAAAGGCTAAAGAAAGATTCCAAAATGAACTCAATTCTCTGGGCATTATCATAAGAAAAAGAAAACTTTTTAACACTTAATCAGCAGAGATGGCTAAAAATTTCATCTGAGACTAGAATAAAGACATTAGGATATTGGACAAAGTATTCTCATATAAGAGCGCTGTGGAACAACTACTTCCATCCCCATCACACCCACAAATATAAATCTTATTTATGTAGTATGTCAAACTTAAGAGATATTTAGTGTAACAGCCAAAACAACCTTGAGAAATGGTATAAACAAAATTTAGTTAGGAAGCCAATCTTGTTATAGTTAAAATTATTTTCTAAAAAGAAAGAAAAAAATTATACTGAATCTACAATATAAGAAAAGAAGTCTGTTTTATGCCATTTAGTCTTCTCTTAGTGGGCACCACTACCATCCTTCAGAAAAAGAATTTTCATTTGTATAACAACAACAAAAAAATACATTATGCTAAATGGAATCAAATTGGGTGTAGTCCTAAAGAACTGAGCCAGGAAGATCAAAGCCAAGACCAACCTCAGGTTGCTTATTTGACATCATTTGCTGTGTTTTAAAAAAGTGAGAGTAGAAATCCAATAGCCTCTACCTCATCAAACAGCAGTTCCCTTACTTACAAAAGGGCAAAACTGGAAATGATTTTGACAGTCAACTAATAGAACTCTGCCTCTTCTCCCCCAGCTGAGTATAGGGCCTGGTTTTATACCTTTCTAATTTATCCTGGTCTGATGGTGGTATTTTGTAGAAAATATTTTACTTTATTAAAGAGGGTTATCTGGATTCTTCTCTCTTCATGACTCTCACCTTATCCATTCAGCTGCTAAGTCATCTCTTTTTTACTGTCTTAAATGAGTGTTGTGAATTTTTCCTTCCTTCCATTCCCACAATTAATTCCTTCTCATCCAGGCTATTGAACTATTTACTTAATATCATTCTAACTGTCTCTCTTCCACAGTATTCCTTATTCATATATTTTTTAGGAGGTACTAGGGATTGAACCCAGGACCTTGTACATGGGAAGCAAATACTCAACGACTGAGCTACATCTGCTCCCCAATTGAGAGCTGTTTTTTTTTCATTTGTTTGTTTTTAGGAGGTACCAGGGATCAAGCCTGGGACTTCATACTTAGGAAGCTGGTGCTCGACCACTTAAGCTATATTCCCTCCCTCTTATTCATATTTTAGAATTAAATCTTCCTAAAATCGCACTTCGGTCATTGAACTGGGATATTCTCTATTTTCCCTCTCTATCAATTTTTCTCCTCCTCCCTGCTCTTCCCTGTGCACAGAGCAGTCAAACTTTGCAGACAGCATCAACCAAACTTTCATGCTCACTGGCTTCTGGTTGAGTTAACCCATGAAATCCACAAATAGCGGACCAAAAACAGGATAATAAAGGATTGTTGGAAGATGGTGGAGGAGGACTCTTGAGGCCAGTCCTTCCTCCACAACCACCATTAAACAGTCAGAAACTGTCTGGAACAACTATTTTGAAACTCTGGGGGCCAGTAGAACACTGTACAGCATCCACTGAAGAGTGGGAGAAAGAGGCTGGAAAATTATGGAAAAAAACAAAAAATTGCTCTCTCTGCTCAGTGGTTACCAATGCCCATTCCCTAAACTTGTGGCAGGCTACTGTGGGGTCTGACCCCTGGGAGGCACACTGGTAACAGAAAAGGATGTAAAAATCATCTTCCCCAACACAAAGGGTGGGCACAACTGATCACTGATCATAGATTTTGTTTAGTGACTTTGGATACCTGGGATCCCGGCACTGAGGTTGACCATTGTAGCAACCTGTTCTGGACAAAAGTGGCAGCGGAGGAAACTAAAAGATAATATGCTTCCTCAGTGTTGCAGAGGACAGTTAGTTGAAGGGCTGCATTTTCTGGGCAGGTCAAGAAAGCTCAGCTTTGAGGAGACATGAAAGAAGTTCCTGGCACCCTTATTGATGCCCTAACCTGGGCAATTTGTATCCAGTCTGTGCCTCTGTTGGTTCCTGGCCCTGGTTCATCTGTGAAAGACTGACTTGAGAGACTCCTTTCTGGTGTGTTCCCCCTCCCAGAATTTGCCTTCCACTGGAAAGAGACCGCAGTCAATGAAGGGATTATAAGAAACTAGAGGGGTGGACAACTTGGGGCAAAGGCTTGCCTACTTTAAATGCCTAGCACAGGAAGATCTTTATCCTGGGAAATAGACAAGGCATTCAAACTCCTGGAATTGGGGAACTCCAAAAGAACTCACAAGCACAAGCCCAGGACAAAACATAGGCCCAGAAAAAACAGAGAGGACTCTATATACTACATTCACCTTGGACAGACCTGACTGATGTGAGGGCTGAAGCTCAAGAAAATCTCAGTCTTATCACAAGTTGGTTACAAAATCAAGAAGCAGACATCTCGGGATACAAATCCTGGACTTAACATTTTTAAAATATTAAAATATACAGTGTGCAACAAAAGAGTACAGGACAACCAAAGAAATAGGAAATGATAGCTCATCCAAAGGAAGAGGATAAAAATTCAAAAAACAACAATTAAGAAAACAAGAATGTGGACATACTGAACACGGATTTTTTTTTAATTATCTTAAAAAGCTCAATGATATTAAGGAAAATCCAGAGAAAGTACTAGAGGATATAAGGAAAACAATGTATGAGAAATATGAGAATCTTAGTAAAGAGAAAGAAATTTTAAAAGTGAACCAAACAGAACTACTGGAGTTAAAGACCATGATAACTGATAAGAAAAATTCTCAGAAGGGTATCAACAATAGATTGGAGGTGGCAGAAGAGAGAATCAGTGAACTTGAAGGCAAGACAATTTAAATGAGTGAGGCTAAAGAGCAGAAAGGAAAAAAGAATGGTAAAAAGCAAAAATAGCCTAAAAAGGCTCTGGGACACCATCAAGTATACAAAGATATATATTATGTGAGTCCCAGAAGGAGAAGAAAGAGAGAAAGGGGCAGAAAGAATATTCAAAGAAATAAGGACAGAGAAATTCACAAACTTAGCAAAGCATAAGAATATGGACATCCAAGTAATTCAGAGAACTCCAAAAAGGATAAACATGAAAAATACATCCTGCCATATATTGATCACATTATAGAATGCAAAGGACAAGGAGGGTGTTCTGAAAGTTTCAAGAGAAAACAGCATGTTGTATACAAGGAAGTCTCAAAAATACATTGAGTGCCAATTTTTCATCAGAAACCATGGAGGCAAGAAGGCAGTAGTTTGAAATACTTAAAGTGCTAAAAGTAAACTGCCAACCAATAATTGCATGCCAAGTGAGACTTTCTTTCAAAAATTAGAGAGAGATAAGACATTTTCCAATAAAAATATAGCAGAGGGAGTTCATCACAATAACTACCCTACAAGCAATGTTAAAAGGAGTTCTTTAGATTAAAGGAAAAGACACTAGACAGTGGTTCAAAATGGCATAAAGGAATAAAGGTCTCTGGTAAAGGTAGCTATTTAGGTAATTATAAATGCCTGTTTTATTGTATTGTATTGTGCTGTTTGCTATGTAACTTCACTTATGCATAAAAAGTAATGATAAATCTATGTGGATATACAATGTACAATATATAAAGAAATAAATGGCAACAAATAAAAAATATAAGGGGGAACGGAGTATAGGAAAAGTATTTGTGTATGCTGCTGAAGTCAAGTTGGTAGCAAACCATGTATGATTTTTATATATTTAGGATGTTAAATACAATCCCATGGTAATCAAAAGGAAAATATATGAAAAATGTATCCAGATAGAAAAGAGAAGGCACTCAATATGGTACAACACAAAAAGATCAAATAAATATAAAAGTAGGCATAGCAGAAGACTTGAGGGACAAAAATTGTGTAAGTGCTACAAAGGCAAATAGCAAAATAACAGTAGTGGCTTTAAAGGTAAATGTACTAAACTCTCCAGTCAAAAGGTTGAGATTGGCAGAATGGATAAAAAAGCATAACTTAACTATATGCTGTCTGCAAGAGACTCACCTTAAATTCAAAGATACAAGTCAAATGAAAATGAAAGTATGGAAAAAATATGCCCATACAAGTAGTGACCAAAGAGAGCTGGGGTAGCTATACTGATATCAGATAAAATAAACTTTAAATCAAAAACAGTTATTAGAGACAAAGGTAGTCATTATATACTGATAAAGCGGTCAGTTTCAACAAGATATAACAACTACAATACACACACACACACATACACACACACACCCCTAACAGAAGAGACCCAAAATATATGAAGAAAATACTGACAGATTTGAAGGCAGAAATTGATGGTTCTACATTAATAGTAGGAGGCTTTAATATACCACTTTCAATATTGGATAGAACACCTAGTCAGAAAATCTATAAGGAAATAGGAGACTTGAACGATACTCTAAACTAACTAGAATTGAGTGGTATATATAATATAGAACACTTCACCGAACAACAACAGGATGTACATTCTTCTTGAGTGCCTGTGGATCATTCTCTAAGAACCACCATATGTTAAATCACAAAACAATTCTCAATATCTTCAAAAATATTGAAATAATAGAATGTGTCTTTTCCAATCACAATGAAATGAAGCTAGAAATCAATAACAAGGGAGAAATGGAAAATTTACACATATGTGCAAATTACCATAATCTTAAACAACCAATGGGTTAAAGAGGGAATTACAAGTGAAATTAGGAAATATATTGAGATGAATGAAAATGAAAATACAACATAACAAAACCTATGAGATGCAAGACCGGCAGGGCTGAGAGGCAAATTTATGCCTCTAAATGCTTACATTATAATAAACAGAAAACTTCAAATCAGCAACCTAACCCGAAAACTTTAAGAACTAGAAAAAGAAGAGCAAACTGAACCCAAAGCAAACAGAAGGAAGGAAATAATAAATATTACAACAGAGATAGATGAAATATATAAGAGGAAAACAATAAAGAGAAATAATAAAATCAAAAGTTGGTTCTTTGAAAAGATCAATAAAATTGATTAAAAATAGCTGGACTGACAGTGAAAAGAGAGAGAGGATGCAAACAACTAAAATCAGAAATGAAAAGAGGAACATTACTACTGACTCTGCTGAAATAAAAAAAACACATAAGATCATATTATGAACAGTTGTAAGGCAAGAAATTAGATAACCTAGATGAAATGGACAAATTCTTAGAAACACAGAAACTATGTACACTTACTCAGGATGAAATAGAAGACCTTAAGGAACTAATTACTAGTAAAGAGATTGAATAAGAAAAAGACAAACAAACAAAAACAACCAACAAAGAAAAACCCAGGACCAGATGGATTCACAAGGGAATTCTACCAAACATTACAAAAGACAGCTCCAATTCTGCTCAAACTCTTCCAAAAAATGGAAGACGAGGAAACCCTCACTAATTCATTCTATGGGGCCAACATCACCCACATAGCAAAGCCAGATAAACATAGCACAAGAAAAGAAAATTAGAGACCAATATCTCTTATGAATATAGATGCAAAAATTCTCAATGAAATACAAGCAAACTGATTCCAATAGAACATTAAAAGAAAGATACACCATGATCATGTAGAATTTATCCCTTATATATGAACAACCTAGGAACAACCCACAGATAACAGCCAACTTAATGTTGAAAGACTGAAAGTTCTCCCTCTAAGATCAGTTACAAGATTAACACCACAAAATTAGTAGTGCTTCCATACACAAACAATGAAAAAACAGAAGAAGAAATCAAGAAATAAAATTAATTTACAAATATCAACTAAAAGAATCAAATATCTAGGAATAAATCTAACCAAGGGTGTAAAGGACTTATACACAGAAAAATACAAAACATTGCTTAAAGAAATCAAAGAAGACATAAATAAATGGAAGGATACTCCATGTTCATGGATTGGAACAGTAAATTATAAGATGTCATTGCTATCCAAAGTGATTTATAGATTTAACACAATTCCAATCAAAATTCCAACCTTTTTTACAGAAATGGAAAAGCTGATATTCAAATTTATATGGAAGAGTAAGGGGTTCCAAATAGTCAAAGCCATCTGAAAAAGAAGAATGAAGTTGAAGGACTCACACTTCCCAATCTTAAAACAGCTTTTTTGAGAAGAGAAATAGAATGGATGGACGTGATAGTAGCTAAAGGAGAAAGTAGGGTTGAGTTTGTTTTTCACAGAAGGGGAAGCTACGGGTATATGCATGTGGACTTAGGAGTCGGCAACCTTTTTCCATAAAGGTCAGACGTAAGCCTTTTAGGCTTTGTGAATCATATGGTTTCTGTCACATCAACTCATCTCTGCCATTGTAGGAAGCAGCCACAGACAACAGCAAACAAATGACTGTGGCCGTGTTCCAAAAAATCTTTATTTACCTGGACCAGTCCGCGTGCTTCTCAGGCCCTGGCAGTGCTCTGCTGCCCACATGCTTTTGTTAAAGCTCTACCTGTAGACCTGCTGAGCAGCATGGCCCTGTGTTTTTTCACCCCTGGTACCTAAAAGTGGGATTATGGAGAGCCTTTTCTCCCCAAAGTGGGGGATTTGTCGACCCAGGTCTGCTCAGGGGAAGGGCACCCATGTGGTTCGCAGCCAGGCAGCAGCTGCTCCTTTCCCCAGGATTGAAAGTGCCCCCAGCCCACCTCCGTCCAGCAGCCTTGGCTGAGTCTAAGCCGCTGCCAGGGGTGGAGTTGCAGTCCAGAGTCAAATGTAGCAGCCATGTGGCCCCACTCTAGCACTGGACAGGTGCCTCTGGCCTTGTTCTTGAGGTTCCTGACCAGTTTGCTTACTCAGCTCTGGATCAATCTAGAAATAAGACAAATGAGCCCAGTGGATAGACGCCAAGTTGCCATTTTATTACTAGCTTTAACTGGTATGGGATAATGTAATTTTTAGCTCTGGACCAGTATACCTCATCATGCAAATCACAGAATTAGAACTGCTGACCCAGTGTAAGCTGCTGGGTCAGCGCAAGCCTCCACAAGAAAGACTCCCCTAGAAAAACTTTCTGCACTAAGAGACAGCAGAAGGGAGGAAGGCTGAGACAAGCTTGCCCCGTCCACTCTTCCAGATGGCCAAGTGACCTCCGCTGGGGCCCAGAAGGTCAGGAGCAAAGCGAGGCCAGGGAGGCTGAAGTGATGCTGGCAAAGCTTTCTCTCCATGGAATGGAACATCAGAAGTAGAAAGGAACTTCCCCCTTAGCAGCCCTTCCTGGAGCTTCCTCCCCAATCTGGTAACCTACTGCCCCTTGTGCGTGTTCCAAGATGCACGCCTTTCTCTTTTTGGTTTACTCCCTGTAGCAGTTTGGCACTTTGATATAGTTATGAATTCCAAAAATAGATATTGGATTATGCTTTTAAACTGGTCTGTTCATCTGGGCATGATTAAGTTATGATTAGGGCTTTCACTGGGCCACCTCAGTAGGGTGATGAGCCCTGCCCCTTGGTGGGTGGGGTCTCAAAGATAAAAGACATGGCAAAGTACAGAGTTGTAGCAGTTTTTTAATTGAAGTTTAGAGTTGGTGTTCTGATGTTGGAGTCTTAAGCTGGAGCCCCAAGAAGTAAGAGAGCTTCTTCTTGAGGAAGGAGAGAAGGCACCGGGAAAAGAGACGAGCCGTTCGCCTGAGAGTCTACAGCTGGCCTTGTGAAGAGAGGTAAAGCCTAGAGAGCCTCATAGTCTACAGCTGACCTTTGGAGGAAATAGAGGAGCTGAGCCCAGAGAGAAATGGAGCCCCAGGAAGAGAGGAACCCAAGGAGCCTGAACTCTGGAGAACGTCAGCAGCTATCTTGCTCCAAAATGTGGCAATGGACTTTGGTGAGGGAAGAAACTTATGCTTTATGGCTGGTAACTATGGACTTCTACCCCAAATAAATACCCTTTATGTAAAACCAACCAATTTCTGGTATTTTGCATCAGCACCCCTTTTGGCTAATACACTCCCTGTGGTAAATCTCATTCTCTAGTAGCTTCCTGAGAAAGAGCACATGGGTTGCAATGGTGTGGAGAATGGAGCATGTCTGAGAAGGCTTCATTCTCCTTTCAGACCTGCCTGGTACTCTCTCTGATGTAGAATTCTAGGTCAGATGTCATTTCCCTGTAATTGGGAAGACTGTGGTCTTCTAGTTCCCAGCATTGCTGCTGAGAAGTCTGACATCAGGAAGCCTCCCTGACCCTTTGCATGCCGTCATTTCTCTTTCTTCCCTGGGAGCAGTTAGGTCCTTTCTAACCCCTGTTGTGTTCTTTTTGTCTATCCGATTTTGCCTAGTCTAGATATTTCATTTAAACAGAATCATACAACATTTGTCCTTTCGTGCCTGGCTTTTGCCACTTAGCATAATATTCTCAATGTTCATCCATGTTGTAGCCTGGACCAGAACTCCATTCTTTCTTGTGGTTGACTCTGCCATTGTATGTCTTTTATACACTCATCTGTTGAAACGGCACTTTGGCTGTTCCTACCTTTTGGCTGTTATATATAATGCTGCTGCTGCTGCTGCTGCTGCTGCTGTGAAAAAAAAAAAAAAAAGCCCTGTGTTACACCTATTGTTCCCTCTCCCTTCCCTCAGAACCTCTGGTGACCACTGTCTGTATATCAATATTACAACTTCTTCCATTACTAGAATAATAATAACTCTGTTTTAGTCCATAGTTGCATTCCCCTTTTATGTTTGTTCATTCCTCTATCTTGACGATTTTGTGATAGTTATGCACACTCTACTTCAAATTGAGAGGGGGCATAGATCCCATGGGGCAGATGGATGGAATGATCTTGCTTCAGTTGAAGATACTCTCTGTTTTTAGGCATGGGTGTTGTTCATTATCATCCTTTTGTTAGTTGTCCTGGGTGAATCTGATGAACTGGAATATAGGTGTTAGCTGCAACTCTGCTGAAATTCTGGGCTCACCTGGCATATGAACAGCCAGAAGATTTAAACCTCTGGGACATATATTTAATGGATATAGCGATAATCATAGGTTCAAATAAATGGGATAGACAAAACATATGTAGGAAAATTATAAATGAGTCTAACTCATTTATTGGGGGAGATGGGTTATCATATATTCCAAGGTAAACCCCACTGACAGGGTGCCAATTTCCTGGGATTGTCTACCCTGCCTATAGTGTCTAGATGTCTCTAGAGTCCCCTTGGGGCACCCCTATTTGAGGCACTATTTACTGTGGCAGACAATGAGATCCTCCTTAGATGTGCATAAGCATAACCTCTGGAATGACCTCCTGACTCACTTTGAAATCTCTTAGCCATAAAAACTCATTTGCATTTAATATTTTCCCCTTTTTGTCTAAGTCTTTCTCCAAATGCATTGTTAGTTGGCTCTTGGTATTAATCCCTCAGTGCCAAGGAGGCTTATGCCTGGGAGTCATGTCCTATATTGGGGGGAAGCAGTGAATTTATATGCTGAGTTTGGCTTAGAGAGAGGCCACATCTGAGCAACAAGGAGGCCCCAGGAGATAACTCTGAGGCAATATATATTGTCAGGCAAGGTTTTGAATTCACAAGAACAAGGTTCATAAGAACAAGCCTCAATATCAAGGGATTGGCACATTGGTCTGCCTCTTTTGCTAGGCACTGCCCTTGTACTCCAGAGATTCTCGTCACTCTATGAGAGAATGTAACAGGACTTACCAGGATGGGAATTCCATATTCCATCAAAATATGACTACATTCACACTCCAGAGAAGCATGCCTCAGATGTATCCCCATACACAAATCTCTCTACTACTGACATCCTGTAGCAGTGATCTTCTCCTACCACAGCTGCAATCTTTCTGCAACCAAAAACTTCCCCAAAAACAAAGCCAACAAAAAAATAGCAATAAGGAATTTTAAAAATTAAACAACAAAAACAAAAAAAAAATTTTTTGGCATTGTGCCTTTCATCACCATGAGATCTCTTACCTGTCATGTATATTGGCAATTATCTTCTGTATGCTCCCCCAATGTCTTGTTTTTTTTTTTCACTTTATTTTCCAAGAAGCTTTAAGTACAGAAAAAGTCACATAGAAAATACAGAGGATTTCCATACACCCCACTACCTCCCCTGCAACATCTTCCCCTACCAATAACTTCCTACATGAGTAGGGTGCATTTGTAACAATTGATAAACAAACATCAAAACATTGCTATTAACCATGGTCAGTGGTTTACATTTTGGTTTACCTTTTACACTGTATACTTTTATAGGTTCTAAAAAAGTGTATAATAGCCTGTATCTGTCATTGCAAGATCATGTAGAACAATTCCAATGCCCCAAAGATGCCCCATGTTCCACCCAGTGCTCCCTCCTCCTCCCAGAATCTGTGGCTACCACTGTTTCAATTTTTTACCAATAAGGGTCATGGTTACACGCATTAATATTGAAGACTTGACATACTAGTCTGTGTTCTTTTATTAGGCACTGCCTACACACTCGAGATGTTCTTGTCCCTCTATTTGAGAATGTAGCAGGACTCTCTAGGATAGGATTTTAATATTTTCTTGTTTATTGTGTGGGTCTCCACCCATTGGTATAACATCCTATGCCAACATGAGCACATTATATTCCATAGAAGCATGCTCCAGGTTCATACTTTCCCACATAGCCCACCACCACCAAGGCCCTGCACCAATAAACCACCTCTGCCACTTTTGCCAGAAAAAGCATTCCCACCATTGTAGTTTCAACCATAGACTACAAATCCCCAGAATTCACATGTTCTTTCCTCCAGTACTCCCTCCAGTTCCATAAATAGTCTATCGCAATCCTCCCACCCTGCTCACCGCCAACGTTCCAGCACCATCGACCTCTCTCACATCCTACACCACTATCATCCCCATCCATTGCCAAACTATCCCCCTTCCACTTTATCATAAGTTTTGCCCATAGTGACCATCAGCTCACCACACTTTATTCCTGCCTGTCTCCTTATAAACTCTCTTCTTGACTCTAGCTCTGTGAGTCTGCTCAATTTGCTTAGGTTATCTCAGTGAGGTCATGTAATATTTGTCTTTTAGTGGTTGGGTTGCTTCACTCAATATAAGGTGTTCAAGATTCATCCATGTTGTCACATATGTCAATACTTGATTTCTTTTTAAAGCTGAGTAGTATTCCATTGTATCCATTCATCTGTTGATGGACACTTGAGTTGCTTCCCACTTTTGGCAAGAGCGAATAATGCTACTATGAATGTTGGTGGGCATATATCTGTTCATGTTCCTGGTTTCAATTCTTCTGGGTATATGCCCAGCAGTGGGATTGCTGGATCATATGGCAGTTCTATAATTAGCTTCCTGAAGAATCACCAAACCATCCTCCACAATGGCTGCACCATTCTACATTCCCGTCTACAGTGGATGAGGTTTCTGATTCCTCCACATCTTCTCCAACACTTGTATTCCTCTGTTTTGTTAATAGTCACCAGTCTAACAGGTATAAAGTGATATCTCTTTATAGTTTTGATTTGCATTTCCCTAATAGCTAGTGATATTGAACATCTTTTCATGTGCTTTTTAGCCATTTGTATTTCCTCTTTGGAAAAGTGTCTATTCAAGTCTCTTGCCCATTTTTTAAATGGGTTCTTTGTCTTTTTATTTTTGAGATGTAGGACTTCTTTATATATGCTGGATATTAGGCCCTTATTAGATAAGTGGTTCTCAAATATTTTGTCCTGTTGAGTAGGCTGCCTTTTCACTTTCTTGACAAATTATTTTGAAGCGCAAAAGTTTTTAATTTTGAGGAAGTCCCATTTCTCCATTTTTTCTTTTGTTACTTGTGCTTTGGGTGTAAAGTGTATGAAACCACTTCCCACTACAAGATATCATAGATGCTTCCCTACATTATCTTCAAGGGGTTTTATGGCCTTGGTTCTTATATTTAGGTCTTTGATCCATCTTGAGTTAATTTTCATAAAGGGCGTGAGACGGTGATCCTCTCTCATTCTTTCGGCTTGGATATCCAGTTTTCCCTGGATCCAGGTCCCTTATTAAGCTATTAGCAGCTATGCTTTCTGATCATTTTCTCGCTCCATAAAAGATCTGTCCAGGTATTTATACAAAATCCAAGCTAGGCTAATCACAGTGTTATTCTCAGGAACTTGGAGTTCTGAACAGAGTTCCTGAAACCAGATTCTATTGGTTGCGGATTAATATTCCTGATTTTAAAAAGGTCAACAATCATCTGTCCTGAGTCACACCCTTTTTGAAATGTGGTTGAAAAACTCTTCCTTGATTTCTAGGAGAAACTAGAATATCTTTATTAAATTTGGTTATGCTATGTAAATTTCATTTCTCTAAAACAGAAGTAAAAGAACCATCACTAAGATACTTAGCATCAACATTTCTTTACTTCTGGAACCAGCAGGTCTCACCCCATATATTTAAAGCAGTGCATTCCAGACTAGGGTACTACAGCCAGAGGGTGCACAAGATGATTAATTGATGTGGAACAAAATATTGGAACATCTATTTTTGATCAAAAATTATTTTAAATGATTTGAAAATAAAGCTATATTAGGATTTTTAAAAATATATATATTTTTTACTTTTTAAAAGATACTTAGATTACATAAATGTTACCCAAATAATATAGTGATTCCCATATACCCCACTCCACACACCTCCCATACCCTCCCACATAAACAACAACCTTCATTAGTGTGGTATATTCATTGCAATTGATAAATACATCCTGGGGCATTGCCACTGAGCACTGAATTTGGATGTTTGTTAATGTTCCCATCAGTATGAGATTTTTATTGTAAAAATGTCATTTATACGAACGTTTATATCTGTGCACATAAACACAGAAGTAGAAAGTTCTAATCAGTTTAAAATTCTTCAAATGGACAATATTAATGGCTTTGATCCCTTTACATAAAATATAAAATTGCGGCATCTTCTAAATGATGCAAGAACAATTAATCCAGTTAAGATAAAAAATGAATAGCTAAATTTTAATTAAACACTTTTCACTTTTATAGATGGAATAGAGAAAAAATGTATCAAAATTATCAAATATGGCCAATTGTAAATTTCTCCAGATGGATCTATATATCTTTATGAATTTCTTTCACAGCTGTGAAAGTCTTTTTTTAAAAAAAATTTGAAATATACTAAACTTAGAGCAAGAACTTCAAATTGCTGTTGCGCAAAGGACTAAAATCCATTTTTCAATATAATGAGCCATGTTCAACATAATGAAACATGTTCAATTAAAGAGCAGAGATTTTGGGTGTGACTACCAATAAAACAAGTTATTTAAAATGTCATTCATTTATTTTCAACTTGTACTTAATTTTGTCTTATTTATATAAGTTGCATAATATATAAATATACTACTAGAATAGCCTATGTACCTGATTTATAAATTATTATATAATTATGTAATATAGCAAATCTTATACATTATATAATGTAATTCATATATGTATATAATATAGATGACTGTATATTCATGAACTATAAACAATTATAATCTACATATCAATATTTCTATTTATCATGTAGATGAATATACATAATAATTATGTATATTTGCAGGTTTTCATATTTTTAACTGTTTAAATAATGTTAGTCATTTAAATGAACTCTTTAAATAATATTTTTTAAAATTCCAAAAATTTCAAAGGAGATCATATTAATAAGTATGGCAACTGTATGTTTTGTTAAATGCCACAAGGTATTCCAGTCATTACTTTACTATTGGTAAAACTTGTAATTGTACAATGGACATTAATTATTAAAGTCTGTCAGCAAACTAAAATATAAAAGTAAAAATGGCTTTCTTTGTGTGACTCCCAGTATTGCCAGATAAAACAATGTTAAATACAATGAAAGCACCTATGAAAACACCAACAAAATAATCTGTGATAAGGTAAAGCTGGAATTATGGCTTATTGCTGTAAGGGAGAGTATTATTTTGAAAGGTTTCATAGCATTTCAAAAGGATGAAGGCAAAATTGAGATATTAATGAGACTTTTGGGGATCTGGTTGGAGGGGGGACTTTCAATACAGGTTTTGAATACAATTGATATGGGTCATGATGTAGTAGTTTGGCATTGTGGACACAGCAAGGTGAGAGTTTATGGAGAGTGGTAGGGTAAATAGTTGTTTTATGCTCTCTTTATGGCCAACATTTATTTTCATGGGTAGTGGTTTCCTGGAATAACAGTCATATTGAAGAAGATAGTAGCATTAGGAAGGCATATTAGAGAGCCAAATAGTGAAGTCATGTGAATGTAAACAGTTATCTGTATCAGTGTAGACAGTTTTGCTTCTTAACAGATGCCCCTCGCTTTCTCACCAGATTTCTTCACCTATCATCTAAATTCAAATATTAGAGAGTATTCCTATTGAATAGATCAAACATGAAGCATTGGTTGATTCGCATGATATTAACAATGTAGCTTGGTCAAGCAAAGTATTTCAATATGTAACTGCTAATGATTGACAGTGTCTATTGACTTAATTACATTTATTAATTACATTTAAGGACATTTAATGTACTTAATTACATTTAAGTGCTAAACAAATAAGTATATCATCAAGATATTAATTTAATTGACTATTAATAGCTTCAGTGCAATGACTCACCACATGCAGTTTCCACCATCATCTCTTCCCAGGATTCTTGCAGTGGCCTCTCATACCCTACTTGCTTTTATTCTTGCCCACCCATCAGCCTCCTCCACAGAAAAGCTCAAGGGATCCTGTTAAAAGCTGCTAGATTATGTTATGTTACACCCATGGCCAGAATCTCTCAGAGTTTTCCTTTTCTTCAAAGTCAAAGCCAAATTCTTTCTGATGGCCTAGAAAGCCCTCTCCAATTTTGCTCCCCAGTCTCTCTGCTCTAAGCTACTTTTCCCCTCAATCCCTCACTTGCTTTAGGCCTATTGGCTCTCTTGCTCATCCTGGTCCATAGCAGGATATTTGCACCTGCTCAGAACCCTGCCATGTGCTTTGTCCTCAGCCTGGAATGCATCCTCCAGGCACGTACAGACACATTTCTTAGCCTCCTTCCCTGTTTGTTTGTCCATAGCCTTAAGCATCACATAGCATCATCTAATAAACTATAAATCTAAGTAGTTATAATTTTATGTGTGTGTTTCTTTTTCCACTACATTATAGGATCTATGAGGATAGAAATTACTTTATTTCTTATTTGAAAACAATTTTTACAAAAAT
This sequence comes from Tolypeutes matacus, assembly GCA_026826555.1. Classification (NCBI taxonomy): domain Eukaryota; kingdom Metazoa; phylum Chordata; class Mammalia; order Cingulata; family Chlamyphoridae; genus Tolypeutes; species Tolypeutes matacus. The sequence goes on from JAKSZT010054458.1 coordinate 33,532,978, forward strand.
CAGACCAATTAAGGAAGGACACGTCAAGGCTTGTATATATTATTACAATATGCTAAATAAAATACTATTATAAAAGCAAATGAATCCTTTCCTTTGGATCTTCTCATGTTCCTGTTCATGCCTCTCTTATAATGCTCAGTGCATTCAAATTAAACTACTTGTGTTGATACTCTTGCAGAGCGCTCTGAGGCGAAGGCCATGGTTTATGTCTATTTTTATGGCCAGAGCCTAGCACAAAATTTGATATTCAATAAGTGTTAGTAAGCTGTATTGGACTTTGAGCCCTCTTTGTAATTTACTATTATTATTATTATTCTCATTTGATGGAGGAAGCAAGCATTAAAAATTAATCTCTACAAGCTTTCCCCACCATGCAGGGTGGGAAGGCTGAAGGCGGTCGAGCACCTGGTGTGTGCTGATTCTGCACACCACTGGCTGGAGAGATTGTTGCTGTCCTTCTCTCTAAGTGTCCCTATGTTTATTATTGCCAGACTCCCCACTCACTTTTTCTCTGTCCATGGGCATTTCTGACTTCACTTCATTTGCCATAAGTAATGAAAAACCGGAAACAGAAAGGTAAGAATAAGATGGAAAAAGCTGCGCAAAGATGAAGTAAGAAAAGAAAGCTGAAGGCACAGGATTTTAGGGCAGAGGACTTTGTATCCTACAACTTGATGCTGCAAGGAAACCAGGGTCAGAAGGAAGGTCTCGAAGGTGATCGCATCCAAACAGAGGAGGGAGAGAATCAGAGGCAGGCATGCCATAAGGAAGAGGTATGCTATACAGCAGGAGAAATTAATCCATACCTATCCGGTTTCACAACATCCCAAGTACCAAGATGCATAAATTTGCATATATATTTCTCAGAGCTTGAGTGACTGAATGGTGATGGTTTGAATAAGACCATCACATTGCTCTTTATTTTGCTTAGGTTTTTGCATGTTAATTTGTTATGGTTTAATATATCATGGTTTAAAATTTCTGCTGTCCTAAAATGTATACCCTAACTTTCTTTTGTTTCTTTGTTGCTTTGATTGGAAAGGGTTCCAAGGTAGACCATAAGCTAGTTTTAAGGAAGGTCATTTTATTCAGTAGTATTGTATTTGCCTTATTTGGGTCTATGAAATTTTCTCATGTTGAACATTTAGCCAGTAACCCTGCAGTGAGGTCAAACTCATACTCAAATGTCATCAGAAAGAAATGCCATTATTGTTTATGACAATTTTGCATATGAATTTTAAACATGTGAAAATGTTCTTTAGTTTTTTAAAATATTCCATTTTATTTCTCCTTTATTATTACTATAACCTTTAATATATAAGACAAAGGCTTTTCAGTCATTTGAATTAGTCAAATTCGGACACAGAGACCTTATGAATATTGATCTTTAAATTTTACCATTTTACCATTACTAAAGTAATTTCTGAAACTAATTCTTTGACATTTAACAAAACATCCAACTGCACTCTCCAGATTCTTTTAATCATATACTTTCTTTTGAAATAATTTTTAAAATATGTTTTTATTAACAGAGCTATTAATTTGCAGCTATGAAGAATTACTTTGGATATGGAGCAAAAATCTAGATTTAAAGAAAACTCTCAAATGGGTGAGAGTAGAAAAGTAGAATGAAGACTCTTAGTAACAAATAAAATAATAATTAATTTATGTGGACACAAACTACTTTAGAATTAAAAGTTATTCTAATTAATTAGAATTTTTATTCTTGGCTAATTAGAAAAGTTACATGCTATCCTTTTCCAATCCCACTCCACTGTGTTTGCTAAAATTTGAAAAGTAAAGAAATATTATGTGAATTGCCATTGAGAACTTGAAACTAATAAATTCTATTAGTTTCTTTGGCCACCTGAGAATATTTAGAACTAGAATTCTTTAAAAAATATATTAAATAATTTTATTATATTATGAAAGGAACTGAAAGCATCAAAAATCCTTTAAACAGACTTTGACTGTAATAATAGCTAACACTGAGTGTTAGAAAATATTTTAAGCATTTTACTTTCTTTATCTCATTGAAATATCATAGCTCTATGAGATAAGTACCATAGAATAGAACAAGAACTAAGACTTAGAAAGACCAATGTACCTGTCATACAGTTACCTGGTGGTCTGGGATTTGAATTCAAGATTCAAATCCAATACAGTATGGTAGTTACTATTATTTGTGCAAAATATTTGCTGCTTCTCCTTCAGGGACCCTTGTTATGGAAGGATTATACCTTCTCATCTCGTTGACTTCAGGTTTAATCATGTGACATGTGCTCATGGCAAGCAGAAGCTTTACAAGCTTGCACATAGTTCGTTGCCTTCTTATTTTCCCTCCTTTAAACCCGGCAGTGTTCCCAGTGGGGCTTCTCCTCCAGCCTGTGTCTCAGGTGGTGGTGACCCTGAACACGGCCCTCAACAGTGGACTTGGCATGAGTGAGAACTAAGCGTTCATTGTTTTGTGCCAGTGAGTTCTGGGGGTCATTTTTTATGGGAAAATTGAGTCTAACCTGACTGATACTTATGTACATGTTTCTGCCCAAGTGCTTTTATTTGCTTATCCATCCCTCTATGTAGAAAGATTTATTTGTAATGTAATTTTTTTTTTCTTTACTGCAAATAAACTAGAACAAATCAAAATCTTTTTCCCAGCAAAACATTCTGTGAGTACATCGTAAAGTCCTTGGGTAACTTCTGTAAATATACAACATAATTAAATTATAAGGGCATGTGAATTATAAAATTCCCAATCTGGTTGGATTCTGCACAAAGTGCATACCAAATAGAAAAGCAAATACATTTCAGAGATTATTTTCCATTATCCACTGTTAATAACACCTCTCCTGGTACAGGATAAGCCAGTTAAACCATGTCTGCAAGCAAATCTTTAAAGAGATTCTGTTGACAGATGTAGCTCTGAAGACTGCTTCATCTTCAGTGAAATTATACTGCTCTCCCACTCACTCTTTCCTTTAAACGGTACTTACACCGCTGCTGTCCTGATACTTTTTTGTTGTTGTTGTTGTGGAAAGACTAAGGAGTGATTCATACAGTTTTTAATCTCCTGGCTTTTCCAGTGGGATGGTAGAATCACAGGAATTAGGGATGAAAATGTTCAGCTGGTTTTTCATTTTCATTGCCATACCTCAAATCAGCAGCTTCCCAACAATGTGATTGAATAAATGTAGTTCAAACCCTTTGCAACAGATAATCAACTACCCACAGACCTAATAGTAGGCGTGTGGATTATTTAGACTCTTTGACTCTTTTGGCACAGTGTATATCCATTGATTTTGGGGGGAGGGAATGGGTGGGTAGAAAACTGTTACAAAACAAGATAAACACTCATGAATTTCTTATTTCCATCCATTTATGTGTATGGGAAGTGAATTATTGATTTTCTAATTGAACAATCTTTGCTGCTCATTCTTTATCAGACATGCCCTGCTATTTGCCACTGTCCAAGCTCTGACCTAAAATCGGGTGTGATCAATTTGTAGACAAGGGGCTGCTTCTGTGGTTAGAGCAACTATATATCAAAAGCCTGTATATGGACTAAATGGAAACCTCAAGCACAATGTAAATAGATTTTAAGTTATTACTGTAGCCTCTTCTTTATGGATCTGATCTAGCAAAATCTAGCAGTTTGTTACCTCCTTAGCCATGGCTCCTGACCCATTACCAATTTTTTAACAGATGTTTTAAATACAATTGAAAGTGAAAACAATAAGGTCTTGATAATGCAGGTAAACTAATAAGGTATGTGCCTCCTTCATAACAGCAGACCTTGGCATTTCAGGATTTAAGTTAGTCAAGATAGTTGTAAGGAAACACATCAGAAAGAACATAAATTATATCAATTAAAAAGGGTAAGACTTACCACTGATCATATGTATCTTCTTTTTTATGAAGAGAATTATTGGTAATTCCATGTGAATTTGACTTTTTTTTTCTGCTAGTCATTTTATTTTGTGCTTAAAAAAATTTAGGCCAAAACTGCCCAAAAGAGCTTTCTATAATGATGGAAATAGTCTACAATTTTGTGCAATACAATATAAAACCACTATCCACATGAGCCAATGAGCTTGAAGTGTGGCTGGTGCAACTGAGAAATTGAATGTACCCCCATCCTGAAATGGAAGGACATTCTCTTGTCTGCCTGCTTGTTGACTGCTTGCTGTGTCAGCTCATTGTCTGCTCATTGTGTCTGCTCGTTGTCTGCTCACTGTGTCTGCTTGCTGTGTTTGCTCACTGTGTCCACGCATCTGCTCATTGTGTCTGCTTGACTTCATTAGGCAGCACTGGGAACCGAAACCAGGACCTTCCATGTGGGAGGTGGGCACCCAACTGCTTGAGCCACATCCGCTTCTTTGAATTTTTAATTGTATTTCCTTGAAATCAATTTAAGTAGTTACGTGTATTAAATAGCTATACGTTGGATAGTGTAGGTCTAGACCATTCATGACTTATAGTCACTGGTCATGGTGGGGACATTTGAGATTGTCAACAGTTGCAACAATATTTTTATATATCTGTTGTTTAGTTTATTGCTCTTTTCCTCAATATAATGGAAGTACCAAAAGGACTTATAGCATATATTATTTTATTTTATTCAAATGGATGAGGAAACAACAAAGTAATCTTTTGTTTAGATGATGCAATAAGTTTATGATATGAACCAACTGCTTTGCTTCAAATATACTGAATTCTTAGATAAAAAAACTAATAAAGAAATATATAGGGGAGCAGATGTGGCTCAAGCGGTTGGTCACCTGCATGCCACATGGGAGGTCCTGGGTTCAGTTCCTGGTGCCTCCTACAAGCAAAAAAATGAACAAAACAAATGAAAAACCCAACTCAGGGGAACTGATGTGGCTTGGTGGTTGAGTGCCAGCTTCCTACATAAGAGGCTCCGGGTTCAATGCCAGGCCCCGGTACCTCAAAAAGCAACAACAATAAAAACAAAACAAAACAAACAAACAAAAAATATATATATATATAAAACTGGGTTGACCACAAGTATATGGAAATTAAATAACACTTTCTTAAACCACCAATGGATTAAAGGAAAAAATAGCAAGGAAAATCAGAAAATTCTTAGAAACATGTGAAAATAATAACACAATATACCAAAACTTATAGGATGCAGCAAAGGCAATGCTTAGAGAGAAATCTATAGTTGTGAAAGCCTACATTGGGAAAGAAGAAAGATCTCAAATCAATAATCTAACTTCACATCTTGAAGAAGTTAAAAAAAGAGAGTAAACCTGAGGTTAACAGAAGAAAGAAATAAAGCTTATGGCACAGATAAATGAAATAGAAAATATGAAAAACATTTGAGAAAATCAACAAAACCAAAAGTTTGTTCTTTGAAAAGAAAAATAAAATTTACAAGCTTTTACCTAGATGGACAAAGAAAAAAGAGAGAAGATGCAAATTAATAAAATCAGAGGCAAAAATGGAGACATTACTACTGATCTTGCAAAAATGAAGAAAATTATAAGAAAATACTATGAACAAACAATTGTATGCCAACAAATCAGGTAACCTACATGAAATGGACAAATTCTTAGGAACATAAAATTTACTTAGAGAGGTAAGTAAACATAAAATATACGTCTTACTGATTCACTAGGCAATAGAAGATCCCAATGGATTTATAACAAGTAAAGAGATGGAATAAGTAATCAAAATCAAATCAACTCACAAAAGAATTCAAGGATCAGATGGCTTCACTGGTGAATTCTATCAAATATTCAAAGAATAATTGATACCAATCCTTCTCAAACTCTTCTAAAAAAAATTGAAGAAGAGGGAACTCTTCCTGATTCATTCTATGAAAATAGCATTACCCTGATACCAAAGCCTAAGCCAGATAAAGACATCACAAAAAAAAAAAAAAAAAAATTATAGATCCATTTTCCTTATGTATGTAGATGAAAAATCCTCAACAAAATACCAGCAAATTGAAGTCAACAGCATATTAAAAAGCTTATGGAGTCAAAGATGGCTGCTCCCGTGTGAGGGGAGCTGAGGTAACTGTGAGTCCTGGTGGGCCTTCAGGAGCTAGGCAACACCGGCTGAGAGAAGTGGAGCATAAGGTTCAAGATGGAAAATCAAGAACCAGATACTATCAAGGAAAACTTAACAACTTTCAATATTGTAACCAAAAAAATTAACCAACTTCCAGAAGTAGAAACGAATCTATTTGAACATGGATCAACATATATTGGACTTAATGCTGCTCTCTGTGGACTAATAGCAAATAGTCTTTTTTGACGTGTCTTAAATGTGACACAGGCTCGTATAGCTGCTGGCTTACCAATGGCAGTGATACCATTTTTGACAGCACATGCATCTTACAAAGGTTTTGTAAGTTTACCTTTGACTACAGGTGATTTGAATTGTGAGACCTGTACTGTAACACGGGGTGGATTGGTTGGTCTAGTTTTTGGCGGTCTATACCCTGTTTTCTTGGCTATTCCTGTGAATGGTGGCCTAGCAGCCAGATATGTCTCAGCCGTGCTACCAGAGAAAGGAAACATCTTAACTTACTGGATTAGAATTTTTAAGCCTATCTTTAGAAAGATGTTATTTCCCATTTTGCTCCAAACTGTTTTTGCAGCATACCTTGGATCTAGACAATATAAACTGCTCATAAAAGCCCTTCAGTTACCTGAACCTGGCCTAGAAATTCACTGATTTTAAGCAATATGTACACAAAAATAAAATGGTAAAAACAATCTGTCTAATGTATGAGTAAACATAAAGTTGTAATTTATTACATGGGGTACAATTCTAGGACTTACAACAAAAGACTATACAGGGCAACAAAAGGCTGAATTGCAGTAAAGGCTAGCCACTTAAACAAGGGCATTACTTCTTTAATGTGCCCAATATTGTCTCTTAAGTTTAGCTCTCTCCACTCCTTTACATCAAGTATCCAGTTAACACCTTGCTCACAGAGGGAACAATTCCAGTCTTTTCGATAGTTATTCAGGCTCAGCTTGAGCCGTCCCAATTGTAGAGCCATCCATTTCAAGAGTCATGTTATTTATATCCTCAGAAAATTATATTCTTAGCAGAATGGCAAGTCTTTGTTGCTTCCATCTTCTAGTGTGGGATAGTTCTTTGGAAGTACACAAACATGAGCCTCTTTTCTAAGTGATGCTAAGTAAGTTAACCCTTGACCCTCAGTTTCTTCATCAGTAACCTCACTCAAGGTTGGTATTACATGAAATATGTTAAGTTGCCTAACATAGCACATGATGTATCAGACACTCAGGTAGTAGCTATAATTCTTCTAATTGCTCCTAGTTTTGCTTTCTGAAATATCCAAGTCTGTTCCTTATTTCCTAAGATAGATGACTTCCCTTCCATAAAAGTCATCTTTAAGCCATTTTTCTTAGATGACAGCATCTAATTCAGCACTGTCCACAAGAACTATGACAATGCAAATTTTTTTATCTGCACTGACAATATGGTAGCCATTAGCAATATGTGCTAGTACAATTGAATATGTGAATTTTAAATTTTAATTTTTTCCCCACATGTATCTAATGGCTACAATATTGGACAGCACAGGTCTAGACCAGCACTCCTGAACCAAGCCAGATCATTGTAAGAAAAAGTACCAAACAAAATCTTAAGTGCCACCTTACATCATATTCACGAGCATTTTAACTTCTGCCTCCAAATAGTGACATATCGGTGCTACTTAAAATTACTTAAAATAATTTAGCCTGGAAGAATGGTTATAGCTCACTAGTTGAGCATCTGCTTCCCATGTACAAGATCCCAGGTACAATCCCCAGTACCTCGTAAAAAAAAAATTTAGCCTGTTACCTAGAAAAGGCGGCTTCACGATTGACTTAGGCTTTGAGTGCCTCTTTGAAGGAATGTAATAAAGTAGTGCTGGCAAAATACATTTTCAGTTTTTTTGTAAGGTAGAGACAATTTGTTCTTTCAAAAGGCATATAAAAATGTATTCCCTACCTAACTTATATATGAAAGGAATTGTGAGGCAAAGGAATCTATGTGCATAGAATACTGAAAGGAAATATGTAAAAATGTTTACTATGGATATTCTCTGGAATTATGGAAGGCTTTTCATTTTGATTCCTTTCTGAAATTTCCAGATTTTCTATAATGAATATGCTTTAACTTTTACAACAAATAAAAGTAAAAATTACTTAAAGTTAAAAAAAAATTATCTGGTTATTTTACAAGGAAAAAATAAAAGCTCTTTTGATCTAAAAAAATAAATAAATAAATAAATAAAAAAGCTTATGGAAAGTGGCCAAGTAGATTGCACAAGGAATACAAGGGTGGCTCAACATAAGAAAACCAATTAATGTAATATACCATCTTAATAGAATGAAGGAAAAAAAAAAAAAACACATGATCATCTCAACTGATGTAGAAAAGGCTTTTGGAAAAAATTAAATTTTTTTTTTTAAACACTCAGAAAAATAGGAATAGAAGGGAACTTCCATATCATATAAAGGTCATTTTTAACACACTAACATTATACTGGATAGTGAAATACTGAAAGCTGAGTCTTTCTCCCTAAGATCAGATACAGAACTAGGATGCCTGCATTCACCACTGTTATTCAACAATGTATATGGAAGTTCTAGCCAGAGTAATTAGGCAAGAAAAAGATGTAAAAGGGATTCCAATTGGAAAGGAAGAAGCAAAACTATCTCTACTCACAGATGTCATAATCTTTTCTAAAGAAAATCCCAAAGAATCCACAAGAAAACTAATAGAGCTGATAAACAAGTCCAGAAAAGTTGCAGGTTACCAGATAAACACACAAAAATCAGTTGTGTTTCTATGACTAATGATCATGAACAATCAGAAATGGAAATTCAGGAAGTAATTTCATTTATAATAGCACCTTGAAGAATAAAATAGTTAGAGATATATTTAACTAAGGAGCTGAAAGACTTGTACACTGAAAACTAGAAAAGAAATTAAGAAGATATAAATAAATAGCAAGATATCACATATTCATGGACTGGAATACTTATTATTTTTAAGATGTCTGTATTAGTCAGGGTTCTCTAGGGAAATAGAACTAACAGGAGAAGTCTATAAATAGTATGAGATTTTACAAAATTGTCTCACGTGACCATGGGGATGCACAAGTTCAAATTCTGTAGGGCAGGTTGCAAACCAGGGGCTCCAAAGAAGGTCCTGAGTTCCCCAGGAGACACTGGTTGTCTGAAATAAAGATGAGAATTATTTCTAAATGCTGAAATCACTTCCCTTTTCAAACATCAATGAAATATATAGCTGGATTGGAAATCAACACAGCCATCAGCCAGTCAGAATTAGAACAGAAATACAAAATACTGAAAGAAGACTGAATCTCAGGGCTTCAAGTAGGGATGTAGGCAGGGAGACCATTAATGTGGATTTTGTGAGTAACTAAAAGTTCTTTTACCTTATGTAGAGCCTCGGGCCTGAGAGGAGGAAAAATAGTCATAAGCCACCTGCCACCTCCATGTCTGGATCTGTGCTAAGAGCAGTAGCACTATGAGTATTGATTCTGTTCTGAGCAGTCCCGGAAGCAGGAGGAGATCACGTTATAACCCAGTGAGTAGGGAAGTAGAAACAATGACAGTGGGAAGACAGACATAATTACAAAACAACAGAGTCTCCAAAATGAACCAGCAAAACTATTGAAAAATGCATAGTGAAATCCAATACCTAAAGCCAAACATTCCATAATGTAACTTTGACCCAAACATAATGAATTTTGTAGAATAATCAAAAAAACTTTTAAAAAGTATATTTTGCAATTTAAAAGGAAAAAAAAAATGGAAGAATGTTAGCCACAAAACAATTATGAATTTCTGAACAAAAACTTAGAAAAGAATAATGGTTTCTATGAAAAGAGAACCAAAAAAAAAAAAAACCCAAAACAAAACAGGAAATAAAAAGTATAGTCATTGAAATTCAAATAAAAATTATTGTGGCTAGAGTTGCATTTGACTCTAAAAAGAGAATTAGAAATTGGGAGAAACTACTGAGGGATTCCTCCAGAATGCTACAGAGAGAAATAAAAGATAAAACTTTGAAGAAGTTATGTGAGAGGTAGCTGAGATGGGATATATAGACATGAATTCCAGAAAAATAAGAAGAGGTGGAGGTGCAATATTTGAAGACATAAAAATCTATAAATTTTCAAAATGTTCAGATGAAAAATTTAATCTGAGCACAAAGAAGAATAAATTAATATGAAACTTATGACACTTCAAAGCATCAAAGAAAAAGAGGAAACATTGCAAATTTACGAGAGAATAGCAGCTTGTTTACAAAAATGACAATCGCCTACAGAAATGGCAGGAGATTTTCCATCAGAAGCACCAGAATCCAAAAACACAATGGAAAAAATAGCTCTCATCTTAAAATTTTCTATTTCAGCTAACTATTATTTAAGGGTGACTAAAACATTTTTTGTATTTGAGATTAGGAATACAAAGAGAGCTTACCTCCTGTGATGGTTAAGTTCACATTTCAGCTTGGCCAGGTGATAATGCCCAGTTGTTTGGTCAAGCAAGCTCTGGCCTGATTGTTACTGTGAGGATACTTTGTAGACTTAAATCATCAGTAAGATGATTGCATCTATAGCTGATAATATTTACAATCATCTGAGGAGACTGTCTTCAACAATGAGAAAAGTCTCATTCAATCAGTTAAGGCTTTAAAAGGAGAAGTGATAAATTCAGCAGTCAGAAAACAGAATTTTTCTCTCTACTTCAGCCAGCCAGTTTCTCCTGGGCAACTCACTGAAACCTTCATCAGATTTCCAGCTTGCAGTCTGCCCTATGGAATTTGGACTTTTGTACCCCCACAGACACATGAGTCAATTCTTACAAAAATCTCATATTTACAGATATCTCTTGTTGGTTCTGTTTCCCTAGAAAACCCTGACTAATACATCCCCACCCACCCTACCCAAAAAAATCTTATAGGCGCATTCAATAAAATTCTCAGAAAAAAATGAAGCTGTAGAAAAGAAGTGAGATTCAATAAACCACACTAAGTACTTCACTGATAAAATATGAGTAAATTGAATTAACTATTCAATATTCACTGAAGAAATCCTAAACATGTAAGTGTTTGGTTAGAAATATTTATATTTCTATATAAAAATTATACAAACCAACTTTTCTAATCATGTATCCATATTTACCAATGTTTGGTTTAGCTTAAAAGTTATTTCATTTTTAAAAATCCCTGTTTTTTAAAATGTAATAAAAATCTTAATAAGTTTAAGATGCTTTTATATTTAAGTTTAGCCTAAATAATATTTTAAATAGAAAAGTACAACCTTTAAAATATTCTGTTATTTATATACATATGTTAATTGGTCTTTTTTAGTAGAAAAACAGAATAGAATTTTATTACTTACATTAAGCAATAAAAGCAGGAGCTAAATGCCTTTTAAGCAAATGCTTTTTTTATATAGAAATTGGAATTATCAGAAATGCTATCCATGGGCTTAAAATTGGCTGCATGGAAATATGAAAAAAAAGTTACAGGATTGCTTTTTATATTGTGCTTATCTCTCTGACAATGGAAATACAGATCACACATAAATAAAATATTCAGTGCAATTTTAATTATTCTACCTCATTTTAAGGAAAGGTTTTTCCTTTTGTGACACTATATTATTTATTACTAAACGAATAGAGTATATGAGGCTTATGCTTCAAACCAAAATAGCAAATTAGAGAAATGAATAGAATTACTTGTTAAAAATTTTTTTTCTGGTTATAATCACTTCAAAAAGTAATCATATTTAATACGTTTGCTAGGTTGAACTGTGTACCCCAGGGGAAAAAATATTCTTACTCTTAATCCATATTTGTAAGTGTGAACCCATTGTAAATAAGACCTATTGAAGATATTATCTTTAGTTAAGGCATGGCCCAACTGAATGAGGTATGGCCTTAATCCTATTATTGGAAGCTTTATGAAGAGGAAAACATGTGAGTGAGAGGAAGCTGGCAGTCAACACAACCTTCAAGAGAAGACAGAGGACATTGCCATGTGACAGAAAAGCCAAGAACCCCAAGGATTGCTGGGATACAGTGCCAGAACTTCACAGCTTTTGGGGAGAAAGCACCACTTTCCTGATGCCTCAATTTTGGAATTCTCCTCATCTCAAAATCATGAGCCAATGAATCCCCATTGTTTAAACCAACCCACTGTATTGCTTTTTGGTAGCAGAAAGTGAGAAGCTAAACAATTTTTGGTACCAGGAAGTGGGGTGCTGCTATTATGAATACATAAAATGTGGAAACAGCTTTGTAATTGGTTAACAGGAAGAGGTTGGAAGAACTGTGAAGGCTGAAAAATTAGTGATCTGTAGAGGAATTCTATATCATTTTTAGAGAAAGAATAATTCATCATCAATAGAATGCTGATAGAAATATGGATGCTAAAGTACTTCCAGCAAGGCCTGAGAGGGAAATGATAAACGGGTCATTGGAAACTGGCAAAAAAGGCAATCCTTTTCTGAGCTCCCAGGTTAAAGAGGCTAGGAGACAGAGCAAGATTCAGGCAGGAGTTTTTTAAGTAGCCAGCATGGCGGGGGTCTGAAGAGAGACTTCAGCATGCCCATCCAGGTTGGGAGTGCTCTTTTTTACCTGGGCGGCTTTACAGAATGGGTGCGTAGATGTGGCCTGAAGATATGGGATGGGAAAGTACCAGGCCTGCTGTTCTCAGAGTAGGGAGTGACGTTCTGGGAACCATAAGTTCTGAGAGCTGCCTTATCATTGGGGGAGAGAATGTTCTGTGATTTGGCGGGGCTGTGAAAAAAGCAGGGGCTGGAATGGAACATCCTGCATTTGGACACATAGCTTGAGCTTAGTAGGTCGCAATCTAACACCTTTTTATAAAGTAATATTGAAATTGGTGAAATTTGAGTTCTGATGTCAGATGGAAGGCAGAACTTTCAAGGAAATAACTTGCATTTTCAGCTGAGGAGAGTTCCTAGCTAAGTATGGAAAGTGCATCTTGGTTTCTCCTTGCTGCTTATAATGAAATGAGAAAAGAAAGAAATAAACTGAGGATTGAACCATTAAGCACAAGGAAACCAGGAATTAATAATTGGAAAACTCTCAATGTACTTAGGAAGCATGCTCTGAGACTAGGGCCAGAAGCAGCTCTATCAGGGACCTCCGTGAGCTTTTAGAAGCAAGAGCCTGGAAAAGAGGGTTCCGTGTGAGTGTTTAACCTCTTTGCTAAAGAGGGTGTGGCTGAATATGGATCCAGCCAACCATTTCAGTGGAAGTCAGAATTAGAAATACAGTTAACCGGGAAGGATCTATGGAAAGTTCTTTTGTCTGATGTTTTGGACCCATGGAACTGCATGCACAGCCAACAAGGTTTTTGTGAAATTATTGTGAACATAAACAATGCATGAAAAGGACAGAGAAGGGATGAAGTGAAATAAGAATGACTTCAAGGACAGAACCATGGAAGCAAAGATTTGGACCAAAAATATCTCTTCAAGCCATGACAGTGAGCCCACCACATGTGTGGAAAAGGTAGGACTGGACCTTTACTTGGATGGAACAGGCCATCTGCTCCAGGGCTTTGAGGGAGCAAGCCTTGTCTTCCATTCTTCAGGGAAAGTGCTGCCACTCCATTGCTCAGAGATGTTGAGGCCTGGGTCCAGGTGTTTGCACAAAGACTGGCTCTGTTTTGATTCCAGAAGAATCAAAGAATCTGAAGCCATCTTCCCAGCATTTAGGAAGAGCAAGGCTACTGTGTTTAGAAGGGGTAGGGCTGCCATTCAATCAGGCCCAGAGGACAAGATCTAATTATGCTTGCGTCTTTTGGGTTTTGGTCTTATTTTGAAACCATGATCCCTGTTTTCCTTCCAATTTCTTCCTTTCAGAATGGGAATGTTTATCCATGCCTGTCTGGCCATTGTAATTTAGAAACAAGGTAATTTTCTAGCTTTCACAGGACCACAGAAAGAGAGGAATTTTGCCCCAGGGAAGACCTCACCCACAAATGATTTTGATGAAACTTTGTACTTAGCAATTTTTAATGATTTAAGACTTTTGGGATGTTGTGGTGAATGAATGCATTTTGCATATGGAAAGAACATGTCTTTTTTGGGTCCAGGTGGTAGGCTGTGGTAGCTTGAATTATGCACCCCAGGAAAAAAAAACACACATTCTTAATCTTAATCCATTTCTATGCATGTGAACCCACTGTAAATAGGACCTTCTGAATATGTCATCTTCAGTTAAGGTATGACCCATCTGAATGAGGTTGGGCCTCAATCCTATTAATGGAAGCTTTAAGAAGAGGAAGACATTGAGAAATGGTAGAAAGTAGAAGTCAAGGGAACCTGGTAGAGAAAGAAGAGGACATTGCCATATTATAGAAAAGCTAATGATCCCCAAGTATCATCATCAACCAGTGCCTGAATTCCATAGTCTTCAGAGAAAAAGGATTGCCTTATTTATGCCTCAAATTTAGACTTCTTATAGTCTCAAAACTATGAGCCAATAAATTCCCATTGTTTGAGCAACCCCCACTCTAAATTATTTATTGTAGAAGCTGAAAAAGTAGGTGGAAGTATGACTCTGTTAATGTATTTAAAGATTAATTATGCTTTAAGGAGTTGAAAAGGGAGACTGTGTGGTTATTTTTATATGTCATCCTGGCTAGCTTATGATGCCCAGTTGTTTGATCAAGCAAGCACTGGTCTGATTGTTGCCATGAGGGCATTTCATGGATTTAAATCATTAATCAGTTGATTGCATCTATGGCTGAATATACCTACAAACAACAAAGGTGATTTCCTTCAATAGTAAGAGGAAACTCTTCATCCAGTCAGATGGAGGCCTTAAAAGGATAACTGTGGATGCCAGCAGTCAGAAAGAAGAATTTCTATCTCTACTTCAGCCAGCCATTTTTTCCTGGAAAATTCATCATCACCTTCATTGGAGTTCCCAACTTGTAGCTTTTGCTGGGGAATTAAATATCACCATCAGGTTCCCAACTTGCAACCCTCTCTACAGAATTCAGACTTACCAATCCCAACAGTCACATGAGACAATTCACATAATAAATGTCTTAATATTTATATATATATACATATTATATATACACACACACACACATATATGGTTTTCTCTAGAAAACCCAGACTAATACATATGATAAATCATGATTTATCAATTTAAAAGAGCATGACTTTGTTTCAGGACACATTTATAAGTGAGGCACATGTGAAATGCTACAAGATATGAGCAGTTGTTCATCTGTTAAAGTTTATGTCACTGCAAAATTCAGATAATGACTTTATTATTTAAGTCTACACATCTTACTGCCCTGTACAGAATTCTAAGCCCTATAGGCTTTGGGGAGATGAAATTCAAACAAGTAATATATTTACTAAATTATAAATGTTGCCAAAGGAATATGGTACTCTAGCACAATAAAATCATGTTTTTGTTGGAATATTATATTACTCTAATGAAAATTTTCACTGCATAAAGTATCATTCAAGTACCAAATCAAAACACCATGGTTTTTCATGATGTCTGTATTAGTTTTCTATTTCTGCATAACAAATTAATGCAAACTTAGCAGTTTAAACCAGCAACTATTTATTATCTCACATTTTTGTAGCTCAGAAATATGGCTCAGTTAAAGTCGACTAAACTGGGCTTTTAACTGTAGGCTTTAGAAAAGAATCCAATTCCAAGCCCATTTAGGTTGCTGGTCAACCCAGTTTCCGTCAGTTGTAGGATTTAGGTCCCTCTTCCTTGCAGCTGTCTTCTGGGGCCATTCTCAGCTCCTAAAGGCCTACACATTCCTTGACCCATGGCCCCTCTATCTTCAGTGCTCACATATGGAAGTTAAATCACTCTCTTGCTTTCAATCATTGACTTCCTCTTCTGCTACAAGCTTAAGGAGATTCTCTGCTTTGTATTCCATGTGATAAATTTACATGCCTCTAGAGAGGCTCTCTTTCCATAAAACATAATTATGGAAGTAATATCTCATCATTTTCAGTTTCTATCCACACTCAAAGGAGAGAAGGTGTGTCCAAGGGAGGATGACATTGGCATCACTTTTAGAATTCTGCCTACCATAACATATATTACAGGGCCAGTTATTTTATGCAAATTAGCTGGCTTTTACAAATATATAATTTCTTACTTTTAGAGGGAGTTACTTCAGGCAAACTGCTGGAGTAAGATGTAACAGGACTGTCATATGTATCTATAAGATATCTTTGCTTCACTTTGAGTTTGTTATAAAACCCAGTAGAAAAATGACCAAAATATTAATAATAATAATAATAATAATAACAGGTAGAGTCCCCTTAATAAAAGAAGAATCAATATGCCAATACAAGTTTCATGTTAAAATAATTTTTTTCATTATGAATGTTGTTGTCTTCACATTAATGTTAAATGCTCTTTTCAAATAACATTAACATCTATTCTCTTTTATTTGAAAGTCCTGTACCTATCCTTGTTTTATCAAAAATCATATAGTCTTTCTCCCATTCTATAACAAATACAAAAAATATATTGCTAGCTTGAAGAGGCCTCAAGTTTTAAAACAATATTCATTTTCATTCCTCTAATGATGCTGCCATTGCCATTGAGTTCTTACTGAATTTAAGATTCAAAACAAATTAAGATTTTAGAGGAAATATTTTTATGTTTATGCACAGTTAAGGCTTTATGAAAAATTTTACTGACATTTGGCTCATAGGCTAAAAGTAAGCCTTGGATGGCAATTTATGACTGATTAGATGGTGAGAAAACCCAGATTTAATTACCTAACTCTAAAGGAATTTCTGTTTCAAAAGCGTATGAGACCAGGACTCAGAGACATATCTGAGTTGTAAAGCTAGATGGTAGTAGGTGGTAGGCTTATTTTTTTATCCAGAGAGATTTATTTATATTCCAAAGGGTTAGAGTAAGATATTTCCAAGGAGACTTCCTCAAAATGGGGGTGGGGGTGGTGAGAAACAGATGCCCCTTTCTCCTATAAATGACCACAGAAAATTAATTTTTGGGTTTCTCACATATAGGGGGAAACCTGCCACTTAAAATTTTTCTGTCTGGTTCTGGTCACATCACTCTATGGGATTGATGGGTTGGGGGACTAATGCTGCAATGCTATTCTGACTGTTGATTGTGCTGTGAGTGTGAAAAGAGATCAGTCTCAGACCTAAGAACCTCTTGAGTGCACCCAGGACAAAATTAATAAAGATCAATATTAAAAATGTAACACTATGCCATTCCATTAATTTAGATCTTCATTACCATGTGAATATTTTGTATTTTCCATTAGTTTTTTTTAGATAACACCTGTGGCTGACACCTTTCACAGTGATTATGGCCTTTTTATGGCTCCTTAGGGTATTGTTGGAATATAAGCCTCTCACTTACAAAAACCATATATGCAAATACAGCAGCAGTAGATTTAAGTTTGTTGTTTTTCTCTACAGGAGTAACTACAGAATTACGTGCATGATTGTATGGTTCTTGCTGCAATCAAAAATGATTTCACAAAGGAACATTGCTCACAATATGCTGAGAAGCCCATGACTATGTAGTAATCTATTCGATTGTCCCATATAGCAACTCTAAAAACACTCAGGGTCATAGGATTTGGGTATTTCTGCAACTCTGCTTTTCTTGCTGATTTACATGGGTGGTCACTGACATTTCTGAAGTTCAGATCTTCAAGCTATGTGTAACCTATGCAATGCCATAAAATTCCTGTGGACAAAGCAAAATAACAGTACATCCTCCCTCATCACCACTCTCACCATCAAAATAAAAGATGAAATTTAAACAATGTAAGTTTTTAAATGTATTTTTGATGGAGAGGAAGTTGTACAAAGGATTGTTAAAGAATAAAACACTGCATACCGTCTTTCCTGGGCATTCTTTAGGCTGGACTGTTTACTTAAGAACCATTTTGGCCAATAATATATGAGGCAAGGATTCTGCAGGCTTACATGAAATCTTTTTCTCTAGGCAAATATAGAAAAGTGCAAGGAAAAGTCACTACTTTTCCTATCAGAGTCACTGAGTGAGGATATTATATCTAGAGCCTCTATAAACATCTTAAAAATCATGAAGAAAAACCTAAGAAGATCATGTAGGAGCTGAACCTACCTATGCTGCCACATTTGAATCATATTACCAGTTCTGAGACAGGTTAGTTTTGGGGGCTTCTTTTAGTTGGTTATTCTGTTACTTACCGCTGAAGCATCCCTAATTAAAAAGTATCTAAGGTGTAAGAGGGGTAGGGAGTGGGGCATATGGAAATCCCCCATGTTTTTTTGTGTAACATTTACATAATCTAAGTATCTTTTTTAAAAATTAAAAAGTATATATTTTCTAAAAGTATCTTAACATATAGGGATAATACTAATTCAGTAGACTTATAATCCATAGATTCCAATACAGCAGAAAAAATGGTCAATTTGATTTTCTTTCAATCTAATAGAACAGGAACAAAGGAACAGAGAAATGATGATATACAGAAAATAAAATATAAGGAGGTACAAATAATTTTAATAGAATAATCATCTTAATTAATATGAACTAATTAAATTGTTATAACAAAACAGAGATTATAGATTGAATTTAATAAAAAGTGAACAACATACTAACTGATTTAAGTGATTCTCCTTAAAAAATACACAGAAATGCTGAAAATAAAAGATTGTGTGAAGATAATCTATTTCCCAGTCAAAAGAAGCTTGGTATAGAAAAATTAATAAGATAAAAAATATATGTGAAAACTTATTGAAAAGAGAAAACACAACATAACAGAAAAATTCAACTAAAAGGTTAAGCAATTATTACCATATATTCAAATAAGACCATAGAGTTGGAATAAAGTATCTATCATATAAAATTGCTAGATAAAATAGACAAAATTTAATAAGAATATAGACGATTTGAACAACAAAAGTATCAAACTAGATCCAATAGACATATCCCAAGACTTATAATAAAAAAATATAGAAAACTGAAATTTCTTTACATACTTGGAACATTTATAAAACTTTTCCTTGTACTGTTTCCCTAAGGAATTTATAAAAAATGGAAAAAAAAATCATATAGATCAGAATTTCAGACAAAAATATAAACACAAAATAATTTTAAAAATGGAATTGATAGATATTTAGAAATAAAAATGACTTCTTAAATTATCTCAGAGATAAATCAAAATTAATAATAAAATTAAAATTATTCAGAAATAAGTTAAAAACAATTGTGTGATGCAGCTGAAGAGATAAAAAAGATAAAAATAAATCACTGAATATATAATAAAACACAAGTAAGACTGGAAATAATAAGTTAAAATTTAAGTTTAAAAAGTTCACAAATTACTGATATAAATGCAGTGAAAATCTAAATAAAATAGAAGGAAATATGTAACATAGATGAGACTGAAAATTAGCAAAGTAGAAAATAAGGAAAGAATGGCCCTAAACCAATAAACCTAAAAGTTAATTCTTAAAAAGATAAACTAATAAAATAAAACCACATTTATGGACATAGTTTAAGGGCAAAATAGGTAAGTTTATAAACAAAAATAGAACATAATTACAAAGATTTATTAGAAATAAAAATTATAAGCATTAGGCCAATAAATTTGATGACAATGAATTGAAATGGACAACTTTTAGAAAAATTTGAATGACCATTTTGACTTAAAAATTTAATGAAAAACTTGGAAATTGTAAAAGGTTCTATATATCCTCCAGAAGTCCTCTAGAATATCCAAAGTGCTGAGCAGTCAACAAAGTTTGTAGGTATACAAATGTATCAAGACATTATTAGAGTAAAGTAATTAAGCTAAAGCAATTCATCAACTATGGCATTCAAGATGAAATGCACTGAATTTGACCTTTGTTGGGCCTTTATACTGTAGGTGTAATAGAGTCACTTCAACCTATAGTAACTGTTCACCCTGGGCTAATAACATCATTTCTTTACTTTTATGTCACATTAATACAATGGAGCATAATAATAAATACTTGAATAGCAACATACAAAATCTCTTCCGTAACTCTAAAAGATATTAAAATGTTCCAGTTCATAAAATTGATAGAAGAGCTTCATAGAGATTTAACTACAGCCTCTGTTGCTAAATAAATTGTAAATATTTTTTAGGCATGTGATTCTCTAGAATACCACTTAGGCATATGTCATACTAATGATTATTAATAATGATAGTAATGGCAATAATAATAACTTCTTTAAGCACCTTTGTATATCAATTCATTTATTCTCAAAACTGTTCTATGACATGAATTCATTTATTATCTACATTTTACAGAAAAAGAAACTGACTTACAGAGGTTAAGAAATTTCCCCAAGTCCACATAAGTGGTAATGGCGGTATAAAATTTAAACTGTTGTCCAAGCTATTTGTTTCTAGATTAAGATGCTCTGAGGTTTTTTCCTGAGGTAAATATTTATCAACTCATACTAAACTCAATCTAGTGCTAAAAAGAACCATACTTTTCTTAGCTCACCTATTCTCTTGTAATGATCCCTTTTCATACTGCACCCTGCTACAAATATTAATCTCCTCTTGTCGATGATGTAATTGAAGGTTCAAAGACCTTCAATATCTCCCCCATTGTCTTTAGGCAAACTTTTGCTCTAAAGGTCCTGATAGTAAATTAATTTTGCTTTTGTTGGCCATATGGTCTCTGTTGCAATTACTCACTCCCTAGTGGTAGTGCAAAAGCAGTCATAAACAGTATGTAAATGAATGAGTTTGGCTGTGTTTCAAGAACTTTATTTACAGAAACAAGCAGCAGGTCAGATTTAGCTCAGGCCATAGTTTGTCAGCCCCTGGTGTTGAGGATTGAATCATGTCCCCTACCAATGTCTTGTCCAAGTCCCACCCCTCTGGTCTTATGGGATTTACCATTTACAAATAGGATCTTTGAAGATGTTATTAGCTAAGATGTGCCCAAACTGAATGAGAGTGAGCCTTAATCCAGTATGGCTGAAGTCCTTATATGCAAAGGGAATTGGACATAGAAAGAAAAAGTCACAGAGAGAAGCTCAAAGCTGGAAGTCAACAGAGCCTGGAAGTTAAAGAAGAGGACAATGCCATGTGACAGAAAAGCCAAGGAATCCCAAGGATCACTGGAGCTAGCCCCAGAATGCCACAATCTCAGGGAGAAAACATTGCCTTGATGATGTCTCAATTTTGGACTTCTAGTTCAAAACTGTGACCCAATACATTTGTGTTGTTAAGCCAACCCATTGCATGGTATTTGTTTTAGCAGCTGGGAAGCTAAAACACCTGGCCTATAGGATGAGATTCCATCCTTTTATCCTATAATCACAGCCCAACTCCTTGCTGTAATGTTATCTATCCATGCTATATGATTTGGACTGACCTGTCTGTGACTGCCCTGTTTTTATTTTTAATTTTTTAGTTTACATTCTTTACTCCATTTTCTGCTCAAATTCTGCTCATCGAAATTATTTCTTTCTATGAAAACCAATTTTGGAAATAAAAAAAATTATCCCAACATATGTCAAAAAAGCTTTAGTTAAAACTTTAATTTGAAAACATAGGCCATAATTTCCAGATGCATTTAATGAGAATATTTGAGTGAAAAACTAGACAGTGATGCAAAGCACTAATTTAGCTATTATATTTTATTTATAAAGTAAAGAAAGATTAAAGCATATCTACTTACCACTTGCCATAAAATTTAAGTAAAGACAATATTTATACTGTATCTACTCATAATGGCAGTGAGTTTTTTACTTAGTCTTTTGTCCAAGAGAAAAGAGATTTACTGTAAGAAACAGAGAAGTGTTTTAAGGGTTTTTCATGCTGGACTATTGATTTGCTACTTTGAGATTACATTTTGTAGAGCAAAATACATTTTGGGTAGAAAATTATATATTTTTTGCTCACTTAATGGTATATCTCCAAAAGCTAGCTTAGAACCGAGACTGCATGTACATAAAATAAACATTTGCCATTGACTGATTTAGATGAAAACATAAGGAAGACATACCACAATTGAAATTTGAAATGGATTGCTACTCAGGAATATAATTCCCACTTGGGATAAATAGAGTGAGTTGTGTTAATTTTTGCCATGGGTTCTGGGTTTAATGAGAGTGCTTATTTTTGGCAGTAAGAAACCATAGAGATGAGATCTTATTTTCCTGCTCCATTTCAGACAAAGTAAAAATATGAAGAATAAAAACCTTATGGAATATAACCATGATCTCTACTGAAGTATTTCATGAAGTTCACAAAATTTACCAGATATAGATGTTAAGATTCTGAAAGTAAAAATAAAGGTTAAAACTATATACCAACATTAACTTTTAATTTATTTGTAAAATGGAAAATTTCACCTTAAAATGTGGTTAGTCAATCAGCTTCCTTTCTAAGAGGCTGCCATTCTGGGCACCAGTTGTAATGCTCATAACAAATAGAAGCACCATTCCCTTATGGAGAGAAGGAGAGTTGATGAACAATTGTGAGAAAATATTGTGTTGTAAATTATTCTATTCTCAAGGTTTGGGAAACAAGGAAACAACTTGAAGATTTATAGTTTAAGCAAATGTGTATAATTCCAATCTTAGAACTTTATCAATAATACAGCATAAATATAAAGTAGGATTCTTATTTTGTAGTTTTAATAATATGAACAGATGAAAATTTAAAAAAGGAACCAAGAGTTGAATATATATACATATGAATAGACAGATTGGAAATTGCAGGGTTTTATTTAAAACATTACATGGTGTTTTATATATCAGAGTATCAAAATAATGCAAGATAAATCTCTTTCATCTCTGATGAACAATATTATTGCATTTTGGATTATAGATGGAAAAGGAAACTGTAAATTTGCCTAAGATTTTTCAGAGTAAATGAAGAGCCAAGAATAAAATGTCTTTTATACATGATTTCAAATCTCTTACTTCCTCTGTTTGACAAGTTGACAGCATCCTTCTGCAGAAAATCATATTCCAATTATATAACTGTCATTGATTCACATAAGCAATGGTCTAAGAATATATATACACTACAAATTAAAAGCAGTTTTATTCTATTCTTCAATTTTTTAAAATAACGCATTGGTAAAGAGTCCTAGAAAATTAAAAACCAAATAAGGCTTTTCTGAATAGCCAAATGATTCCAGATGCAATAACAGCAGCCTTGATTAAAAAGCACACTCCAAATTTCAAAAGTTTCATTGCTCTTAAATACCCTTCTTGGCAATAAACGTTATTCAATAGGCAATGAGGGAAAACCATTTCTGAAAACTACTATGTGCATTTAAGCAAACAGCTATTGAACATAGAAATGTGTTTATCTGATTATACTAAATGATTTCTTTCTAGAAATGCCAAAGCCAGGATGTCAATACACTTAAAATATTGACTGTAATTCAAAGTAAACAAATTACATTGTAGCTGCTGGAACTTTGTACAAATTATAATATACCAATTCACTGTCATTTAAAAATATACATTTTGGACTTGCTGCACTTTTTTAAAAAGTTTGTTTTTCTTGAGAACTAAGATTTCCTCTTTTCTGTTGCACCACATCTCGTTATAGACCATTCCTTCTTCCACAGGGACAAAAACATAAACTTCCCCTTGGAGAAGCTATAGGAGCTACTTTGAAATCTGAAACTCTTTAAGAAGAATTTCCTATATTAATTTTTAAAATCATGTAGGAGATGCTTCCACAAAAGAAATTACCATACATAAGTGGGACTCACCTCTGACATTTGCAATCCTGGCTCCACAAGCTGAGTTTGGGTTTTGAGTGAGTGCTCTGTTCAGGAATATCTTTGTCTACATCTGAAAAATGATATATCCCCTTCTTTCTTTTTCATGATAGAAAATATCACTTCCCTTTAGAATGCAGTGAATCATTGACTGTGTCCTACCATGAGAGTCTGTCACCTGCATGGTCCAAGCAGGTAAAGAAGAGAGGAGGTGTGGTGCTTGTTTACTGTGGTAACCTGCCTAAAACTATTCAGATTTGGAAAACTAACAAACAAAAAAGGCAGTTGTCAATTGGTATATTAAATGTTAAAAAGCTTGATTTAAAATTTTAGATAAAATAGATATAAATAGAAGTTTTAATATTTTTTGCCAAATCCCAATGAATCATCTTCATTTCCCCAACCATATGTGTACTGTACGTGGAAAAATTCTGTTCCAAATTGCCCAATAATGATAAATATTCTACCTGCAATTCCTTCTTCCTCTGATTAAGCCATTCGAACTTTGAAGAGTACCTCAAAGGGATACACGAGTCCTGTACAGACATTTTCAAATCTTGGCCCCAGGCCACATGACAAAATTTGAAAACCAGTCTTTCACTTCAGACCACTGACTCAAACATGATTGCTTTTATTAACAACAAAAATTCAAGCTTTTTGAGGAGACACAAACTATATAGCCCAAAACCCTCTTTTTCACACATTTTATCTTGATTCTTTTGGGGGCAATAGCAAAAGTCATGCTCACTAAATTTCTATTTTCCCATATCGTGTTTAACTATGGCATAGTAAACATTTACTCTTCTATACAAGCAAAATAGCTGTTTGCTTAAATATAAACTAAAACATATTTATGTTTTATGATCTTTGTTGCAGAATATAAGATTTTAGTCTTACTTTTTCTTAAAGTTTAAGATTTATTTTATAATATATTAAAACATTTGAATACTGAGAAACTCTTCTAGGAATTTGTCTCTTTACTTTTTTCTTTTGGATTTTTTCACTCAACTTTGTTGAGCAATATTATATACACAGATCAATGGGTTTGAAAACTGGAAACATAACAATGAAGATATAGAGTATTTCCGTTGTGCCTTTTTGCAGTAAATATCCCTACTCTGCAACCCTGACTTCAGATAAGCATTGTTCTTCCTTTTGTCAGCATAGTTTTGCATGTTATAGAATTTCATGTAAATGAAATTATACACTATGTACTCTTTTGTGTCCAGCTTGTTTCTCTCAACATAATATTTTTGAGATTCATACCTATTGTTATATTGATCAATAATTCATTCTTTTTATTCATGGGTAGTAATCTATCATATGAATCATAATTTATTTCTCCATTGTGCATACAAAAAATTTGTTTATCCATTCACTTATTCATGGGCATTTGTCCTGTTCCGACTTTGGGGTTAATGTGGATAAAATAGCTAATCCTTTCATCTGCTGGATTTTAGCTCTGGGCTAGAACATATGTGTGGATATATGTTTTCATTCCTTTTGGATAAATATCTAAGAGTGGAATGACTGGATTGTATAATGTTAAGTATATGGGAGCAAATTGTTTTCCACACTGGTTGTATCATGTCACCTTCCACCAGTAATGCATGAGTGTGCAGTTTTTCCATGTTGTTTTATATGGGCCAAAGATGATCCCTATGCATTGTCCCCTATGTTGTTTACCTCCTCACCGCAGGCCAGGATGACTAGTGCAAAGCCCACTGGCACTAATCTCAAAATCTCACACATCCATTTCTTTTAAATACAGCCTCACTAAACACATTTTTACCCATTTAGAGGCTGCCTTATTTATATAGCCCATGGAACTGCACTTAAAATCTATAAAGCATAGATAAACCATCCCTGTGGCTATTCAAGACTCCAAATTGCTGCTACCTTTTGGAACTCTGTGATCCAGACTCCCTACCTTGTTGCTGAGCAACATCACCTACACACAAAAGCCCCTTTTCCAATTCCCACCCGTCCCCCCAGGACTTTCCTTGCCCCGCTCCACATCTGGGTGTAGGTTCCTGCCACTATCACTGGAAGATCTCCTCCTGAGAAGGGGAAGGACTTCTCTTGTAACTTTGTCCAAGACCACCCAAGTAAAGCTCCTTGTGTTCTACTACCATCTCGTGATCCTGTCTTTTCATTGATTAATCTCCAAATCCTGGAATTTATCATACACCTCTCCAATAGTTGGTATTGTCAGTCTTTTTAAATTGCAACCATTCTATTGTATGTATATTGATATATCTCATCATGGTTGTGTGGTGGTTTGAAGCTGCACGTACCCCAGAAAAAAACATGTTCTTGAATCTAATGCATTCTTGTGTGTGTGAACCATTGTAAGTAGGACCTTTTGATAAGGTTACTGCAGTTAAGGTGTGGCCCAGCCCAATCAAGATGGGTCTTAATCTCTATTACTGGAGTCTTTTATAAGTGGAATGAAACTCAGAGAGAAAAAAGGCCACAGGAAGCAAAAGGCTAGACATTGATGGAATCCAGAAGTGAAAGGAGAGACCAAAAGATGCCACCAGGTGCCTTGCCATGTGAAAGAGGAGCCAAGGATCACTGACGGCCAGACTTCCCAGTCTTCAGGAAGAAAGCATTGCCTTGATTTAGACCAGAGGTTCTGAACATAAGCTTGAATTGAAATTTTAAAAAACCACATTATTCTTCTGGGGACGTGTTAGTACAGGTGTGATATATTTATTAAATGATACACAGTATAGAGTGTACTTAGTAAGGGGTCCATGGATTTCACCTGACTGGCAAATGGGTCCGTGGAACAAAAAAGATTAAGAATCTCTGATTTAGATTTTCCTTTAGCCTCAAAACTGTGAGTAAACATATTCTCATTGTTTAACCTGACCCATTTCATGGTATTTGCTTGAGCGGTGTAGGAAATTAAAACAAGTTGTATTTTGCATTCCCTAATGACTAATGATGTGAACCATCAATTATCTGTATAATAACATACACATTATTCTTTCTAGAAAATTTGTAAATACAAATCTTAAAATATCAATACAAGAATGGCAATTAACCATAGATATGAATGTCAAAAAGGATTGTATCTTTTCACTATTTTTCCATGACTCAACATAATACAGAATATATTAATTCCTTTGTATTAATAAAGCTTTCAGAGATTTATGAGTTTTGGTACTTTGTGTTTTTCAACTAATCTTTCAATTGTATAACATTGGTCAAGTTTATTGACATAAGGTTGTTCATAATATCCACTTATTTTCTTCTTAATATTTGTAAAATCTGGAGTAATGCCCCCTCTTTCATTCTTAATATTGATTATTTGTGTTTTCACTCTTTTGTTCTTGAGCAGTCAAGCTAGAGGTTTATCACATTTTTGTGCCTTTTGAAAATATCCTTGAGTTTTATTGATTCTTCTCTATTACACACCTATGTTCGTTTCAGGGATTTCTACACTTATCTTTATTATTTACTTCCTTCTATCAACTTTGAATATAATTTTTCTCTTCTTTCTCTCACTTCTTTAGTTGTGATATAGATCATTCATTTTAGATCTCTCTTTTTTCTGATATAATCGTGTAAAGCTATATATTACTCTCTAACACAATGCTTTAGCTGGATCTCACAAATTTGGAAAAAAAATTTTTCATTTTAATTTAATTCAGAATATTTCCTAATAACTTTTTGTACCTTCCCTGACTCATAGTTATTTAGTCCAAGATAGCCTTCTGCTATTGATTTAAAATTTAATTCCATTATCCACAGAATATAATTATGCTACATATAGAACATAATCCATATGTTTTCGATCCTTTTAAATATATTAACACGTGCTTGTAGCCCAACTTTGGGTCCATCAGTCTATAATGGTAAATGATCCAAATGCAATTGAGATGAGAATGCATTCTGCTCTTACTGAATATAACATTCATAAATGTCAATTAGTTACTACTGTCGATTTAGTCTCTTTTATTGATTTTTTATCTACTTGTCTTATCAATTGAAAGAAAAGTGCTTAAATCTCCACACATAATGTTGATTTTTCTATTTTGCTTGATGCATTTTGAAGTTATGTTATTAGGAACATAAACTTTTTTTTATTAGAGAAGTTGTAGATTTACATAAAAAATCACGCAGACAGTATAGAGTTCCCCTATACCTCCCTTCACGTATACAACTTTCCCTATTATTAACACATGGCATTAGTGTGGTACTTTGTTACAATTGATGAAACACTATTATTTTAATTATGCCATTAGCTGTAATCCATAGTGTCCATATGGCTCACTGTTTGTGTTATACAGTTCTATGGTTTGTAAAGTTTTTATTCTGGTACCATATACACAACCTAGAATTTCCTATTTGAGCCATATTCAAATAGACAATTCAGTGGTATTAGTTACATTCACAATTTTATGCTGCCATCACCATCATCTATTACCAAAACTTTTCCATCACCCAAAAAGAAATTCTGTACCAATTAAGCATTCACTCCTCATTCCTTACCCCCAGTTTGGCCCCTGGTAGCCTGTATTCTAGTTTCTGACTCTATGAATTTATATACTCTAATATTTCTAATACTTGAGATCATACAATATTTGCTCTTTTGTGTCTAGCTTATTGTGGTATATACATAGAGAGATGAATATTATTCAGCCATAAAAATAAATGAAGTTCTGACACTTGTTACAATTTAGAAGAACCTTTGAAGACATTATGTTGATGAAAATACACATTTAGAGCTGTAATGTCTTCTTATTTAGTTTCCCACCACTGTATCATTTTGAGTTGCTTCTCTTTTCCTGAGTATAATTTGTTGTCTTAAAGACTACTTTCACTGATAATAATAGAATTACATCTATTTACCTATTATTAGTAGTATAATATATGTATATATGTCTTTGCTTCTTGTTGATGGTTTTTTATTTCATCTCATTTCCTTTGTTGCTTTCTTAACAACAACACTTTGTTTCATTTTTGGTTATTGTTCTCAAGTTTACCAAATACATCTTTAACTGACCTCCCTATATCTTCAACAATGTTACACCACTTTATATATAATGTAAAGAATGTAAAGAGAAAACTTACAACATTTAATTACCTTCTTCTCATCCTCTGTGCCTTTGCTTTCACACGTGGGATTATAACATGTGTCCTACATATGTTAGATATTCCACAATACTTTCTTTTTTTCAGGAGGTAGAGGGAATTGTACCCAGGCACTCAAACCACTTAGCTACATCTGTTCCCTCCACAATACTTTTTATTATTTTTGTTTTAAAGATTCATTTGTTTATAGATATTATAAAATAAGAACAGTGTTACATTTACTCAACATTATAATCGCATATTTACCAGTCCCTAAATTCTTTATTCCTTTGAGTAGATCCAAACTTTATCTGGTATCACTGTCCTTCAAATGGTGACAATTTCTCTTTACTTTTTGAAAGTCTTTTTTTTTTTGGACTTCATTTTTTAAATTTTATTTTTAAGGAAGCATTAGGTTTCATAAATGACACATCGAAAACTGTATTAGTCAGGGTTATCTAGGAAAACAGAATCAACAGGAGAGATCTATAAATGTATGAGATTTTATAACAGTCTCTCACATGACCGTGGGTATGCACAAGTCCAGGTTCCACAGGCAGGCTGCAAACCAGGGGCTCTGATGAAAGTCCTTGATGAGTTTCCAGGAGACATTGGTTATGCAAAAATGAACTGGCAAATTCTCTCTGAATGCTGAAATCACTTCCCCTTTTAAGGCATTCAACTGATTAGATAAAGCATCACTCATTACTGACAGCAAACTTCCTGATTGATGCAGATATAACAGCATCTAAGCAGTAAACTAAACAATGACTAAAGTCCATGTCCTTGTATTACAATTAGCCCAGTGCTTCCTTGACCAAACAACTGGGCACAATTACCTGGCCTAGTTGACACATTAGCCTAACAATGACAAAAATATAGTAGAATTCCCAAATACCCCACATTCTCCCCCTTCTCCTCCCCCACTTTTTTTCACTAACAACAACTTTTTTAAAAAAACAATTTATTGAAGTATATCATTTATACATGAACATACATAAACTATAAGTGTTCAGTAAACATCATGAACTTACAAAACAAACATACATAACATCATACAGGGCTCCAACCCTCCCACCCACCCCACCCCCGCCACAAAAACACCTTGCATTGTTGTGAAACATTTGTTAACAAATCATGAAAGAGTATCATCAAAGTATTACTACTAACTATAGTCCGTATCTTCCACCCCTCTACATTTTTCTAAGGATTTGTTAATTTATTTATTTACTTTTACCCATTTTTATCCACTCCCCATATTTGCTGTTTCTGTGTCCATTCACTGGGCAACTCTGTGTCTGTTTCGTGCCCTCTCTTCTCATCCTTCTCCTCCCATCTTCACTGGGATTCGATCCTCAGAACCTCTGATGTGGAAAAGAGGCATCCTACCGCCTGCGCCACCTTAGTTCCTGTTTTTTTGGCATGTCTCGTCTTGGCTCTCCCTTGTGTCACTCTTCTGTTAGGTCATCATCTTGCTGCATGGCTCACAGGGCCTGGCGGTGGACCTGCTCACAGAGACTGGCGGCACACTTGTGCACGGGGCTTGGTGGCCCACATGCCTTCTATATTTTTCTTCTTTTTATTTTTACCGGGAGGTCCTGGGAAGACGGACGCCCAACCACCCGAGCCACATCCGTCCCCCTGCTATACCTCTTAAGGCTGACCAAAGCTACCCAAAGTTACAGTGTTTTCCCATACAGGATGGTCATATAATAAATCAGGCTTAGTTTATCAGCAGCATTCCAAAAACCAGACCTTGGGATAAAAACTACGTCTGGGGACACATGCATGGTTTCTAACATAGCAAATATTTAGCCTACCCTGATTATCATAAAATCAGTTCAGAGAGAATATTCACATTAACAACATCTTTTATTAGTGTGTTACATTTGATACAATTGATGAACACCTATTGAAGCATGGCTTCTAACCATGGTCAATAGTTTACATTATGGTTTATACTTTTGGTGATGCACCTTTTTATAGGCTTTGACAAATGTATAATGGCCTATATCTGTCATTGTACTGCATTCAGAACAATTCCAAAGTTCCCCAAATGCCCCATGTTACACCTCTTATTTCTTCTCCCTCCCTAAGGACCTCTGGTGACCCCTGACTTTATATCAATGATACAAGCCTTCCATTGCTAGAATAATAAAGGGATGCTGATGCAAACTACCAGAAATCTGTTGGCTTTTATAAAGGATATTTATTTGGTATAAAAACTCACAGTTACAAGGCCCTAAAGAGTCCAACTCAAGGTACCATAAAAGGTACTTTCTCACCAAAGTCAGCTGCCACATATTGAAGCAAGAAGGTGAGTGATCTCTTTCTGGTCTCTCCTTCCTTCTTCCTCTTAAGGCTCCATGGACCCAGCTTTTTCTGATCTCAGCCATAGGCTGGCATAGAGCTCGTCTCTCAGGGCTTCCTATATCAGTCTGGCCTCAGGCTCATTTCTTTCCAGGCTTCCTCAGCTGCTCAGCTGCAAACTATCAGGAGAATGGCTCATCTCTTCCCCGGCTTTAGCTGTTTGAGCCTTCTCTCCTCTGGCATCCATGGAGCTCTCTCTCTTCCCATATAAGTGCCCATTTATATCAGCCCACCAAGGAGGTGGGGACTTAACCTGAGTCATGCCTTGCCGAAGTAGCTGAATCAAAGGCCCTAGATTGATTTAATCAAGTAAATGTAAAACTTTTGAATTTAATACAATCAAAGGGTATCACATCCAGAGAAACAGACCAGTTTACTAACATAATCTTTCTTTTAGGGGATTGACAAAAAAAATCTCAAACTACCACCATCTCCTTTAGTCCATAGTTTCATTCCCCCCGTATGTTTATTCATTCCTCAATCTTGAGGATTTTAGAATGGTGATGCCCATTCTGTTTCTAGTTGAGAGGTATGCCTTTATTTTTTAGTACATTTTTGCTAAGTATAGGATTCTAGGGTTGCTCAATTTTTCCTTTAGCACTTTGAAGATCTTATTCCATTCTCTTCCAGCTCTAAATAACAGACTTTTTTCTCTGCCTTGCTTAAGAGGTTTTTATTTATTGCTGGTATATAATAATTTGATTATAATGTGTCACAGTATTTTTTTTTCTTGAAGTTTAGCTGGATTGGGACTCATTGAGCTTTTACAAAGTGAGCATATCTAGTATTTCCCAATTCTGGAAAATTTGAGCCATTTTCCATCTACTTTTTCTACCACTCCTAACCCCCATTCTCTTTCTGGGACTCTAATTGTACATATGATAGGTTGCTTCATACTGCTGACAGCTAACTGAGGGAATGAAGCAATCTAAATGGTCAGTGAGACACTGTTCATATTTTTTTAAGTTTTTATTTTCACCTATGAGTTTCACTTTAGAAAAGCTTTATTGCCATGTGTTCAGGTTCACAGATCTTATATTTTACAGTGATAGAATAGAATGTTAATAAAATAGATATGTTAAACCCATATAGGAAATTTTTTATTTCATATATTGTACAACATATATAAAGCTCTACAAGTCCCATTTGATTATTTTATACATTTTAATTTCTCTCGTTACTGTGTTCATGTTTTCCTTTAAACACTTTAGCATACTTATGTAGTTGTTTCAATATATCATGTATTAAAATTCTATTATTGCTGTCATTTTGGGTCTGTTTCTATTGACTGAATTTTAGCCCTTTCATAGGTCACATTTTCCTATGTTTTCATATATTTAACAATTCTTGACTGATTTTGAACACTGTGAATTTTACAGGGTTGAAAGCTGTCTTCCTTTAAGGAATTTTGTTATTGTTCTGATCTGTTAATTTACTGTCAACCAGTTAGATCCTTTCAAGACTTGTTTTAAGCTCTGTTAACAGGTCTAGAGGAGGTTTTACTCTAAGGCCAGTTTAATCCTTGTTTTATTGATCTATATTTAGGTATTTATGTGGCAGTGGCCCACTTCTGGGTTATTATCTATTGCTGCATAACAAATTATTCCAAAATTTAGTAGCTTAAAAAACACATATTTATTATTTAACACTTTTGGTGGGACAGGAAACTGGGCATGGGGTCATCTTGTTCAGGGTCTCTCATAAGACTTAAATCAAGTGGTCAGACAGAGCTGTAGTCATCTCAAGGCTTGACTGTGGGAGGAGCCTCTTCTGAAATCATTCACTCAAGTGGGTGTTCACAAGATTTAGTTCCTCACAGGTTGTTGGGTGTAGGCCTCCCTCAGTGCCTGCCACATGTACATCTCTATAAAGCAGCTCACAAAATGGCAGTTGGCTTCCAAAAAAGCAGCCAGCAAGAGAGAAGGCAATAATTTGGAAACCAGAGTCTTTTTCTAATCTAATCTCAGAAGTGACATCCCATCACTTTTGTCATAGTCCCTTCATTAAAAGCAAGTCATTCTGTCCAGCTCACGCGTAAGGGGAAGAAATTATACGAATGCATGAATAACAGAAGCTATGTCATTGGGAGCCATCTTAGAAGTTGCACACCACGGCTCTACTGCTAAGGTGTAACTGCTGCTAGTATCTATTGAATGTCCTGGGTGTTCAGTGAGGACTCCCAAGTCAGACTCCAACATCTCCTAGTCCTGAATGAGTGCTGGGAATTGTTCATTTTACAGGTCCATGGTCATTCTTTTCTTGGTCTCATGGAGTTAAACTACAGGCATGTTTGGTTTAGTATACATCAGCAGGTATTATGAGACCCATACACAGAATTCAGGAGCACTTTCTCTGCATAACTCCCTTCTCTCTGATATTTTACCCTACGAATTATAGCCACCTCTGTTTCCCTTGCCCTGCTCTTTGTCTCTGACTCAGTAACACCCCTATGCCCTGCTTTGTTTTTCTTTCCTAAACAGTGGTCAGGAGAGTGCCTCAGGCAGGAAGCAGGGGGAATTTTAAGACTCACCTCATTTGTTTTCCTTATCTCAGGGATCACAGTTCATGCTGCCTGATGTGGACAGAAATATGTCATCTACGAGGCTTTGTTTTCCAGATTTTTATGGATGGATGGCAAGTCTGATCATATTTACTCCATCATGACCAGAAGTAAAAACCTTTCAGGAATTTGTGAACCAGTTTTATTCCATCCTCAGATGCTGTCTATATAGTACAGTTAAACTGCCATTTGCATATACATATTTTATCCTTACTAAAAATAGATAGTATATACAATAAAGCCTAGCAAGAAAAAATAAACTAAACTAGCACAAGTGCAATTACCCTTTAAAAGTGATTTCTATGGAATTCTTTAATATAAAAAAGTGTCTTCCCAAAATCTATTTTTTTATTTACAAATAATTTTCAGTACATATATTTATTTTTAAAGTAACTTGATATCCATCAATCTAACTATAATATAATTCATTAAAAATTCTTAGCCATAAAAATTTTATAGGACTTTCTAATTGTTAACGTTGCCCATATTTACTTAGTTTTATATCCAAAAACATCTTCTGCAGGGATTTCCCCCCATACTTCATTTTATGGTAATAGTACTTTCAAAGGTTACAAGTGAAAAGTTAATCAGATTAATAATAGCTAACACTGTACTCTGCTAAACAACCCACCATTTTCCTTTCACTGTCATACATTTATCACATGGCTATCTAGAATGTCTGAGAGATTTGTAGATAATGCAGCAAAAAAGAGCAAAATTTCATTTTGCCTTTATTTGTTCCTTGCCTTTGTGCTTAGAAGAACATTTGCAACTCTCCCTCCAGAGGCTGCCAGGAGAGGACAGGAAGTCTCTTCCCAGCTTCTGTGGAATGAGCAGTTATTGTAGAGGACTACATAATTACTCTAATTTTTAGACTGCTCAGTTCACAGAGCAAATTGTCCATCTACATGCAGGTTTGCTGTCTATACAAATTCAGCCTTACTGATTATGCAAAAGGAGGAATAGTTGCTGCCAAGAAACTGTGGTAAAGGAATAAAAATTGCCCATTCACTCTTTCTCACTCTACTACAACTTGGACTAATTTTAGGCAAAAAGTGCTATAGTACACAGGTTATTGAGACCTACAGAGCAGCACTCACTAAGGTCTCCCAAGATATATTTCACATAAATAGTTCTACTTCAGATATTCAATATTATATATTTTTACAGTACCTTTTGATATTGTTCTGTGTCCTTTTAAATAATGGACAAAGAAAAAGATTACAAGTGCTAGGAAAATATTATACTCTATGTGCCACTGTATTTGTAACTGATTGTGGTACTGGGCAATGGTATTTGTATTGTGTTATTGTTAATAACCTCATAAGACCTCCTATTTTGTTTATATGGCCCTTTCTCTTGGTCTTTCTCTGTTATCTTTCTGTTACCTCTGTATTTTCTGGTCTATGTTATGCTGGTGGAATGAGTTTTCTAAACTCTAACATTTTAGTGGGAATGCAAATTTCAAGACTGGATCTGAGCTGAAAATAGTTCCCAAATTGCCCTAAAGTTATGGTTACCAGGATATTTCTAGTGTAATATTTTTAATCATGCTCTTGGGGTAGTGCTGCTAATGGTTTGACAGCTATTTAATCTGCTAGGCTGCCAGAAGCAATATGACAGATATGGGCTGGCTTTTACAATGGGGTTTATTGGCACACAAGCTTACAGTTTTGAGGCCATGAAAATGTCCAAATCAAGGCATCATAAAGATGAGACCTTCTTCCTGAAGACCAGCTGCTGGCAATCCTGGGCTCCTTTATCACATGGCAGGCACATGGCCTTGTTTGCTGAGCTCTCCCTTCTATTCTAGGTTTTATTGCTTCCAGCTTCTTGCCTCCATGGCTTTCTCTCTCTTTGTCTGAATTTCATTCCCTTATAAAGGACTCCAGTAAGAGAATTAAGACCCACACAGGGCCACAACTTAACTGAAGTAACATAATCCAAACATCCTACTTAAAATAGGTTTACCCTACAGGAATGGATTAGCTTCAAGAACATACTTTTCTGGGGTCTATAAACCTTCAAACCATCACAACAACATAATCAGTTTTTGCTCACTGTCTAGAAGATGGCTGTAATTTGTAGGCATAATGTAAAAGAGAAGTCAAAGTTCACAATAAATTAAGGTGCAAGGTTATCAAAATCTTCTCACTGATTAAAACTAAGTACAATGTTTGAAAACCCATTTTTGTGAATACATTCTCATTCAGTTATTACTAAGGATCTTATCTTTAGCAAACAAGTTGAATCAAACTGGTAAAACTACATAGTCGAATTAAACCAGTTAGTTCATCTCCTTTATTCTCATTGTGCCTTGGAAAAGGAAATGTTTGCATATTTTACATATTTCAGCATTTTAGTGTTACAAAGTAGAATATTTAAAATATCTGCAGCACAAAATTGGGCAACTGTGCTTGACAGCAAGTATCTAATCCTGACTACTCTGAGAATTATTGAATCCTCTCCTAAATGTGGAGGGTGCAGACAGCTGTTTCTGTTGTTTCTCTTCCCACAGCACAGCAATGAATTTAGAAATGATGGTAGTATTTGAATACTAAAGCACATCCCTCTTCTGACTAAACTTGAAGTACTAGTAAATATGTAATATCTGACTTAATCATCTTAATTTAATTAGCATCTCATTATCAAGTTGGAAAATTGTTTTCATAGAGAATGTTAAATCATAGTTATAACTAATTTTCTTATAAAATTTTGACTAAACCAAATTCTATTTCTTATCAGAAACCTGGAATTGAAAGACCTAAATTTGATTTTTGGTTTACATAATTTAAAAAATGAGCAAAAAATATTTTTGACTTATGAATACTGCTGAATTTTCAAGATTTTCCAAATTTGTAAGACTATAACAATTGCACAAATGAATAAAATTACCTTTGAAAATCTCATAATGGGAATCTGGATAGGCTAATTTCACCATGAAGAATTTCTGGTTCATTTTATTGTTAATTCAGACAGAATTTTAGGAAAAAATAGAATTGCCACATAGTACAGTTTATAGATTTTTAGCAACATTTGGTATATAAAATATTGGAAGTTAGTTCCTTTTCAAAATAACATCTGCATGTGGTATTAAAAATCTCTCATAAACTCTTTGCTTATAACAACCCATGGGGTCTCTTTTAACTGTACAGGTATAATGACAGCCAGGTAATAGCTTAAACTTCTATTCTATATCTGTAAGATCATTTGTCAGAGCTTCCAAGTTATAAAAGAAGAACTTCAGACAGTGTCCACAAGAGTTCCCAAATATCCGGAAAACCCAATGTTCATTTACTGTAGTTTTCTTCATATAACATGCACACACAAACACACACAGAGGAATATCATTCTCAAAATGATTTATTAATATCTGCAATTTTGCATTAAAAAATGACCTCAAAATTATATAGCAGCAGCATTGGACCAAGACTTATGAAAATCTAGTTCTAACTCTTACTTCTAGTATTTGAACATGAATCAATTATTTAATATCTCAGGACTTTAATTTCCTTATCTCTGAAGATTCGGCTGAATGGTCCCAAGATTTGTTACAAGTCTAGAATTTTCTTGTTTAGGTAAAGCATTTTGTTGTTGCTGTTTTGCAAATAGTCGATTATAACAGATACAATATTGATCAAAATCAGACTAAAGAATGAAAAATGCGGATCACTCTTAAAATGTTATTGAGATAGGGAATGTGAAGTTGAATGTATATATAGATAAAATTAATGGAAAGCAAGATAAGGAAATGATGGCAATTTTAGCACAAGCACAACTAGAAATGGCCTCACATACACAAGCCTAGGTTGTGTTTCAATTATTATTGTTATCTTTATATTTAGAGAAAATTATTACACAAAGGATTATTTTAAGACTTTATAGAGGTTCTGTTCATGACTAAATTGATCCAGTTGAACAATGTAACACAAAAATAAAAGACTTCAGCTTACATTGCTCTCAAGACAAGGATAATTTTAGCCTTTTCAGAATTGCTTAGGGCTCATTAGACAGTTGACAAGAGGGTACCAAATATATTTCTGACGATATTTTATTTTTGAGGGGCATTATAACAAATATTTGGTAAAAGGAAAATTATTAATTAATACCTAATAAAATATGTGTCCATATAGAAAAACTCAAAAACTTAAATACAGCTAAACTTTATTGCATTAGAGTTTCCATTATGAAGACTATGCCTGGCTACCATCACACCATTTTTAAAATATACTTTAGCCTGACCATTTCAAATTATCTCCTCTTCCTTATTACCTCCTTGCAAAGGTTTAATCAGTACCTTGTTGTGGAAGTTTGACATTGTTTATGAATTCCAAAAATAGATAATTGGATTATGTTTGTAAACTGGTCTGTACCTGGGCATGATTAAATTATGAATAGGGCTTTGATTGAGCCATGTCAGTAGGACGTTGAGTCCTCGCCCCCTTGGTAGGCAGGGACTCACAGATAAAACTACATGGCAGAGCAGAGGAGTGAGTTGGAGTTTTGATGCTGAGTTTTAAGCTGGAGCCTGGGAAGAGAACACACAGGAGAAAAACACAGAGGAATAGAGATGGCTCCTTAGACATGGCAGAACCCCAGGGGAGGGAGACAGAGCCATCCACCTGATTGTGTACAGCTGGCCTTGTGGAGAGAGCACTGCAGCTGAGTCTGGAGAGGAACCCAAGATGCCTGAACTTTTGGCAGACATGGGCAGACATCTTATCCCAACATGTGACACAGACTTCGGTGAGGGAAGTAACTTATGCTTTATGGCCTGTTAACTGTAAGCTTCCACCCCAAATAAATACCCTTTATAAAAGCCAGCAGATTTCTGGTTTTTTGTATCAGCACCCCTTTGGCTGACTAACACACCTGTCACAAAATTGGGAGCATGTCATACCCAGGAGAATGAACGCAGATTTGTCCTTTGTTTTCCAGGAAGTCTCTGGAAGAACTGAAGGCTAGATACCTACAATGGGATTGTTTTGGTGAAGAGGTGGTTGGGTCATGGATGGAAGTGGCAAAGGTTCTGAGACATGTGAAATACAAAGAGAAACTGAATAAGGACCAAGTCAGCAAGGAGTCACCAAATGACCCTGACCCCATTAAGGGTAGATGCTCAGGTCCCTCTGCTGTTGACTTTAGCGGCAAATGTCAGCAAATCTCTCAAACTCCATCTGTTTCCTCAAGGGTATATTCAATGATGTCTACCTCAACTAATCTATCCAAACCTAGATTTCATTTTTGGTAGTCCAAGGGGAGGAAACCAACTCAATAGTGAGTTGGACTTTTAATTGACTAGGTATTTATCCCCCATTGGATGATGTAACTTGTATAACCCAGTACATTTTTTTATAGAAAATTTTAAGTTTTTCTACAACCTGATACAAGCTAGAAGACTGGGTTCTCAGTTCAATTTCTTGTACATCTTTTAGTTACATGTTCATTTTCAGCCCCACTAGACGTTATCTTCTTCTTACATTTAGGAAATAAATATTAGTTTAACTAATTAAGTATTAACAAAAATTGACTTATTCTGTGGTCATATTCACAATTAATACCTCCTCTGACAATT
Source organism: Tolypeutes matacus (assembly GCA_026826555.1). Lineage (NCBI taxonomy): Eukaryota > Metazoa > Chordata > Mammalia > Cingulata > Chlamyphoridae > Tolypeutes > Tolypeutes matacus. Next base: position 33,572,392 of record JAKSZT010054458.1, read on the forward strand.
TCAGAGTAACAGAGGCATTCATTATTATAAATGACTCTTATAAGATGGCAGTTACAATGCTCTGAATACTCTCATTTAAAAATATACTGAAATTGCTACATTTCTGTACTGTTGGTAAGAGTGAATAAAGAGACTGATTATTTGTAAAAGAAGATTAAAATGAGTTAAGTATTATGGACTCTGCAACATGGAGTACAATCTCCTAGGAGTCTGACAGCTGTGTGAACCCACACCTGGAGGCTGACAGGGATCACTACTATCAGTGTGCAAAACGCAGCTCTACTCACCCTAGTCAAAGCCCACAGTGTCTTTAAGACAACTTGGGAGCTTGCTGTGACCCACTTTATAAAGAACAGCATTAGTTCCAGCAGTATGAAAATGAATGTTTGGCCAGTGTCCAGATTCTCAAAGAAGATATATAGGAGTTTCAGCAGTGCCGTTTTAGGAAATATCTCTTGTACCTTGAATTGACTCAGAAAAAATCTTTGGGGAAGCAATCAGGAAATTTTGTGTAACACTGCACTATTATTTAATATAACTTTTCTCTTATTTATTTCAATGATATTTTTGAAATACAGGGCCATGATATTTATATAACATCTATAAAAAGAGAAATATCCTAGGGGTATCCTAGCCAAATGATGAAATTTAATTTGCAGTCACTGTCAGAATGAGAAAAAAATCACATAGCTAAGAATCTAGATTTTTGATTCTTGTTTCATTCTGTCACTAAATAGCTGTGTGACTATGGCCAATCACTTAAATTCTAAGACCCTTAGCTTCTCTATCTGTTAAATGGACTTATATCGACCTCTTGCTTCCTCCTCTACTCCTCTTATGAGAAAACTCAATAGCCTAATGTCAATAAAAACCTTTTCAATCCAGAAAGTATCATATAGATGTAAGGTATTGTTGTTGTTTTCTTTCTTCTTGTGTTTTTTACCTCAGAGCCCTGATTGCTCTAAAACTAGGACAAGGATGGACAAAAATACAGGTAGAAGTTAGGGAAGGAATGTAGATATGTCAAAGAATAATGGGGTTTGGAGTGAATGACCTGGGGTTATTTTAGTTTTGCTGTTTTAGCAGTTGTTAGAATGAGCTTGTCATTCCTTGGGAATCTGTCTTCTATTTCTGTCTTTTAGAATGCCAGACTCTATCATGAAGGGCAAACCATCCTGTATGGTAGTATTTCTGCCTGAATATGTTTCTGATTCCCCAGTGGTTCTTCCTTTTTTACAAATGGAAAACACAGTTCTATAGTGGATGCCTCAATATCTTGAAATCAGTACCCCTAAAAGTAAAAATTTGTTCCTCACTCTCTCTTCTTCCAATGACTACAGCTTTAGTCATTGGAGCATGAGCAAGTCCACAATCCCTTGGATCAGGTGTGCTTTATAACTTAGACTATTTTAGATGTATATAAAATATATAGCACATAAATTGTATAACATCCACTCTTTCTTACCTTATGGCTAAATACTTTGTTTTGGCAGCAAAATAAATGAAAAGTCACATTAAGTGTGAAAAATGAAAACTTAAAATAGTGTCACATCATTTCTAGCTAGTGTTTGCAGCCAAATAAGTTTAAGTCATGTCAAGTTTTAAGGCAAATGAGTTTAAGAAGTTTTGGTTTTCAGAGTTGTTTGGATTTCAGAACTGTAGAATAGATATCATCTAGAGCTACAAAAAGTAAAGATCTGACGCCCAATATTTATACTCAGCCCCAAATCCAGAGAAGTTGCCAACTTCTCCAAGGTGAAATGATGGAGCGTATCAACTCTCAGCTTCTATGCCCAATCCTCAAGTCTGTACTTGAGGTTCATTTTCCAAAGTTGATGCATTTATATTTAATCTGGAAAAGAACTTTATTTTTTCAAATAAAAAAAATTAATGTTCAAAGAAGTCAGATGAAGCTGTGTGTGGTGGATCAAAGCATGAATTTCAAAGTTTTTAAATCCAAACCAGCTTCAAATCCAATCTCTGCTTCTTGCATGCTGTGGATGGAATAACCTGAGCAAGTTATTCCATCTCCTTCACTTCCATTTCCTCATCTGTAAAGTGGGCATTACAATACATCCTTCACAGGTTTGTTCGTTCATTCATTCATTCTTTCATTCACTAAATGTTTATTGGGCATCTACTTAGTGCCAGTCACTGTTCTAGGTACTGGGCATACAAGAGGATTGGTTTGAGGATTAAGTGTGGCAGTGTACTTAAAGAATTTAGCACAGTGGTTGACAGCTTGTAGATACTCATTAGTGGCTATTAATATTATCTAGTGGTAGAGTCATGAAAAAATGTCTCTGCTCTCTGGGTTCACAATTCATTTTTTCTTTACATAAATTCAGGGCGAATGGATATAGAATCACAAAATGTGGTTTGTAAAAGCCAATATACCCTAGTAGTAAAACTGGACTTGCAAAGCTTCTGGTCCATGCTAGGAATTTACCTAGCTCTATACCTCCACTAAAATTTTCCAATCTGGAGTCTCGAGGTTATCTAAGTTACCAGCCTCCTGTGTGCATTGGTTTGTCAGTGCATTTGATTCCTAGGGCTGCTGTAACAAAGCAGGTAACTTTTCGCTCACAATTCTGGAGACTTGAAGTCTGAAATCAAGGTGTCAGCAGGGCTCTGCTCCCTCCAAATGCTCCAGGAAATGATGCTTCCTTTCCTCTTTCAGCTTCTGGTGGTTGCCAGTGATCTTTGGTGTTGCCTGGCTTGTAGACATTTCACTCCAAGCTCTTCCTCTTCATCTGGAGTTCATTCTGAAAGGTCTCTGTCTCTCTGTCTCTCTTCTGACGTGGGCACCACTGATTGAAATTAGGGCCCATCCTAACACTGGGACCTCATCTTAACTTGGATTTTCATTACATCTGCATGGGAAGTGGATGTGGCTCAAACGATTGAGCTCTTGCCTACCACATGAGAGATCATAGGTTCAGTTCCCGGTGTCTACTAAAGAAGATAGTGAGCTGACATGATGCGCTGGCACAGCGACCTGACTCAACAAGATGGTCTAACAAGGGACACAAGGAGGAAAACATAATGAGAGACACAATAAAGCAGGGAGCGGAGGTGACTCAAGTGATTAGTCACCTCCCTCCCACATGGAGGGCCCCAGGTTCAGTTCCTGGTGCCTCCTGAAAGGAAGAGGAGCATACAAAGAACAGAGAGCAAACGAAAACAACGAGGAGGTGGGGAGAAATAAATAAATAAATTAAATAAATCTTTTAAAAAATAATAATAGTTACATCTGCAAAGACCCTATCTCCAAATAAGGTCACATGCATGGATACTGGTGTTTAGGACTTGAACATATATTTTTAGGAAGATGCAATTCAACCCACATCAGTCAGCATCATCCTTTGGATACACTTAGTCATTTATCTCTCAGCTAGTTAACTAAAATTGTATAGCTAAATGGGAACGTAGCTATTTCTAGTAATGATCCATGTATTGCTATTTTCATTGCTGCCATGATGCAATAATATATTCTTGGTGGAGAAGCATAGAGAAAATATTTGGAGTTAACGAAAGAAAGGTTTTAATTGTCAGGCTACCATTGCCAACATCAATAAATTATCAGAAACTTGCATGATTTGTTGGGAGCTATATTAAATGAATCAGCAGGATGTTATTTCTGTGCTATTTGAAATTGAATGACTTTCTTCCTCCCGTTTTTGCCTTTCAGTGAATTTTTAAAAATAATCACTTTTTGTGCAAGAAAATGTTATTTTAGTATTAAGTTTAAAAAAGAGTATTACAGACCTAGAGTATTGCTTATTCTAGAAGATAGATATAATGGATGCACTTTTCTCCTCACTGGGACATTTTTCTAATTAATGCTAGTGGTGGAACTTTTGAAGCATGTGGGAGCAAACTGACAGACATCTAAGCAGACATGCTCCCTGCTTTGACTCAAATTATAGAAACAAATGGATCAACTGGAAGCATTTTATTTTAATATAGAATAACAATATATTTGACATTCTGGATAGAGAGATTAAAATCAATGAGTGAGAGAACTCTGGTTTGTTAAAGTGAAGCTGCCCCCAATTAACTGATTTTTAACATTTTTTGTAAAAATGGTATAAACTGTGTAATTAATGTTTAATAAATTATTCAATTTCCTACTGAGGAAATGCATTATAATATGACTGATACATAAGCCCATTCAGTTTACTAGCTCCTATTTTCAAAAAGGTTCCAACCTTTAGTTTATGTTTTTAAGATTATAACATGCTGAGGCATTTTTGTGGATGGAAGAAGGACAGATAGTTGATGGGAGCAAATTGCTCTTATTTTCAAAATTCTCTAACAATGTCTTTTCTCTAGGATGGTTTCATTTCAGGATTGCACAACTTAACGTATTTCTCAGAGAATTTTCAGAAATTTCTGAAGATTGCAGAAATTATCACCCCAGTTTTTGGAAATTTTGACAGAACAGGAATCACATATTTTGAAAGATAGAAGGTTAGGTAAAGAATTTACAATAGGGGCTTTAATATAACTCAAAATAGTAAACAAGAAGAGAAAGTGCAAGTGAAAAATTTTTCCTTGGGCTTGTTTTTGAAGCACAACATTCTGCATTGAATTGATAATAATTAAGAATTAGAAATTCTACAAGCAGTAGAGATAGCAGCAAACTGCCACAATACCCACTCCTCTGCTCCTCTACATTAGCTTGCATCCAGAATAAATTTTAATTATAGCTACAATTCCATGTTTCTTAACATAAAGGGAGTTTATCCAAAGAAGTGTAGCCTAAATCAAATGTAGGAAGTGATGACCTCAGAAACCCAATGAGGTGATTATTTATTTCTAAAAATGAGTGTTGATAAATACTAATATTAGAAAACATATGTTTGTCTCTATCTTTGCAATTTCCCAATTGAAACACATCTGCTACTTTTTTTGAAGTGAAAAAATATCTTACAGATATTTTGGGTGCTATAACAACTTCCTTTCTTTCCCTTTTGGTGTTGGTAGTGGCAGTGGTAGTGAGAAAAGGTAGATGGGCGGTAGTTAGGTAAACTTAGCTTTTCATATTACTTATTGGTTTAGATAAAATTCTCCAACTTAAAAAAAAAAAAGTGTTATAAGTTTAGAGACTTTCTTCTTGATGACTTAGAGTATGTCCAGTATTAAAATCTGAACTATCATAGTATTACTCACTGCTTTAGCTATTAAGTATGTTGATATAGTTACATATAGTTATATAAGATAATATATATAGCTCATCAAGTTGTCCTAGAAACATACTTAACATTGTTAAATTCACAAAACAGTCCCAAGAACACAAATTATGGTTGTATGAGATTCTGCCTCAATGTACAATGTCACCTTGCCAAACAGACCCCCAAACTACTATGCTAGTGTACATTTTTTCTTTTTCAGTATTGCAAACTCATACTAGCCACACTTAAAAACAGCAAAATAGGAGAAATTGTTCCCTCTTTTTAAAAGAATAATTTGTAACATTAGCAAGATACAATGAGAAACCAGAATGAAGCACATTAATAATGCAAACATTGCAAGGTATATCACTACCAGAGGTACGTACCAGCAGATGGTAAGGGACAAAAACAAAAATACTGTTTTCTAAAGATGTAAAAGGAAAGTAGGTCTGAAAGAAGGAGGACAGAATCATTTCTCATGCCTGTTTGGTGATACTTACCAAGCCAGAGAAAAATAAACCAATCTGTCTCTGAGGATTAGAAACCTGCGCAAAGACCTAATTAGAATCAAGGTGGCAGTGCTGAAGGCAAGTAATGGATTAAGAAACAGAAATATAACTGTCATTTTTGCTGCGGCATTTTGTTTTCCCTTGAGAAGTCACAGCGATGAATTGAAAAGTACCGTGTTCCACTTTTAAGATAGTCTAAGAGACTAGTTTTGAAGTTGTGAAGTTATTCTAGGCAGTCACTTGCAAATTATTCATACCACTGTAGAGGCTGGTATAATACGAAGTCCCAAAATTAAAAGAAAAGAAAATATCATTTGTATTTGGATATGGAATGTGTTAATAAGTTACACTTAAGGAGGATAAAAAAATTTCCTGTGTACTCACTACAAATACAATGAAGAAGGCAAATGTTAAATACCCATTTAGAGGGAGCTTGGATATCCATAGCAACTCCTTTCTCTTAGCTCTTAATTTTGAGAACCACTAGAAAATGGTCTACACAGTTTATGACCTATTATTACAGGATGGCTTAAGAAAAACTTCATTCTAAAATATTCCAAGAATGAGATGCAGTCAACTCTTTCAGGTTTCAGAATATTTTTTTCTAGTGATAAATTTGTTGCTACGATAATGAAAATTGCAAAGTAAGTGATTTCATAAGATTGTTCTAGAGGATGTTGACCAATGATGATAATTAGAAGTTTGCTTTACTTGGTTATAGCTATGGTCTGGACTAGAGAAGTTTTCAACCTTTTCTCTGTACTAAAATTACCTGAGAAGCTTTTACTACTGATAACCAGGTCCTATACTAGAGTTTCTGAAGATGGAATTGAGGTGTCAGTATTTACTAAAATTTGTCCAGGTGGTTGTAATATGCAGCCACGTTTGAGAACTACTAGGGTAGACTGAAAATCTTTCAACTTATCCCTAGATATGTATTTTCTTTTGTTTTTAAATGAATAGAAAATGTAAAAACTTTACTTTATATGATTAACCTTAACTTTGAGAAATTATCCAGCTAATACTTTTTCCAATCTTATTAATATATGCACCTGTATTATTTAGTATTTTTTTCACAGATGGCCAACAAAGATGCTAAACATAAAAAATCTCCATCTCACAAGTAGTCAATTAATTGTAAAAGTTAAACAAGAATTTTTTTAACCCTTGAAACTTAGAAAAATATTATAGAAATAATATAGTGTTTTTCAGAGTTCAAGAAAATATTTAAGCACACAAAGCATGAAAATAAAACCCAGTATGCCCAGTATAATGTGATATTTTTCATGATCACAGATATCAACCAAGTCTATACATTGACTAGAAACCAGTTTGACCACAAGATTTCTGTGAGTTTCGGGGACTTTACTTTTCATGATTTTCCCTTGTCTAAATTCTTATTCCTGTGGAATTCTTAAGCCCACTCATGTCTCAACTCTATCCATTCTGACTTAGAGTTGGAGCCTATCCTTGCTTCCATGATTTCTCCCCAATATTCTTCACATAAAAAGGAGTAGTTAAATTTTTTGGAAAAGAGGTGGGTATTACAAAACTGCACCACAAAGAACAACCCAATAAAAATTATAAAAATTTAAATAGAATCCTCACAAAAGAAGATATACGAATGTCAAAAAGCACATGAAAAGATGTTTAATATCACTTTTTGGAAAATTAAAGTAAGACCTCAATGAGGTACCACTACCCACGTATTTAAATGGTTACAATTAAAAAGAGTAATGAGCATTGTCAATGACATGGATCAAGTAGAACCCTCAGATATTGCTATTGGGAAATGCAATGATACGACCATGTTGGAAACAGTCGGGAAGGTTCTCATAATGGTAAACATGTTTTTACAAATGATCCAGCAATATCTTCCTAAGTATTTACCAAGAAAAATTAAAACCCATGGCTACACACAGACTTAAATAAAAATTTTCAGAGCAACTTTATTTATAACAACCAAATACTGAAAGCAGCTCAGATGTCAATCAACAGATAAATGGATAAGCATAATAGAACAGGCATTCAATGGAACACTGCTCAGCTATAAAAAGGAACAAACAAATTATACATGCAACAATATCCTGTTAAATGAACTAAGTCAGAAACATTGCACTGAGTGAAAGAAGCTAGGCACAAAATATTATCACATTCCACCCATAAAAAATTCTAAGAATTTTAAACTGATCCAAAGTGATATAAATGTGTTCAATACTTTTCTGGAGACTAGGGAGGGATTGACTGCTCAGAGATGTGAGGAATTGTTTAGGGGATATTGTAAATCTTCTGTATCTTGATTGTGATGGTGGGTTTTACAATTGTTTATGTCTGTTATAACTCATTGAATTGCACACTGTAAATGAATACTGATTATTCTGAAGTCAAGGAAAAAGACTGAAAATCTGCAGCTTCATTTGTTACTATCTATTTCTTAAACTTGCATTAATATTTGGCAATAAAAAAACACCTTCGTGTGTCAGGCGCTGTACTAAATGCTTTACATGTATGGATATTTAATTAAGTTGGTATAGAATTTTATTATTTAGGAGTACATCAAGTGCTTTCCCCTATATTTTCTCAGGTTTATTGTAATCCCTATAACAACGCTGAAATGTAGGCTAGGCAAATGCTTTTATTCCCACTTTGAAATAAAAAAATAAATAAAACACAGTGAAGATAAGTCATTTCTACAACGTTAGCCAGGACCTAAGCGGTAGATTGGGAAATCTAGTCCCATCCTTCTGTCTGCTAATTGCTCTAAATAATTCACCTGCAATTTTTTATATTGTATAAGTTTCTATTTTGGGATAATTTTCAAATTTGGAAATTGATATTCTATTTGTTCTTGTACTTTTAAAGAAAGAGCCTTACATAGTTGACTCATCTCTACTTAACTTTGTTCTCATTTACCTGCAGCTATTGAAAACATCTAGTCCCATTTGCAACCCACACATTGAGAGAACACTACCTCCTGTGGACCGTGTTTATCTTGGGTGGTTAATGATCCTGAATACAACATCCACCAAGGTTATAGCTCAGGGAACCCTTCCAAAGCACCCATTAAAGAAGGAATTGTTTCCCCTCAGAATCAAGTTCTCTGCCTTCTGACTCATCAGCTAAGATCAGCGCACTGCATTATACCCCAAAGGCAACAGACGAGTGAGCCACCCATCAAATTTAGCTGAAGCCATGAGATTATTTCTCCTAGGAAGAAAGTTTCACATCCCTCAAGCAATCCCCTGGACATGTTAAATAGCTTTCTCCTTGTATGAGCACTTCCTATTTAAGACCAAGCAAAAATATATTTTCTGAAGTAGATATTTTCTTCATCTTTGTGCCTTTGCTCTAACTAGTACATAGAGATAACATAACTGTGCATGTGTATGTGTGCATGTATGTGTGACAGAGCAAGAAGGACGGGGATGGGAAGGAGGCTGGAAGGGAGAGGGAGAGAGGCTGTAAGAAATTGTTATTCCAATTAGTTTAAAATGTAATTTACTTTAGCAAAAATCACAGACCCTTTTAAATAAATAATTTTATGGATACCTGCATTTCCAAAATAGATAAATGTAATGAATACATAATTGTAAGAAAATATTCACATACTGAGGTAGGCAGAATAATGGTCCCCCAAGGTTTCCATGTCCTAATCCCGGGAACCTGGGAATATGTTACAATACGTGGCAAAAGTTGGATTAAAGATCTGGAGAGGTGATTAAGTTAAGGATCTTGATATGGGGAGATTACCCTGGATAATCAGGGTGGACCTAATGTAATGACAAAATGTAATGAACATAAGGTAATGGAAAAATTTTGAAAGAGGGAGGGAGGAGGATCAGAGTTATAGGGAGATTGGAAGATGCTATGCTGCTGTCTTTGAATATGAAGAAGGGACCACTAGCCAAATGTGCAGGAAGCCTCTAAAAGCTGGAAAAGACAAGGGGACAGATTGTCCCCTTAAACCTTCAGAAGGAACGCAGCCATGCTGACACCTTGATTTTAGCCCAGTGAACACCATTTCAGACTTCTGACCTACATAATTGGAAGCTAATACATTTATGCTGATTTAAACCACTAAGTTTGTTATAGCAGCAATAGGAAGCAAATGCACATAAGCATAGATGTAGAAAGTTCTTTGACTTTTTTATTCCACAGTCTAGTCAAAGGCATAGCTGACCTATATTGTGGTCTTGGTGGCTTGGAATTCTAATTGCTGAGAAGATGGGACTGGCGGCACAAGTTTATCAAGTGGCCAAAGAGAGTAGTTTCCAGGAAAGCAGCAGCATACTTTCTTTCTTCGTTTCCAAAAGGACATTAAGGAATATTTCTACTCTGGAAGTTATTCAAATTTTGAGACTGTTTTCCAGGTGTGTCCTTCTCTATTATCTGAGCTCTTAGGGTCAATTTATGCCTCCAGCACAGAGTAAGTACTTAGTAAATACTTGTTGAATTAGTCATTAGAGAAAATGACTGCCTATTAATAATTTGTAATAAAGGTACTGATGAATAAAAACACCTTCTCTACTAGTCTGAATGTTACCTTTTATATTACTGTGGGTTAAGATAGAGCACATCTTTGAAGAAGTGCAAGTATAATTGTGGGTGATTTACATACTACATCCATATTTTTAGAGGCAAATTGTATGGTGTTGAAGGAGTGGGATATAAGAGAGAGACATAGATCAAGAATACAGGTTCTGACATCAAACTGCATAGTTCTATTGTTCAACCTTCTGTCATAGCTGTGTGACTTCAAGAAAGTCACTTAACATCTGTGTCTCAGTTTTAGGTTATGTAAAATGAAGAGATAAAAGTACTTACCATGTAAACTTATTGTGAGAAATAAATGATTCAATACAAGCAATGTGTATAGAAACACAGCAAACGTCTACTCAATGCTTCTTATTGTAAGGTACAAAAGGAAGCTCTGGGTATGTCAGGGAAGGTAAGTCCTTGTGTCTTGGACAGCTAAGAAAGGGGTTTTATTTTTATTTTGAAAAACCAAGAAGTGTTTATGAGATACTGAAATTCCACTTCACTATTAAAACTTTTGCCCAGAGATACTCCTGGGCGTTCAAACATTCTGACATCAGTGCTGAGATCTTTTACAGATGTCTTTCTTTACTGTCTTCCCATCCTTGTGCTGGCTTTTGATGACTTTTCCCTTTATAAAAGCTTAAGCTTTCATTACTGAGCTTATTAGTAAAGGGGAAAAAAACAGCAAGCTCACTTGAAATTCACTGCTAGTTTCTATGGATCAATTAATTGAAATGATATCTACAAATTACTTAAAACAAAATAAGCACCCAATAAGTATTAGCTGTATTTGATCTCACTGACTTACATTACTTCTTGTCTTTTGTACCAAAGCAAGGTATTGCTTTTCCAATTATCTGAATGCATGTCAGCATGATCCCTGCAAACGGCCACAGTTCATGTACAGCACAAGTTCAGGAGGCACCATTCCCATTATTTTTAAATGACTTATTATTATATATTTGCCTTTGGTAAAACTCCATCATTCCTTTTAATGTGATTCTAAATCTCCTTAATTTTTTTGTATTGAGGTATACAGAATACATACATAAAATGCCCAGATTTTTAAGTGTTCATTTTGATAGGTTTTGAGAGTTGAATACAACAGAAAGCTACTATTCAAAACAAGATATAAAACATTTCCAACATCCTAAAGGATTCCCTTCTGGCCATTTCCAGCCAATAATCCCTGCTTCACCTCCACCTCTGTGCAAGAGTTAATCGCTTTCCTAATTCTACCATCTCAGAATAATTTTACCTTTTCTGGAGTCCATATAAATGTAATCACACAAATTCTTTTGTGCCTGGCTTCTTTCATACAAGACAATATTTATGAGATTCATCTCTGTGTTGAGTCCTTTTCATTGTTTAGTAGTATTCCTTTGTATGTATATAATACAATCTGTTTATATCTATTCACTCCTTGAGAGTAATTTGATTTGTTTCCAGTGTGGGGCTATTAGGAGTAGGTTTGCTATAAAAAATCCTATTAAAAATTTTATGTGGACATATGTTTGCATTTGTCTTCAAGAAATACTTGAATTGAGGTGACTCATAGACTTAAATGCAAAAGTTAAAATCATAAAACTTCAAAAAGAAATCACAGGAGAATATCTTGAAGCCATTGAGGGAAGCAAATATTTCAAGTCAGACGTAAAATGCACTAATCCTAAAAGAATATAATTGATAAATTGGACTTAGTCAAAATGAAAATATTTTCTTTATGAAAAGATACCAATAAAAATGAAATGACAAACTAAAGAGTAGGGAAAATGTTTGCAATGTGTATATTTAACAAAGGACTTTTGTCCAGAACAAAAAGAGAACTAATACAAATCAATAATAAAAATACAAAAATTCCAGTAAAATGGGGAAACATACTTGAATACATACTAGACAAAATAAATTATTTGTTAAAGGACTTATACTACCTAATTTTAGAATTTATTTTACCCTGCAGTAATCAGACAATGTGAAATTGGTGAAAAGATACAAAAATAAATAAATGGAACAGAATAGAATCCAGAAATAGAGTCACACATATATTCAACCAACTCTCCTTTAAACATATTCTCCTGCTTATTGCCTCATCTCTCCATCCCATCATTCTCATTATTCTTCTGTTTCTAGAAGTGTTCTCTCACAATATAATATAATTTTATTTGGGTTCCAAAATCTCTGCCTGCTTCTAATTTCCTCTTTTTCACTATAGTTAGATGATATCAACCGAGTATTAGCAAACAGTGTTTTCTCACCAAAGTAACTCATAGCATGGCACACTTGGCTGGTAATTTAATTAAGCCTGTTTGTAGGATTTAATTTATTTGTTAATACAAACATATCTCTCATTGGTGTTGGTTAAGGAAATGTGATAAAAGGAAACAAGTACTGCGGGAATGTAAGGTGAGCATGATAAAAGTTACATGAACTGTTCTGTGGGCCTTTTTATGTCACAACACATAGATGAGCAAGGCTCCACCTGTGTGTAGAAGGCTGCTATTACTAGCCACTTCAAGATCCAGCCATATCACTAGAAATGGTAGGAAACATGAGATACCCTTCTTTATCTCAAATTAGAACCTGTATTGGCCAGTCTTTATTACTGTTGGACTTATTAAAATGGTCTTAGTTTCTGGTTTCCCCAGTAATGTAGCATGGTCAACTGTGAGTTCAATTTTTAATTACATGATCTCCTATCAGGTATTAAAACTGAGAGCAGTAATCTGTAGTAATTGGGAAAGAATGATGATTCAAGATAATAGGCTTATCAAATCTAATATTTCAGGATTATTTTTCAGAAGTATTATAAATTTTGATTTGAGAAGTGAGTTCAGTTCCATGGATACTTCCAATAATAAGGGTCAAACATTTTGGAAAAATGCCTGTATGAGAAAATTTCAAATGAGTTTACTTGCAAAACTAAAAGAGTCCCCAACTCAAAGCATTGCATGCATACCTGAAAATGACAGGTCTTTAAAAAGTCTGCATTTTTTATTACAAATTTACTGCCATCATCTTGAAACCTGAAATTCATAATCAAGAGAAAATTACTTCAAATTAAAAAAAGGAAAAGAAAGGAAACAAGAGGAGAAGAGAAGAGAGGAAGAAAGGAATAAAAAGAAAGAAAGAGAGAGAAAGGGAGGGAGAGAGGAAGGAAGGGAGGGAGGGAGGGAGGAAGGAAGGAGGGAGGGAGGGAGGGAAGGGAGGAAGGAAGGAAGGAAGGAAGCAGATTCCAACTTGTGGCCATTTTGAAGACAGGTAATTGCATCCAACAAGCAAGAACATTAAGAAACAGGTATACCAGGTTGTGGGGGTTCTTCTTTTTAATATTATATTTAAAAATTCAGCCAGGAGGAGAAGAAATCAACAAGCACTCACAATGATGAATGAAAATCTCAGTATTGGAAGTTACTTTGTTAAAGCCCCTAGAATAGTAGGAAACATCAAGTCCTACTTTATGCCCTAGGTCAACCATCCTGTCCATACTGGTATCGGTATAGGGAGTGAAGGTGAGGGCTTTCCCATAGCCACCCTCTCCCACCCCAATTCCAAAATGGAGAAAAAAGTCAAAAGAATGTAATTCTGGTTTAGGCATAAAATTTTTCAACATAAGGTGAAAAGTACTAGTGATAATCAAGGACAGAGTATAACTTGATCAATTTGCTGGGTGCTTTTACATGTCACATCATTTTCAAACAACCCTTCTCAGAAGTTATTATTGTGGATTATTTTTGTGATTTTCACTTATTTACTCATTTTTCAAAGATGAATATCCCGAATTTGAGAAAGGTTGAATAATGTTCTGAATGCTACAGTCAGCATTGAAATTTGAGCCCAGGTTTGAGTTAGCTTGACTCAAAACACTGTATTGTTCCCACTAAAAGGCAGCATTGCATAGGCTAAGGGTGAAATTCCTGGGTGAAAATCTAAGCTTTATCGCTCACTCATTGTTTTAACTTGAACAAGTTTATTTGATGTCCCTAAATATTACGTTTCTCAACTGTAGCACAGGAATGATAATGAACCTGGTCACATAAGTTAGTTGTGAGGCTTAAGCATGTAATATAAAGAACTGATAAAGAGTTCCTATAATGTAAATGCCCACCGCTATTACTATGACACTATATGTGTGTGTATGTATTAACTTAACATGTTAGAATAATTTCTGAATAGCTTTTAAATGAATTAAAATGTAAACTTTACTTATTTACAATACACAACAAAAAATTGTGAAGAGAAGAGAAATAATTATACTCAAGGGATAGTGGAATATGTGATCATAATTATGTTCTAACCGGATGAGCCGTAGAACTGAATCATTCCCAGTTATCCAATTATCTACAATCATGAAAACTAAAGCTGCTTTTTTGGCATAACTGTTCACATTTTTGGGATTAGGAACCTATGGAGTAACTGTAGACATCACTGTCTGACAAACTGTGAATGATCATAGGACTTCAAGATGTGTGTATGGTCTTCCTACTAATTAGAAAAGTCATTGAAGAGGTTTAATTTGCAAGTTTGTCAATATCAGAAATTAACTAGTATTCTGCTATTAAATATTGAAGCTTACCAAGACTCATTGCCTTTCAAAAATTATGAGTGCTTGCATTATTTATTTTCTAGGAATGAACATTAGAACACAAATCTTAAAGCAATTATCTCTGCCTATAAAAAGCTTTCTTGCCAGAGCATAGCTTCAGATTTTTCACTCAGGGCAATGTAAGCTCTTAGAGTAACTTATTTCCTTTTCTTTCATTACATGAAACTTCTATCTTCTGCCCTAAATATTCCAAGTATTAAAATGGCAGGGACAATATCTTAGGTTTCTTATATTTTTCTTTTATCCCTCAAGGTTTCTTATGTGGTGCTGGGTACCTAATTGTTAATAATGCATATTTGATAACATCCTCAAATTGTTCAGTTTTGGATGAATCCCTTTGCTCCACCTCTTTTACCTTTGAAAAATTCCAGCTATTCTCTATAATTTCTCTTTCTGCCTCTAACTCAACTCTCCTTTTAGTTTCTCAATTCTTTCTTTTATTTGGTCATAATAAACATCATGGATTCTTTGCACTAACCTCAAGAAGCTATCCAAAGTGAAATAACACAGGAGGCGTGTTTCTTTCTTTCATTGATTTACTCACAAAGAGTGTATATCTGCTATGTCCTATTCTCTACACCAGATTTTGAGTAAACAAACAAACAAACAACAAAAATCAGGCCCCACCCTCATGCTGTGAAGAACACATTAACTATCTAGACGAAAAACAAACCAGCTAAACAAGAGATGTGACAGAGATAGAGATTATTAAAGGGAAGGGAGAGGGCTGGTGAGGAAAGAATCTTTGAAAGGGTGGTGTTTGAGCAAGGTCTGAAAGATGAGAAAAGTCGACCCTGAGAATATCTGGATTTGAGGCAGAAGAAACATCAAATGAAGAGAAAGAGGTGGAGACAAAATGGTGCTTTTGAAGAAAAACAAAGAAATCCCAAATGTCTAGCATGTGGTGAGGAATTGTGGTGAGAGGGTGGCTATGTGCTAAGTCAGGGTTCTTTGTTGCAGAGATGAGAAATCCACTGTAACTAATCTAGCAAAATAAATATACTAAAGGATACTAGTAATCTCACAAGCTCTCTAAAAAGATGGAAGAGCCGGTCTTTTCCCCGGCAGCCTAGAGCAGCACACAAGCGACAACCTGGGGATTGCTGCAAGGAGGGTGTCACTACCACTGCTGAGGAGCACAAACATTGGCTGTAGTTCACATCCTTGAGATTGGAAACAGATTCCCCAAAACTCTGTGACTATCCCCACTAAAAGATGGATTCTGTACTGTACTCACTTCTCTGGACTTCCACATAAAAAATCTCACCCAGTCTTTTCTGATTGGCAAAGCCACAGTCATCTAGCCAATTAGAAGTCTGAAAGAGGTTGCTCTAGCTTCTAACCTGAGAATAAAGGGACATATAATGTGCCCTATGATGAATGTGCAAAAGGTACCAGGCCATCATAACCATGATAAATGTCCACTACGCCCCAGAGGAAAAAAGTCCTTCGATTTTTAAATGTTAATATAATATCTAATGTGTTACATAATTATAATAAGATTTTCATTTTCTTCTTCAAATTCTGAATCATAGAAGTAGGAAAATGGGAAAACGCAAAATGTATTTGACTTTCCTGGTACCACAAAGATAGTGCAAGAACAAGAATTGGAATAATCAGTGTCACTAACGTCTGGTTTTATTCATGAACTGCTTCTGAAGGACATTTGATCGTTGCTAATGTATGCAAGGACTGCTCTCCACCTAGGCCAAATCTTATTAGTAGGAGCAACTGGAAGTGATGCCTATCCCTTGAGAATAAGTACATCACTTCTGTAGAACTGCTAGGTGGAGATAATTGCCCACTTAAAATAAGCATGGATCATTAAGAGTTTGGCAGAAATGAAAGATTCTCACAAATGTCACTCAAATCTTATACCTCAATAGTTGCAACAGCCACATTGCTAAGGAAGCCAAAACCATTTTTAAAGAGGGACTTGAAAATTTTAAAATCTATCATCTATACCAAAAAAAAGCTTTCTTGTCATAAATTTAAAATCAATTATATTTGCAAATTCACTGAATTAACACCTCCACAACCCATCTTGTCTTTATGTGACTAGATCAGTGCAGTTCATAACAGAGTACTTATCACCAGATAATGTAATCAAGCAAAAATCTGAATATTTTAGAACTCAATGCCTTAGAATTTTGAAAATTGTTTGAAAACTCAATTTTGTTTGTGGTTAAAATATAGTTACAATTTCTTCCATTGCTTGAATCACAATATATCTACAACAAAATACTATTAAGTCCACTCTAGTCCATAGCTCTTCCCCCAATCCTGAGGAGACTGGGATGGTGATGTCCACTCCACCTCCAAGTGAGAGTGGGTTTATATCCCATGGATACGGTGGATGGGATTGTGCTGCCTTCAGCTGCAGGCTCTCTCCATTCCCTGGGATGGCCGTTGTCCACCATCGTCTCCTCACCAGGTGACTTGGGTGAGTCCATTGAGCTGTAGAGTAGGAGTTGCAGCTCCACTGAGATTCCAGGCACAGTTGGCACATAGGTAGGCCAGAGGCTCCAGTCTCTGGAAGTACACCTACACTCTAGCATCACAAATAGGTTTGAATAGAAGGGACTGATGGACCATGTGCAGGGAAGACTTATTTGAGTCCAATTCTGTCACTCTCAGGAGCACAGATTCCAAAATAGAGCCCACTGATAAGGCATCAATCTCTGGGGCTATCCCCCCTTATATAGGACCTAGGTGTCTCCAGAGCCCTCAGGAGCCCCTCTGTGTTGGGTGATATCCACTTTGGTGTTCTATGAGATCCTACTGAGGTGTGCATAAGCATTACCTCTGGGATGACCTCCCGACTCTGTTTGAAGTCTCTTAGCCACATGAACTCATTTGTCTTTACCTTTTCCCCCTTTTATTCAAGGTCTTTTTCCAGTCGTGCTGTAAGTTGGCACTTGGTATTAATCCCTCATTGCCAAGGAGGCTCATCCCCGGGAGTCATGTCCCACGTTGGGGGGGGAGGTAATGTGTTCATATGCTGAGTTTGGTTTAGAGAGAGACCACACTTGAGCAACAAGAAGGCTCTCAGGTGGCAACTCTTAGGCACCCCATAACAGGAGGCTAAGTTTCAGTTACAAGAGCAAAGACTCATAAGGATAGTCATCAATGACCAGAACCCATCAGTGGGCCATCCTCTTTTGCCAGATACTGCCTCTGCACTCAGGGGACTGTTGCTGCTCCCTTGGAGAATGTGGCAGAGCTCTCCAGGCTGGGAATTCAGATTCCCTCATTTATTGAGTAATTGTCTACCCACCATGACCATGCCCCATCCCTTGATCATTTGAACAATTTTATATATCTTTCATGTATATTCAGATGAACTTACTCCCATGAATCCCCCATCTCAGACACCCCCCACCAATGATCCTCTGCAGCTCCCATTGTAACCCTTCTGTGATCTAAACTTTCCTTGAAGATGAAGCCCATATAATAACCAAATACAATTAACAGGGAAATGAAATAATAATGATAAGCTTAAATGCAAGAAATAAAATACAAGGAAACTCAGAAAAAAAAAACTAAAAATAAAATATAATTAGCATATTGGGACATTCAAAAAATGGGGAAAAAAATGTTATTCTGTTGTAGACATATTGTGATTCATGCAATGGAAGAAATTATAACAGTGAGGTGGAACCAGTGGCCACTACACGCTTTTGGGGCAGGGATGAGAAGAGCAGTTGTAATACAGGGGCTTTTTCAGGACTTGGGGGTTGTCCTGAGTGACGTTGCGGTGACGGATATAGGCCATTTTATATCAGCACATACCATGCAGAACTGTGTGGGAGAGAGTGTGGTCTACGATGTGAACTGTGGTCTATGCTTAGAGGCAAAGCCCCAGGATGTGTAAATTCATTGCAGGTAATGTCCCACTCTACTGAAAGATGTTATGTTAGATGTTATGGGAGGTGTGGAAGGTGGGGAACATAGGAATCCTTGTAATTTCTGTGTAACATTTAGGTAATCTAAACACCTGTTTAAAAATATATATATATATATATATAACATTTATTAAAAAAATGCACACATATGCATATATATTAATACATCATTTTACAAATATTGGTTTGTATTGTGAAAAATTTGAATTTTACCCCCCTGGAAAAAAAAAAAAGTTAAACCTCTTCCTTTTTTTTTTTTTTATTTTTTTAATTTGCTTATTTTTTATTGTGGGTAAAAATAAAAATTTTCACAATACATACCAATATCTGTAAAATGATATATAAATATATATACATATATGTGCATTTGCTTACAAAAATGTTATATATATATATATATTTTAAGAGGTGCTTAGATTACCTAAAATATTACACAGAACCTACCGGGATTCCCATGTGCCCCACCTCCCACAACTCCCACCACATCCCACACAAACATCTCCCACAAGTGTGGCCCATCACCATTAATGGACTTACACATCTTGGGGCCTTGCCATCAACCATAGACCACAGTTCACATTGTAGACCACACTCTCTCCCACACAGTTCTGAATGGTGTGTGCTGATTTAAAATGGCCTACATCCGTTGCCACAACGGCACTCGGGAAAACCTCCAAACCCCGAAAAAGCCCTTGTATTTCAACTGCACATCCCCTCCCTGCCCCGAAAGTGTCCAGTGGCCACTGGCTCCACCTCACTGTTATAATTTCTTCCATTGCTAGAATCACCATATGTGTACAACAGAATACTATCAAGTCCACTCTAGTCCATAGTTCTTCCCCCAATTCTGAGGGGACTGGGATGGTGATGTCCACTCCACCTCCAAGTGAGAGAGGACTTATATCCCATGGATATGGTGGGTGGGATGATCTGCCTGCAGATGTAGGCCCTCTCCATTCCCTGGGATGGCCGTTGCCCATCGTTGTCTCCTCGCCAGGTGACTTGGATGAGTCCATTGAGCTGTAGGGTAGGGGTTGCAGCTCCACCGAGATTCCACGCACACCTAGCACATAGGTAGGCCAGAAGCTCCAGTCTCTGGAAGTATACCTAAAAACTCCAGCATCACATATAGGTTTGAATAGAAGGGACTGATGAACCATGTGCAGGGAAGACTTATTTGAGTCCAATTCTGTCACTCTCAGGAGCACAGATTACAAAATAGAGCCCACTGATAAGGCGTCAGTCTCTGGGGCTATCCCCCATTATATAGGACCTGGATGTCTCCAGAGCTCTCAGGAACCTCTCTGTGTGGGGTGATAGGCACTTAGATGTTCTATGAGCTCCTACTGAGGTGTGCGTAAGCGTTACCTGGGATGACCTCCCTTCTCTCTTTGAAGTCTCTTAGCACTTGAACTCATTTGTCTTTACCTTTTCCCCCTTTTATTCAAGGTCTTTTTCCAGTTGTGTTGCCAGTTGGCACTTGGTATTAATCCCTTGTTGCCAGGGAGTCATGTCCCACATTGGGGGGAAGGTAAGGCATTCATATGCTGAGTTTGGCTTAGAGAGAGGCCACATTTGAGTAACAAGGAGGTTCTCAGGTGGCAACCCTTAGGCACACCATAACAGTAAGCTAAGTTTCATTTACAAGAGCAAAGACTCATAAGGGTAGTCATCATTAAAAAGAACTCATCAGTGGGCCATCCTCTTTTGACAGACACTGTCCCTGCACTCAGAGGACTGTTACTGCTCCCTTGGAGACTGTGGCAGAGCTCTCCAGGCTAGGAATTCAGATTCCCTCATTTATTGTATGATTGTCCACCCACCATGACTATGCCCCATCTTTTGATCTTTTGAACAATTTTGTATATCTTTCATGTATATTCGGATGAACTTACTCCCATGAATCCCCCCTCCCAGACACCCCCCACCAATAATCCCCTGCAGTACCCATTGTAACCCTTCTGTGATCTAAATCTTCCATGAACATGTAGTCCATAAAATAATCAATACACTCAATAGGAAAAAGAAACAACAATGATAAGCTTACATGCAAGAGACAAACATAAGGAATCTCAGGAAAAAAAAAAAAGAATACCAAACAAACAAACAAACAATCAAGCAAAAAACAAAACAAAATATAATTAGCGGATTGGGACATTCAAAGAAGTGGGGAAAAAGCAAAAGAAATGCCTTTAAAATATATATATATATTCTTTCTTTCCTTTTATCACTGTGTTTTCGGATGTCCGGTGTGCCGTGACACCTTCCCACTCTCAATCCCCATTGTCTCTCAAATTTTCATTTAATTTTCAAAGAAGTTTTAGGTCACAGCAAAGTCACTCACCGAGTACCAGGGATTCCCAGATACCAAACCACCACCCCCCTCCCCCATCCCATATTAAATCCCCCCCCTTTTTTTTTGGATGTTAACATTGTTATAACTGTTATACAGATATCAAAATATAGCAACTAAACATTGTCAATGATTTACAGTATAGTTTACAATTTAGATGATACAGTTTAATAAGTTTTGATGATATTTACCATGTCCTGTGTCCATTACTGTAAGGTAATGAAAAACCTTTCCCATGACCTCTAAATACACCATTAGATCTTAACTGTTCCTTCCTCCCCACCCCCCTGGGGCATATGACACTCCCCTGTCTTGACTCATGGAATGTCAAAATTCATAGTTACACGCCCTGGGTATTTGAACCTGCCATACCTAATCTACCCACCTGCCAACGCTGCAACACAAAACCCAGTAATATCACTACCCATCTGTCCTATCTTTCAATATGCAACTATACTCTATCCCTTTACCATAGATTATGTCCATATGGGTGATGGCTCAGAGCCTGCTCTTCTCTTTCTCTCTCTTGTTAACCTATCTTTCAGACTATGGTTCTCAGAGACTGCTCACTTTCCTCAGTTCAGATCAGTGAGGTCGTATACTCTTCATCCTTCAGTGCCTGGCTTGCTTCACTCAACATAAGGTCTTCAAGATTCATCCACATTAGTCCATGTGTTAGCACTTTATTCCTTCTTACAGCTGAGTAATATTCCATTGTATGTATGTACCACATTTTGCTTATCCATGCATCTGTTGATGGGCACCGGGGCTGATTCCAACTTTTGGCAATGGTGAACAATGCCACTATGAATATTGGTGTGCATATATCTGTTTGCATCTTCGCTTTCAGTTCTTCTGGGTATATACCCAGCAGTGGAATTGCTGGATCATACGGAAGATCTATTGTTAGTTTTCTGAGGAATCGCCAAACTGTCCTCCACAGGGGCTGGACCATACGACAGTCCTACCAGCAGTGGATGAGGGTTACTATTCCTCCACATCCCCTCCAACATTTAGTGTCTCCTGTTTTTTTAATAGCTGCCATTCTGATGGGTGTAAGATGGTATTTCATTGTAGTTTTGATTTGCATTTCCCTGATAGCAAACGATGTTGAGCATTTTTTCATGTGCTTTTTAGCCACTTGAATTTCTTCCTTGGAGAACTGTATTTTTCAGGTCACTTCCCCATTTTTTAAATGGGTTGCTTGTCTTTTTATTTTCAAGGTGTAGGATTTCTTTATATATGCAGGATATTAGGCTCCTATCAGATATATGGTTGCTAAATATTTTCTCCCATTGGGTAGGCTGCCTTTTTATTTTCTTAATAACATCCTTTGAGGTGCAGAAGCTTTTAATTTTGAGGAGATCTCATTTATCTATTTTATCTCTTGCTTCTCGTGCTTTGGCTATGAAGTTCATGAAACCATTTCCTATTACAAGGTCCTGTAGATGCTTCCCTACATTATCTTCCAAGGTCTTTATGGTTTTGGTTCTGATATTTAGATCTTTGATCCATCTTGAGTTTTTTTTTTTTGTATAAGGTGTGAGATGGTATTCTTCTCTTATTCTTTTGGATATGGATATCCAAGTCTCCAAGCACCACTTGTTAAAGTGGCCATTCTCTCCCAAATGAGTGAGCTTCGTGGCCTTGTCAAATATCAGATAACTGTATATGCGAGGATCTATGTCAGGACTCTCAATTTGGTTCCACTGGTCAGTAGGTCTATCCTTGTGCCAATACCACGCAGTTTTGATCACTGTAGCTTTGTAGTATGTTTTAAAGTCAGGTAGTGTGATACTTCCAACTTCATTTTTCTTTTTCAATATGTCTTTGGCAATTCGGGGCCTCTTGCCTCTCCAAATATATTTTGTGGTTAGTTTTTCCAGTTCCTTAAAAAATACAGTGTTGACTTTTATTGGGATTGCATTAAATCTGTAGATTACTTTGGGTAGGATAGACATCTTGATGATGTTTAGTCTTCCTATCCATGAACAGGGAATATTTTTCCATTTATTTAAGTCATCTTAGATTTCCTTTAACAGTGTTGTGTAGTTTTCTGTATATAAGTCCTTTACATCTTTAGTTAAATTTATTCCTAGTAGAACAACCTAAGACAGGCACAGTCACAAGAGCCTATGGAAGAAGACAAGTCTGACAGGAGGTCACCTTGTATGAGCTTATATAATGGTTCCTATGAGCTTTAATTAATAAAAAAGGGGGAAATGATGGAGTTTCAATTAAAGGCCATGGCAACTGAAAGAATAGAAGGTCACCCTGGAATGTAGGAAACAAGCCCTCTGGTCTCATGCTAATAGGAGCTAGGTGGGGAAACATCCTGAGCTTGTAAGATTTACAATGTCTGTGAATTTCAGGAAGAAAAAGAGGAACTGAGCTATTAACTTTTAAGACTTGCTCATTCTAGTAAAATGTAAACTGTCAAGTATCTATTGAATTTATATATGTACATACATGTTTTCTTTGTTCTAAAGCTAAAATAAAAGCCACACCTTATGAGGTGGCAGGGCTCTTCTCTGCATATCTGACGGAGAGCCCCCTGATCCCAAAAAATCTAAAATTTATATTAAAAATTATTCCTAGGTATTTGATTCTTTTATTTACTATTGTAAATGGTATTTTTTTCCTGATTTCCTCCTCAGTTTGCTCATTATTGGTGTATAGAAATGCTACTGATTTTTGAGCATTGATCTTATAGCCTGATATTAGAATAGCTACTCCTGCCCTTTTTTGGCAATTATTAGCTTGTAAAATGGTTTTCCAGCCATTCACTTTCAGCCTCCTTGAATTCCTGGGACGAAGGTGGGTTTCTTGTAGACAGCATATAGATGGATAATATTTTCTTATCCATTCTGCCAATCTGTGTCTTTTGATTGGTGAATTTAATCCATTAACATTCAGTGTTATTATTCATAATGAATTTCTTACTTCAGCCATTTTTTTGGGGGTGTTAATGTATGTCATATGTTGTTTTGTTTCTCTTTTTGTCTTTTCAGTTGTTTTTAAAGTCTCCTCCAACTCTCTCTCCCTTTCAACTTGTAGAGATCCTTTAGTATTTCTTGAAGTGCTGGTTTCTTTTGACATACTCTCTTAATTTCTGTTTATCTGTGAATATTTTGGACTCTCCATCATTTTTGAATGCCAGTTTTGCTGGATAGAGAATTCGTGGCTGGAAGTTTTTTTCTTTTAGTATTTTGACTATGTCATACCACTGTCTTCTTGCCTCCATGGTTTCAGCTGAGAAATCAGCACTTAATCTTATTGTGCTTCCCTTGTATGTGATGGTTCTCTTTTCTCTTGCTGCCTTGAGTATTTTCTCTTTGTCTTGAGCATTGGACATTTTGACAAGTATATGTCTTGGAGTTGGCCAGTTGGAATTTATACTATTTGGGGTGCGCTGTGCTTCCTGGATCTGGACATCCATCTCTCTCAATAGGGTTGGGAAGTTTTCAGCCATTATTTCCTTCAACACTCCTTCTGTTCCCTTTCCCTTCTCTTCTCCTTCTGGGATGCCCATAATGCATATGTTTGTACGTTTTGTGTTATCGGTTAATTCCCTGAGTCCATGCTGGATTTTTTCTATCTTTTTGTCTCTCTGTTCTACTATCTGTTTGACTCAGCTGTATTGTCTTCCATATCACTAATTCTTTCCTCTGCCTGTTCCAATCTGCAGTTATGTGAATCCAGCGTCTTTTTGATTTCTTGGATTGTGCCATTGTTCACCATCTTATCCATTACCTTTTTAGGCATATTTACAATTTCTTCAGCATGTTCTCCCAGTGTCTTCTTTATATCCTTAATCTCTTCCTTCACTTCTTTAAGTTGGTCCATGATATTTGTTTGGATAGCTTTGATTAGTTGTTCGATGTTCTTCATCGCTTCCTGGTTTTTATTTTGTTCATTAGACTGGTCCATGTTTTCTTGTTTCTCAGAGTCCCTTGTATTTTTTTGTCGCTCTCTGGTCATCATATTATCTTGATGGGTTTGTTCAGTTTATTAGCTTTTCTCTATGCTCTAGAGTTTTATTTAGCTGGTGGTTCTGCATGTGAGTTAAGTTTTCTCTTTGGCACTTTTTCTTCTTATTTTATTTCCTTGCTTCTTTCTATGTTCCCTTGAAGGCAAAAGATTATGGCCAGAGGAATCAAAAGATGTAAGGAAGGCAGAAGGATAATAGAAATATTGATAAAAGTTAGAAGAGGGGCCAAATGAGACTGTATGAGATGAATATTTAACTTGTGTAGGCAGTGTAGAGTAATAGGAAAAAAGGTGAAGTTCCTACAATGGACTGGGAAAACAAATGGAGGAATATATATATATAGTGATTCAGAAGGCTAGAATTATGAGGAGGGAGAGAAATAGTAAAGAAAGGGCTGAAAGGAAAAAGTTAAATCTAATTAAAAAAAGAAGAAAACAAAATAGATTGAATAGAAATTGACACCCTTAAGTTGTGGGCCTATGAAAAAATGTTGTATTTAAGAGCCACAACAGAAAGCAGAAGGATGAAGGAAGGATAAGCGATAGTTTGGAATACAAAATCAATATAACAGCGAGTGGGAAATTACTGAAGAATAAGCACAGCAAAGAATCAACAAGCTAGCAGCACCTAATTTTAAAAAATGAAAGAAAAAATAAAGGGGGGAGGAAAGAGGAAAGAAAAGCAGGAGACCAGAAATAAACAGAGAAAAATCAAAGATCCACACAGGCAAGCAGTCAAACAGAGCTAAGGAGGGTCAATGATTCCTCTAGGGTCCACGTTGATCCTCTCTGCCTCCTTGTGTTTATCAATCAATTTCCCCACAGGGTTCTATATTCAGGTCCTGAAACAGCTTTTAGCTGTTAAACTAAATTAAAAAGAACTTATTTTTCATTTATTGAATTGACCTTCTCCCTTTTTTTTTTTTTTTTGGCGAAATACAGGACCCAAAATAATTCCTCCTCTAGACCAACCCCCTTAGGGAAGGGACCCTAGCTGGGTTCATAGAAATTAATCAAGCACGTCCCACTTCCTGGACTCCCCAGGGTATCTGTAGCTCTGATGTTTATCAGTGCAAAGTGCTAAAAACGGCCGACTCCGCCCCTTCTAAAGCCGAGCACCAGCCTCACCGGGTTGCTATGTAAATCAGTTTGACTGCAGATTCGCCTCTCCTCTCAGCCTAATGCTGCTTCAGGTCAGCTTATCTACTCCCCAAAGCTATGGGGCAGTCCAGGCAGCCAGATCAATGGCAAAAAAATAAAAATAAAAAATTCCCTTCCCTATCCTCCAACAGAACCCTCCCTCTTTTGGGGAGTGTCCCCTCTTCCTGGCTCCGCAGCGGCCTGGGGCTTATCCCTGGGCAGCTAGGCAAATCAACTCCCTCCCCTGAACAGAATCACCCCTCCTGTCCACCAGGTGCCGATTCGCTCCGGCTGTTCTGTTCACCCAAGGTCCAAGGAACTCCAGGCAGCCAAATTCCCAGAAAATAAAACTTTCTCGCTTCGTTTGTGGCTCCAACTGGCCGTTTTACTTTATTTTTCTCCCTCTGAGAAAGCTCAGCTGTCCTTGCCAACCACTATCGGCAGGCTTAAAACTCACGAATCTCTACTGTTCCGTCCACTCCGTTGATCCACGCAGATAAATGTCCCAGGCTTCTCATTCCAGGCATGCACAGCATATACCCCGGGGCAGGACCCCGTCCACAATCTGCCTTGCTCTGGGAGCTTGCAGTGTGTGCCCTCCTACACTAATGTCATCTTGGCCCCGTCTCCCCCTAAACATCTTTTATCCCACATAAATGTCTGCCTATTACAAGGAGTACACTGCTGTTTCAAGGCAGTTAGGATGAAATTTGGCTGCCTAATCAGAAAGACCTAGGTATATGTACAAAAATAAAGTTTCCAGGGATCCACTGCAAGATTCTGATTCAATATATCTATCATTGGTTCTGACATCCCAAACATCTAGTGCATTTATCAGTGATTGGAAATTATTCCAACATGTCTCCAAGCAGACCTCTTGGTGAAATCTAATGATTTTCATTTTCCCAGAAATGCAAAGGGGGAGAGTTATTACAGAAATAGGCCTTAAATATTCTGCACAGTGTTTTAATAGTTACTAAACAAAGGGCAAGATAAAAATTGATCTCCCCGGAAAAATCGATAGGAAAGTCTTCTGTATCCTCTGCTAATGTCATCACACCTCTAATAATCTAAAAACTTGGGAAAATGTTTCAAGCAATCTTTAAAGGGGTTATATAATAATAACATGAAAAAATGATCTAGAGTTACTAGGAGTGTCCGACAAATAATTATGGTCTATTCTAGATTTTCCCTAAGGAGATATGACTCCAGTGTTGTTCTTAAGAAATTGAATCTAATGACTTAAATTATTAATTGTAAGAAATATAATAGGCTCAACGGACAACTTATGGCCAAGTTTATCACTAATCCCACTGGTCTTTATATCACATTCTCTAAAATAAAAAAGAGAAGAAAAAGAAAATATTGGAGTTTGCTAGAGGTTAGAGAGACATGTCCAAGAAAATTATTGCTCTTCTCTTCTACTCTTATTTGAGGTGCCACAAACAAGAGTGAAATAGTCAAATCTACTTGAAAGCCAAGCTCAAGTAAAGGATGCATTGCTTACCTAAATTATGCAATTTATCATTGACAGTGTCTCCATTTGGCATGATATCTTTGTTGTTTTCTTTTAGGGGATTTAAAAATTTTAGTAAAGACTTTCCTTGGCTTACTACTGTTCTCATGTACCTTAATTACCCAAGTTTTTCTATACAAACTTACATTCTGCAACTATGAATTATCTTACTACAAAAGAATCTAAACTCCATGCTTAAGACAAGATTATCATAAATGATGAAGAATTGCAGGCGTATATTTCATGTTTAATTTTTATGGTATAAGAATAAGGAAAAGAATAGAATAGAAGACCAACAGGTTAAAAATTTATAGCAAAACTAAACAAGTGATATTTGAAAAAATAACAGAAAATGTAAATAAAACTAGAATTATTTTTTGAAAAGCATAAAAGTGGACCTCTCTCTAGAACACAAAGTAAAAACATAAACAAGATGAAAACAAAATTGGGAATGAGAATGTGGCTGTAATAATACAGAGGATTTTGGTAAAAGAAGAATAATGTTTTTGATTATAGTTAATAAATATGAAATTCTATAAGACTATTTGGAAATGAATCAGTTACTCAAACCAATGCTATGGAAAACAGAAGTCTAATAACTATGTAAGAAATATTAGAAATTATAAATGAATTGCCTCATCAAAAGAATTATGGATTATGTGGTTTCAATATATAATAATAAAACTTCCTATGCTGTAAAATACATTCCTCAACACAAAATAAATATTATCTTTATTGTATGTAATTAATATAACATTCACATCAATAAGTCAAAGAAAGAAAAACACGAACTTCTCAGAAGAGTTGGAAAATTTTATAAAAATCAATATTTAATATTCATTTAAAATATTATATGTTACTATATAGGACATATCCTTATATAATAACTTTGTGCATTATATATACTTTTTATAGTCAGTTAATAATACTATGTACAGAAATATGTTTGGATAATGTCTACCCTCCATCATAGAAATAATGGGCCAAATGCAGCCAAAAATGTTACTATATATTTGAGTTTAAAAGAGAGAAGAACTCCTTAAAAAAAAAAATGTCAAAAAGGAAATAAAAGGCAAGGAACAAGCTTATGAATTGCTACAATAATACTGAGTGAGTGTGGATGGGCGAAGGGTGGAGAATGTGTATCAGGGCAAATATAGACATACATAAAATTCTAGGTAAAGTGTTAACATTTACATGGAATCAGAAAATTTGATTTCTGGTCTATGAGAAACAAAGAGCTGGTGACCCATCTGCATTATGCTAGTATCATAAGGTTAGAGGTTAAGGCTGTGTACTTTGAGTACACTCATACAGAGAAGTGACAAGAAAGTTTTGGATGGAAAAACTTTATTCTACAAGAAAATAATAGCCTGGATATTAAACTTGTATAAGGCAGCTGAGTTGGTATTGACAGATAAATTTGTAAGATTAAGTACCTCACTTAATCAAAAAGAAAGATTTAAAATTAATGAGCTATACAGTATAAAATAAAATCAGGATAAATTAAAAGAGTACTAGATGGATGAAAATCTTAAGTCAGAGTTGAAATTAATGAGACCAAAATAAAGAATCAATAGAAGTAATTGATAAAACAAAATATAGTTGATTAAAAAGAAAAATTATAAATCCAAACCTACTAGGGAAAACAGACAATGTAGAAAATAAAAGTAAGATATGCAGAATAGGATGTAACTAGAGAGAGTAGAGATTTTTAAAAATCATGAAAGATTATCATAAACAAGCTCATTGCAATGAATCAGAATATTTAATATATAAAAGTCAGTTCAAGAACAAATAAAAAATGTGGAATATGTCTAAGTATTATTTAAGATTAAATTTAGCCAGATGTAGAAAACATTTGAAAAATAAGATTCAAAAAAAATAGACTTTTACTGCTCCCTGTTCAGGCAGTTCAGGGCTATGGGTGACTCCAGCTCATAGCTATTTATGCTGTCCTTAAAGTTTGGTCCTTAGCTCTATGAACTAAGACAGTGGCTTGATCTACAGCCATCATAGCAAAATACACACAAAAACAGTTTGAGAAAGAATATTATATGACAATCTCATTCATGAATATCTTAAGTAAAACATTAGCAAAATGTTATATATAACATATATATAATATAGAGAGAATGTCGATACTAGGAATATAACAGAAATGGCAGTAAAATCAGTGGAAAAAAAGGAATATGTAATAAATGGTAAAGACAAATGAAAAACAAGTAAAAACATTATTGTTTCATACTATGTACAAAATTAATAATTTCCATATGCATTAATGTTTGAAAGGCTAAACTTTAAAATAATTAGAGGAAAAAAATTTATTTTTAATTAGGGTTAGAAAATGATCTCTTCATTGAAACATAATCTACAAATTGAACTATTTCATTTTGAACTATATTAAAGCCTATCTCATAAATAAAGTCAATGTCAAGACAGACTTGGAGAAGATATGTGCAATGATAAAAAATTATGAAAGTTTTCTATCCAGAATACAAAAAAGACTTTTTCAAAGGAACAAGAAAAAATAAGTAAGGAAAAAAGAGCAACAGACTAAACAAACAATTCATAGAAATAAGACTAAAGGGCAGATGGACATGCATGAAAAGATTATTACTTGCTTTCAGGAAGTACAAATTAAAACAAAAGTGAGATTTGATAAAATCTTTAAGATGGATAAAAATTGAAAATTCTCATACCAAACACTATTGAGAATAAGAGAGAAAGAGAAACACATATGTTGCTGATGTGGGTACAAATTGGTATAAATTCTTGAAAGACTAATTGTCACATTCCAGTAAAAGGGAAGATGTCCATACCCTACAACCTAGCAGTACACTTAAATGTGTATATCATAGAGAAAAACTGTGCTCATGTTCATTATGAGATATGTACAAGAATGTTCATTGCAACACTGCAGGTGAAAATAAACTGAAAAGAATCAATATTAGATAGGGAAATAATCTGTTATTGTATATTTTCTTAAATGAAATATTCATTCATACTACAGAATGAACAATTTCAGTAATTACCAGCATGGAAATTTTTACAAACAATGTTAAGTGAAAAGGGAAAAAGACAATAAAAGAAAAATCAAATTGCAAAACAAAGTACCATTTATGTAAATAAACATATAATATTGTTTTCATGTGTGTGTTTTTGTGGTAAAATTATACAGACTTGTAGAGTTTTTCTGAGTAGATTTCTCTAACGCTAGAAGGAGAAGATCATTAAGATGGCTTAAGAAGGGGTCCAGAATTAAACTTTATCTGCAATAATTTATTTCTTTTTAAAAATCCAAAAAAAAAATATGGGAAAATATGTTTTCTTTTTTTTTTTTTTATTCTGGAGTTTTTGCATTTAAATATTTTCATAATTAGAAAAGCTTTAAACCAATTCCATATTTAACTTTAGATTACTGAGATAATCCAATTAAAATCAAGAACAAGAAAAGAAAGTCTTCTATTACCGTCATCACAATGTATTTAATATTATTTTTAATATTCTTTTCAAAATAATATAAGCTAAACCATAAATAAGAAGTATAATTACAGGGAAGGTTAAAATTATCATTATTTGCCAACAACCTGCTCACATACCTAGAAAAAGGGTGAATCATAAAAAACTCTTGGAATATGTAAAAATTATAATATTTTGCCAAATAAAATACGAAAAAAAATGAGATTCATATGAAATACATAGGCACCTATACTTTATAAATATTAAAATAAGGAAAAACTCTAGCAGGGAATGTTCAGTGACTACTTAAATAAGCAACCAAATTCTACTTAGAGATATAAAGTAAATTTTCAGATGGGAAAACTGAATCTTATAAAGGTGTCAGCACTTCCTAAATTAGTTTTATTTTAAGGCAAATTCACACAAAAATTCACTTTTTATCTCTGGTTTAAATGATTTTAAATATCATACTGAAAAGTAAACAGGACAGGATAGCTTTAAAAAGTAGAGTGATGAGTTAGATTTGTTCTTTCATATATTAAAACTTGCCATTCTAGTATATAAATAGATCAGTGGAAAATAAATTATGCGTGTAAATCTCCAGAGAACAAATATTCAAATCAAATCATTATCTGCCAGCATATATCAAGAAAAAATCTTAATGAAATAAAGATAAATGTATATAAAGACATAATAGTTAATTGAAAAAATACAACTTATGCTTTAATTGATACTGGTATGTTAAAGGACTTTCTAAGAATAGAATGAAAGTTTTTTAAAAAAGCACAAAGAAGGAAAGAGATATTTGAATACATCAATTAAAAGTACTGTCTATCAAATTCTTACAGAATAAATCTGAAGAGTGACAACCTGATTAAAATATCTGCGAAATATATGACAAGAAAATTTTAACAGTTCTAGGAAATAAAAGTTCAGACAAATAATCTTCAAGATAAAATGGTCAAAAAGTATAAACACAGAAGAAAAATGAAGTATAAATAACCAATACATCTATTAAAATTGACAATTTAACATCTACAAATTTAAATATAATTTTCATTGTAATAATAGTAATAATATTACATTATATATTAAGGAGCATTTTCTATGATTCAGCACCATTCAAGCACCGCACGTATTTGTGGTATTCTTTCACATTTTACATGATCAGAAACTGACACAGGATGAGATTCAGTTACTTATCCAAATTTAATGATCTTTAGGAAGTGAGAGATCACTTGTAATTCCAGATTTGATATCATGAGTTCTACTCTTAAATTCTAAAATGTTATTCAAACCAGTAACCAAGCTGTTATTCAAAGGATAAGGGAATCTAAACTCCATCACGTGGAAGTCTTACACAAAGTGAGTTAAATTTACCTTCTTACGGGAGTTATTTCCAAGGTAAACGTTTAGTTTCTTGTAGTTTCCTAAGGCCATTTTTCCTATAATGTTCTGTATGACATGCAAGGCTTCCTTCTTGTCTGCCTGGCCCAGGGTTGCAGGATGTGGGCACTAGAGATCCTTCTAATCCAATCTCTCCTGTACACCCCATAACCCTGGGCTGTCTGGGCAGATATTGGAGAATCTATGTTCAGACTTAGTGTAGTTTCAAAAGGTGTCAAAACGTGGTTTCATTTTCAAACTACCCCAAAACCTGAAGGAACTTGATAAATAGAATCTACAAACAATTATAATGAGGGGCACATAATAAAAACCAGTAAGAGTAGAGGAATGTAACTCTAAAAATATTAGACCTATGAATAGATAAAAGTAAGAAAAAGGGACTCTGAATAATAAAACTTGCTTTATAAAGGGAAAATAATCTGTAATGTATAATACAATGTTTAATTATGACTGAAGATACACAAAACACTAAAGATAATCATAAATGTTTATGACTTCAATGAAACATGATCTGGGTTGAGTGCAAATTAATTCAAACAAGGAAGCATAAAGTGCAAATAGAAAGATAATGCTTAGTAGTAGTTAATACTATAAAAATATAGTACTAGATGTAGAAAACTGACAGATTTGAGAATTATAAAATCAAATTTAATACCTTGAAACTGGAAAGGGAAATTTAATAGTTTGCCTATTTGAATTATATTCATCTGTTGGGGTGCCACTGGTTGATCAGTCTTTTGCATATTTGAGCCAACATATTCCTCATCTCAATAACCTCCTGGCACTCTTATATCAAGTGACATGGAAAGCAAGTACTTTCCACTGGGGAACAGAAGAGAAGCAGGCCCTGCAGCAGGTATAAGTACCCGTTTCAGCCTCCCTGCCTCTATGACTTTCAGAGCCTAGAATTTCATTCAAGCTACAAATTCTTGCCACCCTGACCTAGGCCAGCTGATACCTCTGACAGACTCCTGGGTTTGGGGGCCAAGAAGTTCCCAGATGGAGCCTAGTGCTTCTCCTCCTTAGAGAGGCAACTTCTGGCATGCTATTGGGCCTTGGTGAAAATGGAGAGAATCACTGAAAACTCTAAAGTTCTCCTGAGGCCAGAAATCTCAATCCTGTCCTGGGTCCTGGGTAATCAGAACACTCACCCAGGCAGTGCCCAACAACGGAGGATCATCAAATGGAAATTGTACCTTCTTAATTGTGCTTGCCTAGGCTCCCAGGAAGTGACACTATTACATGAGCAGGTGGCAAAAGTCTCTCAACGATTATCCTGTTGTAATGCCAGATGAAGGCCCTTACCCCCTCATTGGCATCTTGAGGACCCTGACTCAAGAATGCCCACCAGATTCTCAGTGCTGGTTCACTGACAGATTGGCCAAGTTGAAGCCATCAAGCATCCAACGGGCAAAGCTCCTATCTCTCTTGCTTTGGGCAGGCTATATGCTGCCTCTGGCACGAGGAAAAGCAATTGGTCCTCTTAGCCCTGGAACTCTCATAACCAAGCACCCCCATGCACTTGTTTACTGACCAATGGCTTCATTGTCTGGTCTGGTGTAGGGAAGGAAACTTTGGAAACAATTGGCAGCATGGAAAGGCATTACCTATGTTACTCATGCTGATGTGTGTGGCAAGGGCCTGTATCATGATGAACATCATTGGAATAACTTAGTGGATTATTTGCTAGGTGCCCGAAATGCAATAAATGAGAATTGGGATGGCTTTTACTAAGGGGATTTATTAACTTGCAAATTTACACTTCTAAAGCCATGAAAGTGTCCAAATCAAGGCATCATCAGGTAATATTTTCTCTCTGAAGACTCGCTGCCAGCGATGCTGGACTCCTCTTTCATATGGCAAGGCACATGGAATTATCTGCTGGTCTGTCTCATCTTTTCCAGGTTTCATTGTTTTCAGCTTCTGGCTTCCAGAACTTTTTCTCTCAGCTTCTGTGCTTTTCTCTCTGTTTTTCTCTCCATATTCATCCTGTTTATAAAGACTACAGTAAGAGGATTAAGACCCACTCTGGGTCACACCTTACTGAAGTACCCAATCAAAGGGTACCATCCACAATAGGTTTACACTAAGGGAAGGATTAGCTCCATGGACAGGATTTTTCTGGGGCCCATAAAACCTCAAACTACCATACTGATAAAGGGTCCATAAAACCTCAAAGTATCATACCGATAGAGGAAGTTTTTCATCCTTGATGAGGCCAGAGATTTTCTTATGAGGGAAGCAGAGGATGAGCCATGCCTGGAGGATGGGGACAATGAACCTACCCTAAATGACATCTGTGAAATATCTGAACTTCCCATGTCTGTGTCCTCTTCTAGGGGATCCACCACCAAACTGGATATGGAAATTCTGACATCATAAATTTATTAGCCCAAAAATACAGAGTTCCTCTCTCATTAAAAGAGGACCCATCTTCCATTAACTAATGTAAGAGAGGCCAACTACAAGCCAAAGCCACAAAAGGGCCTTTAGGGGCTATGACCAGAAGGACAATACTGAGGCATCCATGGCAACTGGACTACATTGGCCCTCTTCTGCCATCCCTATGCTTTCAGGCTATGACCTTGCCTTTCCAGTGCATTGTGTAGACATGGTACATATATGGGATGCCTTGGAAAAGCAACTCTGCCACACCTTCAGCTACCCAGATGACATCTCCTCTGACCAAGGATTCCACTTGACTGCACAATCCTCTCAATGATGGGTCTAGATTAACAGAATTAGATGGAACTTCCACATTGCTCACCACTCACAGGCAGCCAGCCTTGTGGAGAACTTTAATGACTGCTTTAAAAAGGAGCTTCACCCCAGTGACAGAGTTAGGCTCATTTGTGTTTTCCCTATACATGGCTCTTCTGCCCCATCTATTTGAACCTATAGTTAGTACTAGACTTGATACGTGTATGTCCAAGAGACATAAATCTTTGGGCTGTCCATATGCAGTTAGGCCCAGAATCTCAACAGAATTGCAATACGTACTCTCCAGTTCATTGGATTCACCCAGGACATCTAACAAGACGATGGCGATGGACAGCACCCATCCCAAGGAACAGAGAGAGCCTGCAACTGCAAGCAAGATAGTCCCATCCATCAGCCCCATGGGATCTAAGCCTCCTTTCAACTAGAGGCGGAGTGGGCATCACCATCCCAGCATCCTCAGGATTGGGAAATGAATGATGGACTAGAGTAGATTTATGGTTACTCTACTATAGATTTATTGTTATTCTAACAATGGAAGAACTTTTACCACTGATGTGGAGGAAGTGGCCACCAGAAATTCTGAGGGGAGCAAGGGGGAAAAACAGGTGTAATATGGGGGCATTTTCAGGGAATTGGAATTGTCCTGAATGATGTTACAATGATGGATACAGACCAATATAAATTTTGTCATAACTTACAAAATTGTGCAGGACAGTGTAAACTATAATGTAAACTATAATCCATGCTTAGTGGCAATGCTCCAATGAGTGTTCATCATATGTAACAAATGTTCCACACTAATGAAGAATGTTATTAATCTGGGAAAGTGTAGGAGGGATAGGGAGTGGGGTATACGGGAATCCCCTACATTTTTAATGTAACTTTTATATAATCGAAAATATTTTTAAAATAATAAAAAGGTATTAAAAAATAAAGTAACTATTGGTAATGAAAAAAAGTTACTACTGATAATGCAAAACAAAAATTATTAAATAAATGAAAAGGAGCTTCACAGTCTACATCCTCACAACCCTCTTACTAGATGGACTGTCCACCTTACTTGGGTCCTCTAGAATTTGAGCTCAACAATTCCTCTGAAGGGAAACACAGCCTTATCCCACTTCTTAGCATAGGCAGGAGCGTGGGTGGAGGAGTGTGATGGTTAAGTGCATGTATCAACTTTGATAGGTTATGGTGTCCAGTTGTTTGGTCAAGCAAGCACTGACCTGGTTGTTACTGTGAGGATATTTCATGGCTTTAAATCATCAGTAAGTTGATTGCATCTATAGCTGATTAGATCTACAGTCACCGAAGTAAATTGCCTTCAACAAAGTTGAAGGTCTTAAAAGGAGTGATGATTTCAGCAATCAGAAGAAAGAAATTCCATCTCTACTTCAGACAGTCAGCTTCTCCTGGGAAATTCAGAAAACATTTATCAGAGCTCCCAACTTTCAGCCTGACTATGAAATTTGGACTTCCCCATGCCCACAGCCACATGAGCCAATTTAATCTCATAATATTTACATATATATAATCTCCTGTCTGTCAGTTTTGCTTCCCTGGAGAACTCCGATTAACAGGGAGTAATCAAGGCTTTCCTGTGCTTCCACCCTTAAATCCATCATGATGAAAAATGGCCCCAAAAAGGGAACCAAGGACACACCACTTGAGACTCTCCTTTTCAGCCACTGTCAGGTTATCATCCTGCTTTTTACCCCATTACATCTTCCACACAGTTTCTAGGATGGTGGGAAGTTAGAGCCTGCAGAGGGGTGGTATAAGGGAAGTGGACCTAGAAGTACACGCATACTAGAGGTGACCAGATGATCTCTATTCCTGGTTGAGCCATCAGTCCCCTTGGGAACTGTAGTGATTTGGAGTTGTATGTACCCCAGAGAAACATCTTCTTAAACTTATTCCATTCCTGTGGGTGTGAACCCGCTTTATTTTATTTTGTTTTTTTTAATTTTTTATTGATTTTTATTGTGGGTAAAAATCAAAATTCTCACAATACATACAAACATTTGCAAAATGATATATAAATATATATGCATATATGTGTATTTGCTTACAAAAATGTTATTTATATATATATATATATTAAGAGGTGCTTAGATTACCTAAAATATTACACGGAACTTACCAGGATTCCCATGTTCACCACCTCCCACACATCCCACCACATCCCACACAAACATCTCCCACAAGTGTGGTCCACCACCCTCAATGAACTTACACATCCTGGAGCCTTGCCACCAACCATAGACCACAGTTCACACCACAGAATACACTCTCTCCCACTCAGTTCTGAGTGATGTGTGCTGATTTAAAATGGCCTACATCCAATGCCACAACGGTACTCAGGACAACCTCTAACTCCCAAAGAAGCCCCTGTATTTCAACTGCTCATCCCCTCCATACCCCAAAAGTGTCAAGTGGCCACTGGCTCCACCTCATTGTTATAATTTCTTCCATTGCTAGAATCACCATATGTGAACAAGAGAATACCATCAAGTCCACTCTAGTCCATAGTTCTTCCCCCAATTCTGAGGGGACTGGGATGGTGATGTCCACTCCAGCTCCAAGTGAGAGAGGGCTTATATCCCATGGATATGGTGGGTGGGATGATCCTTCCTGCATATGCAGGCCCTCTCCATTCCCTGGGAAGGCCATTGCCCATCGTTGTCTCCTCACCAGGTGACTTGGATGAGTCCATTGAGCTGTAGGGTAGGAGTTGCAGCTCCACCGATATTCCACGCACACCTGGCACATAGGTAGGCAGGAGGCTCCAGTCTCTGGAAGTATACCTAAAAACTCCAGCATCACATATATGTTTGAATAGAAGGGACTGGTGAACCATGTGCAGGGAGGACTTATTTGAGTCCAATTCTGTCACTCTCAGGAGCACAGATTCCAAAATAGAGCCCACTGATAAGGCATCATTCTCTGGGTCTATCCCCCATTATATAGGACCTGGATGTCTCCAGAGCTCTCAGGAATCCCTCTGTGTGGGGTGATAGGCACTTAGATGTTCTATGAGCTCCTACTGAACTGTGCGTAAGAGTTACCTCTGGGATGACCTCCTGACTCTCTTTGAAGTCTCTTAGCCACTTGAACTCATTTGTCTTTACCATTTCCCCCTTTTATTCAAGGTCTTTTTCCAGTTGTGTTGCCATTTGGCACTTGGTATTAATCCCTCGTTGCCAGGGAGGCTCATCCCCGGGAGTCATGTCCCACGTTGGGGGGAATGTAATGCAATCATATGCTGAGTTTGGCTTAGAGAGAGAGCACATTTAAGCAACAAGGAGGCTCTCAGGTGGCAACCCTTAGGTACCCCTCAACTGCAGGCTAAGTCTCATTTACAAGAGCAAAGACTCACAAGGGTAGTCATCAATTAAAAAAAAAACACATCAGTGGGTCATCCTATTTTGACAGGCACTGTCCCTACACTCAGAGGACTATTGATGCTCCCTTGGAGACTGTGGCAGAGCTCTCCAGGCTAGGAATTCAGATTCCCTCATTTATTGTGTGATTATCCACCCAACGTGACCATGCCCCATCCCCCGATCCTTTGAACGATTTTGTATATCTTTCATGTATACTTGGATGAACCAATCCCCACGAACCCCTCCCCCAGACCCCCCCCAATAATCCCCCGCAGTACCCATTGTAACCCTTCTGCGATCCAAATTCTCCATGAACATTTAGTCCATAAAATAATCAAATACACTTACTAGGAAAAAGAAACAAGTATGATAAGCTTACATGCCAGAGACAAACATAAGGAGACTCAGGGGGAAAAAAAAGAGAAGGAAAAAAAACAAATAATCAAACAGAGAACAAAACAAAATAAAATATAATTAGTGGATTGGGACATTCAAAAAATGGGCAAAAAAGCAAAGGAAATGCCTTTAAAAATATATATATATATATTCATTTTTTTTCCTTTCTCTTTTCTTTTTTCCCTTTTTTCCTTCCCTTTATCACTGTGTTATCGGATG
>JAKSZT010054458.1:33611814-33728137 GCA_026826555.1 Tolypeutes matacus
CAAAAAATGGGCAAAAAAGCAAAGGAAATGCCTTTAAAAATATATTTATATATATATATTAATTTTTTTTCCTTTCTCTTTTCTTTTTTTTTCTGCCTTTTATCACTGTGTTATGGGATGTCTGGTGTGCCATGACACCTTCCTCCTCTCAATCCCCATTGTCACCCAATTTTTCATTTCATTTAATTTTCAAAGAAGTTTTAGGTCACAGCAAAGTCACACATGGAGTGCCAGAGACTCCTGGACACCAAACCACAACCCCTTCCCTACCCAATATTAACCCCCCCCCCTTTTTTTGGTTGTTAGCATTGTTATAACTGTTATACAGATAGCAAAATATAGCAACTAAACATTTTCAGTGATTTACAGTATAGTTTACAATTTAGATGATACAGTTTAATAAGTTTTGATGATATTTACCATGTCCTGTGTCCATTACTGTAAGGTAATGAAAAACTTTCCCCATGACCACCAAACAACCCATTAGAAATTGTTACTGGTGTACAGAAATGCTACTGATTTTTGAGCGTTGATCTTATAGCCTGCAACATTACTGAACTCCTTTATAAGTTCTAGAAGCCTTGTAGATTTCTCAGGGCTTTCTACGTATAGGAGAATGTCATCTGCAAATAATGAAATTTTTACTTCTTCTTTTCCAATCTGTATGCCTTTTATGTCCTTTTCTTGTCTCAGTGCTCGTGCAAGTACTTCTAAGACAATGTTAAATAGGAGTGGTGATAGTGGGCTTCCTTGTCTTGTTCCTGATCTCAGAGGGAAGGGTTTTAGGATTTCACCGTTGAAAATGATGTTAGCTTTGTGTTTTTTATATATACCCTTTATCATTTTCAGAAAGTTTCCATCTATTCCTATCTTTTGTAGTGTTTTTATGAGGAAAGAGTGCTGTATTTTGTCAAATGCTTTTTCTGCATCTATAGAAATGATCATGTGATTTTTTTCTTTCAGTCTGTTATGTGGTGTATTACATTGATTGATTTT
Organism: Tolypeutes matacus; assembly: GCA_026826555.1. Taxonomy (NCBI): domain Eukaryota; kingdom Metazoa; phylum Chordata; class Mammalia; order Cingulata; family Chlamyphoridae; genus Tolypeutes; species Tolypeutes matacus. The sequence continues at coordinate 33,612,811 of JAKSZT010054458.1, forward strand.
CTTATATTGAACCATCCTTGCATACCTGGAATGAAACCCACTTGGTCATGGTGTATAATCCTTTTGATATGTTGTTGAATGCGATTAGCAAGTATTTTGTTGAGGATTTTAGCATCTAGGTTCATTAGAGAAATTGGTCTGTAATTTTCCTTTCTTGTGGTATCTTTATTTGGTTTTGGTTTTAGGGTAATGTTGGCATTATAGAATGAGTTAGGTAATATTCATTCTACTTCTATTTTTTGGAAGAGCTTAAGTAGAATTGGTGTTAGCTCTTTCCGGAATGTTTGGTAGAATTCAGCTGTGAAGCCATCTGGTCCTGGACTCTTCTTAGTTGGGAGGTTTTTAATGACTGAGTCTATCTCTTTACTTGTAATTGGACTTTTGAGTTCATCTATTTCTTCTTTCATCAATGTTGGCTGTTTGTGGGTTTCTAGAAACTTGTCCATTTCCTCTAAATTGTCATTCTTGTTGGCATATAATTTTTCAAATTATCCTCTTATGATACTCTTTATTTCTGTGGGGTCAGTAGTGATATCATCTTGCTCATTCCTTATTTTATGTATTTGCATCTGTTCTCTTTCTTTGTTAGTCTGGCTAAGGGTTTGTCAATTTTGTTGATATTCTCAAAGAACCAGCTTTTGGTTTTGTTTATTGTTTCCAGTGCTTTCTTATTCTCTATTTCATTTAGTTCTGCTCTAATCTTTGTTGTTTCCTTCTATGTACTTCCTTTAGGTTTAGTTTGTTGTTGTTTTTCCAACTCCTCCAAGTGTGCAGTTAGGTCTTCAATTTTAGCTCTTTCTTCTTTTTTTATATATGAATTTATGGCTATGAACTTCCCTCTCAGGACTGCTTTCGCTGCATCCCATAGGTTTTGATATGTTGTGTTGTCGTTTTCATTAGTTTCAAGGTAGTTACTGATTTCTTTTGAAATTTCCTCTATGACCCACTGTTTGTCTAAGAGTGTGTTGTTTAATTTCCATATCCTTGTGCCTAAACTGTTTCTCTGGCCCTTAGTGATTTCCAACTTCATTCTGTTGTGGTCAGAGAAATTACCTTGTATAATCTCAATCTTTCTGAATTCATTGAGTGTTGTTCTGTGGCCTAGCATGTGGTATATTTTGGAGTATGTTCCATGTGCACTCGAGAAGAATGTAAATCCCGCTGAATTTGGGTGTAGTGTTCTGTATATGTCTATTAAGTCCAGTTCTTCTAATGTATTGTTGAGTGCCTTAATTTCTTTATTGATTCTCTGCCCAGATGTTCTGTCTAATGATGATAGTGGTGTGTTGAAGTCCCCTGCTATAATTGTAGAGGAATTTATTTCCCCTCTTAGTTTTTCCAGAGTTTGCCGAACGTATTTTGAGGCACCCCGATTAGGTGCGTAAATGTTGATGATTGTTCTCTCTTCTTGAGAGATTACTCCTTTTACTAATATGTAGTGTCCATCTTTGTCTCTTACAATAGTTTTGCATTTAAAGTCTATTTGTCTGATATTAGAATAGCTACTCCTGCCCTTTTTTGGCTATTGTTAGCTTGTAAAATGGTTTTCCAGCCATTCACTTTCAGCCGCCTTGAATCCCTGGGTTGAAGGTGGGTTTCTTGTAGACAGCATATAGATGGATCATATTTTCTTATCACTTCTGCCAATCTGTGTCTTTTGATTGGTGAATTTAATCCATTAACATTCACTGTTATTACTCATAATGAATTTCATACTTCAGCCATTTTTTCTTTGGGTTAATGTATGTCATATGTTGTTTTGTTTCTCTTTTTGACTTTTAAGTTGTTTTTAAACTCTCCTCCAACTCTCTCTCCTTTGTCATTTCCTTTCAACTTGTAGAGATTCCTTTAGTATTTCTTGAAGTGCTGGTTTCTTCTTGACTTACTCTCTTAATTGCTGTTTATTTGTGAATATTTTGAAGTCTCCAACATTTTTGAATGCCAATTTTGCTGGATAGAGAATTCGTGGCTGGCAGTTTTTTTCTTTTAGTGTTTTGACTATGTCGTACCACTGTCTTCTTGCCTCCATGGTTTCAGCTGAGAAATCAGCACTTAATCTTATTGTGCTTCCCTTGTATGTGATGGTTCTCTTTTCTCTTGCTGCCTTGAGTATTTTCTCTTTGTCTTGAGCATTGGACATTTTGACAAGTATATGTCTTGGAGTTGGCCTGTTGGGATTTATAGTATTTGGGGTGCGCTGCGCTTCCTGGATCTGCACATCCATCTCTCTCAATAGAGTTGGGAAGTTTTCAGCCATAACTTCCTTCAACACTCCTTCTGTTCCCTTTCCCTTCTCTTCTCCTTCTGGGATGCCCATAATGCATATGTTTGTATGTTTTGTATTATCGGTTAATTCCCTGAGACCGTGCTGGATTTTTTCTATCTTTTTGTCTATCTGTTCTACAATCTCTTTGATTTCAACTGTATTGTCTTCCATATCACTAATTCTTTCCTTTGCCTGTTCAAATCTGCTGCCATGTGAGTCCAGCGTCTTTTTCATTTCTTGACTTGTGCCTTTGTTCACCATCATATCCATTACCTTTTTACGTGTGTTAGCTATTTCTTCAGTATGTTCTCCCAGTGTCTTCTTTATATCCTTAATCTCTTCTTTCAGTTCTTTAAGTTGGTCCATGATATTTGTTTGGATAGCTTTGATTAGTTGTTCGATGTTCTGCATTGCTTCCTGGTTTTTATTTTGTGCATTGGACTGGTCCATGTTTCCCAGTTTTTCAGTCATTTGTATTTTTCTGTTGCCCTCTGGCCATCATATTATCTTGATGGGTTTGTTCAGTTGATCAGCTTTTCTCTATGCTCTAGAATTTTATTTAGCTGTTGGTTCTGCGTGTGAGTTAAGTTTTCTCTTTGGCAGTTTTTCTTCTTATTTTATTTCCTTGCTTCTTTATATGTTTCCTTGAAGGCAAAAGGTTAGGGCCAGAGGAATCAAAAGATGTAAGGAAGGCAGTAGGATAATAGAAATATTGATAAAAGTTAGAAGAGGGGCAAAATGGGACTTAATTAGATGAATATTTATCTTGTGTAGGCAGTGTAGAGTACTAGGAAAAAATACCCTACAATGGACTGGGAAAACAAATGGAGGAATATATATATAGTGATTTAGAAGGCTAGAATTATGAGGAGGGAGAGAAATAGTAAAGAAAGGTTTGAATGGAAAATGTTAATTCAAATAAAAAAAAAAAAAGAAGAAGAAGAAGAAAACAAAATAAATGGAATAGAAATTGACACCCTTAAGTTGTGGACCTATGAAAAAATGTTGTCTCTAAGAGCCACAACAGAAAACAGAAGGCAGAAAGATGCAGGAAGGATAAGCGATAGTTTGTAATACAGAATCAATATATACAGCGAGTGGGAAATTACCTAAAAAGAAGCCCAGCAAAGAAGCGACAAGCTGGCAGCACCTATTAAAAACAAAAAAATAGAAGGAAAAAGGAAGGGGGGAGGAAAGAGGAAATAATAGCAATAGACCAGAAAGTAACAGAGAGAAACCAAAGATCCACACAGGCAAGCCGTCAAACAGAGCTAAGGGGGGTCAATGATTCCCCTAGGGTCCACGTGGATCCTTCCTGCCTACTTGTCTTTATCAATCAATTTCCCCACAGGGTTCTATATGCAGGTCCTGAAGCAGCTTTTAGCTATTAAACTAAATTAAAAAGAATTTATTTTTCATTTGTTGAGGTGACCTCACTTTTTTTTTTAATTTTTATTTTTTTAGCCAAATGCAGGATCCAAAATAATTCCTCCTCTAGACTAACCCCCTTACGGAAGGGACCCTAGCTGGGCTTGTAGAAATTAATCAAGCACGTCCACTTTTCAGACTCCCCAGGTTAGCTGTAGCTCTGTTGTTAGTCAGTGAGGAGTGCTAAAGAGGGCGGATTCCGCCCCTTCTGGAGCCGAGCTCGAGTGTCACCGGGCTGCTCAGTAAATCAGTTTGAGTGCAGATTCGCATCTGCTCTCAGCCTAATGCTGCTTCAGGTCAGCTTATCTGCTCCACAAAGCTATGGGGTGGTGCAGGCAGCCAGATCGATGCCTAAAAATATAAAATACCCTTCCCTGTCTTCCACAGAACCCTCCCTTTTTTGGGTAGTGTCCCTTCTTCCTGGCTCCGCAGCGGTCCAGGGCTTATCCCTGGGTGGCTAGGGAAATCAGCTCCGTTCCCCGACCAAAATCCCCCCTCTGGTTCACCGGGTGCTGATTAGCTTATTTGTTCTGTTCTCACAAGTTCCAAGGGGCGCCTGGCAGCCAGATCCCCAGAAAATAAAACTTTTCACCCCGCCCGCGGCTCCAAATGGCCGTTTTATTTAATTTTATTTTTTTTCCCCTAACCGCAGGGCTCAGCCGCCTGTGCCAACCTCCACCGGCAGCCTCAAAACTCACGAATCTCCACCATTTGGCCCATGCCGCCGATCCGCGCAGATAGATGTCCCAAGCTTCTCACTCCACGCATGCACAGCACAGACCCCCGGGCAGGACCCCGTCCACAATCCGCCTTGCTCTGGGAGCTTGCAGTGTGTGCCCTCCCTCACTACCATATTCTCCTGAACCCACTTTAAACAGGACTTTTTGATGAAGCTACCTCAGTTAAGGTATGGCCCATCTCAAACACGATGGGTATTAAACCTATTACTGGAGTCCTTTATAAACAGAATTATATTCACACAGATCAAAAGAAAGCTATGGAAAGCAAGATGCTGAAGGTGAATGAAACCAGAAGAGAAGAGATAGGCCAGGAGTAGCCACCAGGTACAATATCATGTGACAGAGGAGCCCAGACCAAGGATTATAAGCAGTCAGCCACGGAATGCCAGTCTTCAGGGAGAAAACATCACCTTGATGGCCTTGATGAAGCCTTGATTAGGACTTGATTTGGACTTCTCCAGTCTCAAAACTGTGCGCTAATAAATTCCCATGGTTTAAGTCAACCCATTGCAAGGTATGCCATTGAACAGCAAAAGAAGCTAAAACAGGAAAAGTCATGGGATATCTTTGAAAAATTCAGACAACTCCCATCCATCAAGAAGAGGTGGAATTGGGCTGGGAGATATGAGTAAGGCACTCAGACCAATTGGAAAAAGGTGAAGAGTGAAGTTGTAGCTCAAGGCAAGAGACAAACAGATCATGTGGCCTAAGAGGGAAAAATAAATTACTCAAATAGGTTGCGAAAAGTGTTTCCCTGGGATGTAGCTGCATGGCCACCCTGTCAGGATGTTACTGCTAACCACCTCCTGTTTTCTGCCTGGTGGCAACCTGAAAGAAAAACACCTCCTTCCTACTGCTGACCTGGGCCATCGTGGTATCAGGGAATCTGAATGACTTCTGTATTTGTCATCTGACCTCTTCCTCCTTCTTCCCTCTTTGACAAGTCCACTTTGCCACTCAAGGAGCCTAATTTCCCCTGCCTCACATTTTTACTAACATTGGAAGTCCCTGTGACTAAAATAACAGCACAGCCATTGGTGGTGCACTCTTCTTCTCCACACCCCTAGACAACTCATCATAATACAACAACTTCTGATGTAATCAAACTGGCAAATGGCTCAGTCATCTTTCTTCTAATTTCCCAAGATGACTGGTAACTCTTTAGGAGTGGGCTGTTCCCCTCCAAAGTTTATCTTCCTCCATGGAGGAAACAAAACTTTACCAGTGTGCCACTCCTTGCATAGGTCACTGGACAGTGAAGGGACAATGCACCCTTGGATTTCTGATAGTCCCCTTGTAAGTTAATAACCAATGTGAGACTTCTCATTCTACTGCTATCCTCTATTTATTACCTCAAGCATAAAGGTGAGGGTCCATAATTCTAGACACATGTCTTTTGGCATGTTGTTATTGTCCTGACTGGGAGTAAGCACCAATGAACACATGATACACAGTCTATCAGTCACTTTGGCTGACATTGCTGAGTTCACAGAACAAGTCCTTCAGGCTCAACCAAATCATTAGACTCTCTAGCCAATTAGTGCTTGATAATCATGTTTCTTTGGAGTTCCACCTATCCCAATAAGGAGGCATATGTGCTACTGTCAATACTTACTGCTTCACGTGGGTTGATATTGTAAGGGAGGTGGAACAGGAAGTGACTAAAATTCAATGACAAGCCCATTGTTTGCAAAGTGTGCAACCAGATTCCATGTGGTACCTCTTCAGCTGGCTCCCAGGGGTTTTAGAGGCCATGGATATCACTCTCCCAACAGGCCTAATCCTTGCTTGGAGTAATGATATGCCTAAGAAAAGCCCTCCCCTTGGGGTATATAAATACCCAAACCCCAGGCAGCACATGTGTCCTTCAACTCTATCCACAGACCCTGACCCAAGCAGTAGGCCTCCTGGGGGACTGACCACAATGGGAGCTCTTCAGCCCTGCTCTTTTGGACCGTTTGTGCTATGTAAGGAATAAAGCAATCATTTGCTGAAAGTATGTGTTGTGCTTGAGCCCGTGTTCCCACGATGCACCATGTAACAGCTCACTTCACATGTCTTCTTAACTCCTCACAAATTTCCAACAGGCTTCAAATCTCTGATCTGGATCCTACTAAGCAAATAACCAGTGAAGAGTAACCATAACATATTTCTGGTGTTTACAGTGACATTGGGTATGGAGAATGCCAGCTCCCCCAGAGAATTACCCAGCAGGACCAGGATTCAGGCTTGTCTGAGGTCTGTGACTGCATTTGAGTGCCTTGATTAACATTTAACACCCTACTTTTGTTTTTCCATTACCAATTTTACAAGTAAAATATTTTGCTTAATCTCTCAGGCACTGTGATGGTTAGTCTAATGTGTCAACTCGGCCAGGTAATTAGGTCCAGGTGTGTGGTCCAGCAAGAACTGGGCTAATTGTAATACAAGAGCATTTATGGACTTCGATCACCAGTGAGTTTACTGCATGGATGGCTGATTACACCTGCATCAGCAATGGGTGACACTTTTATCCAACCAGTTGAATGCCTTAAAAGGGGAAGTGATTTCAACATTGGACAGCTAACTTCTCCCAGAAACTCATCAAGGACCTTTCATCAGACCTTTCATCGGAGCCCCTGGCTTGCAGCTTGCCTGCGGTACCTGGACTTGTGCATCCCCATGGTCGCATGAGAGACTCATAAAAATCTCATATTTTTGACAGATATCTCATGTTGATTCTGTTTCCCAAGAGAACCCTGAGTAATACAGGCACCCAATAGCTATTTGTTTTAGCAATGAAAGCAAATTGAAGTATTTTAACTTTCCTAATTTTTTCTTATTGTTTTATTGACTTACTACTGTTGATATCAAATACTACATAATTCTATTAACATATAAAGCAACATGCTTAATTTATATAATTTCAAAAAAATTTAAAATTCTTCTTTTTTAACTTTTATTTCTTTCATAGCTAGCATCTTAGAAATGTCTCCGAAGTATTCAGGTTCAGCATAATTTTGTCAGTAACATTTAACTACTAAATATGTGCTTATAAATCTAATCCCAAACTGCCTATATGGGTCAGGATTTTTGCTAAATAAAATAGAATCCACTCTAGCTAATTTTTAAAAAAAGGAATTTATTACAAGGTAATAAATAGTTATAGATTCTTTCGAAGAGCTAAAGATATAGAATAGAAGCTGAGTTATCCAGAATGACTCACAAGGTCAAACTTGGTTGCCAAGAGAGCAATACCAGTGACAGCAATAGAATTTAGAAGCTATTGGCTTCAGACTCACACTGTTCCTACCCTTATTCAAAGGGCACTGAGTCAGAAGGCTGCTTGACACATTTTGAAGCCACCTCTACGCCTCTCTACTCCAGAACAATGCAATTTCTACCATATTTCACATCAACAAAATAGAACCCCAAACCTTGCATTTCTCCCCACATGACTTGATTCCAAATCAAAGCCCTTTGATTATACATCAGAGCAGCAGACTTTAAATCATACAGAAACATAGCTACAAGAGACTAAAAAATGTAACTATAAGCTTTCCAGTCCCCAAGGGAAATGGGTTTGGAATGTTGTTTGAAGATGTTTGGGACACTTACTGAAAGAACCAACCAACAACAATGGCCTCACAGGTATAGAAAAGCCAGAATCACAGATGGTGTAACAAATGACTGCATAACAAAAATAAAAATGGAAATATGCACAAGTATATTTATTTATATATAAGGATATTATCATTTTCAATCTTGATAATATGCAGTTTAGTTTCGAACAGCACTTTCTTAAAATTTTTTGAATAAAACAGATACTTATTATTTTAATAGTTAAATTATTAAAAGTTCATGAAAGTTGTCAAAATGTATAGCCAAATTATGAACAATAATCAGAGAATAAATGTAAAAGGTAATAAATATGTATATAAAATCATACATATATATATTTATATTTTTCTTAACAATGAATGAGACTATTGACTATTCAAGTTAAAGCAAAAACAAGGTACTGTAGTATTTTAGGATATATATTAGTAAAATATATGATGACAATAATACATGGGGTATATGTGTGTAATAAATGAAGTTGTACTGTTGTAAAATTTTTACACCATTCTCTAGAACCACCACTATCAAATAATACAAACAAGCATTTATCCCAGTTACGCAAGGGTAGCTGAACATAAAATCAATAAATATAATGTACCATATTAACATAACAAAGAAAAAAACCACATCATCATCTCAATTGAAGAAGAAAGTCACTTTAAAAAAATCCAACACCTCTTCCTGATAAAACACTTAGAAAAATAGGAATTGAAGGAAATTTCCTCTATATAGTAAAGGGCATATATGAAGAGCCCACAGTTAACCTCATATTCAAGGGTGAAAGATGGAGAGCTCTCCCTCTAAGATCAGGAAGCAGACAAGAATGCCCACTATCACCATTGTTATTCAACATTGTAATAAAAGTTCCTACTAGTGCAATTAGGCAAGAGAAAGAAATAAAAGGCACCCAAGTCTGAAGGGAAGAAGTGTTTAACTTTCTCTATTTGCAGGTGACATGATCCTATATAAAGAAAATCCTGCAAAATACACAAAAAAGCTACTAGAACTAATTGACAGATTTAGTAAAGTGCAGGACACATGATCAACACCCTCAAAATCAGTAGTGTATCTATACACCAGTAATGAACAATCTGAAAAAGAAACCAAGAAAAATTCCATTTACAATAACTAAAAAAGTCAATTATCTAGAAATAAATCTAACCAAAGATGTAAAGTATTTGTACACAGAAAACTACAAAACAACTAAAAGAAATAAAAGAAGATCTGAATAAATTGAAGGACATTGTGTGTTCATGGATTAGACGACTAAAAATTGTTAAATATATCAATTTTACCCAAAATGATTTACACATTCAGTGCAGTATAAGTGAAAATTTCAAAATCCTCTTTTACAAAAATTGAAAAGTGGAAAAGCCTTAGACAGTGGAAAAAGGCAAGATAGTGAAGTAAAACCATAAATTTCACGAAGGAAGAGTAAAACTCTTGTTTTTGAAGACAACAAATTATGCAAATGGAAAATCTAAAAGAATCTATAAACAAGCAGAACTAATAATTGAATAGAGTAAGGCCACAGGATACAAGGTCATTTTATAAAATAATTTCTTTTTCTCTATAGCTCAGCACAGTTAGAATTCATATTTAAAAACAATTCTGAATATAATGGCATGAAAATTAAAATGCCTATGAATAACTCTAACAAAATATGCAAGACTTCTATGAAACATTTATGAAATACTACAAATCATTTATGAAAAATATTAAATAAAAACTAAATAAATGGAGATATATAAAATATTCGTGGACCAGACAACTCAATAGTCTTAAAATGTCAAATCTCCCCAAAATGATCTACAGATTAAAATCAATCTCAATGAAAATCCTAAGAAACACTTTTATAAATTAAAAAGTAAATTCTAAAACATTTATTTATGGAAAGGAAAAGACATTGAACAGCCAAAAATGTTTTGAATGGCCAAATCAATTTTGAAAAGTAAACAAAGGTAAAATTTGAAAGTCTTGTAATATCTGATTTCAAAACTTACTGCCAAGCTATGAAAGAGACAGTGTTTTATTGGCAAAAAGTTTGTCAATACATTAGAAAAAGGAATATTTTTAACATATATTCCTATAACAACTGGATATCATGATCAAGTAAAAATGAATCTTGATTCCATACCTCATTCCATATACAAAAATTATTTCAAGTTGGATCTTGGACATAAACATAAATGTAAAACTTTTAGAAGAAAACATGGAATATTTTCACAACCTCAAGGAACTCAAAGATTTCTGGGAGAGAACAACAAAAACAACAAAATACAAATACTGACAGAAAAAAATGATATATTAGAAGTCTTTAAAATTAAAAATGTCTGCACTTCAAAAGACACAATTTAGATAATAATATGCAAGCCATAAACTTGGAAAACTACTCATAGCACATATGTCTGGAAAAGCACTTGATATATAAAAAACCTTTATAAATCAATAACTAAAATATGAACAATGCAACAAAATGTGAGTAAAAGATGTGAGTAGACACTTTACAAAGGAATATTTATGAATGATGGATAAGCATATGTAAAGATGTCCAATGTCACTAATTACCAGAGAAATGCAAATTAAAACCACAATGAGATACAACTTCATGTCAACTAGGATGACTAAAATAAAAAGCCTGACAAAATCAACTAGTCATGAAGAAGTGGAACAATTGGTACTTTCATACATTATTGTTGGGAATATAAAATGGTTCAATCCCTTTGGAAAAATTTGGAATTTATTTATAAATTTAACAATACATTTACTCCATGACCTAAGTATCCAAGAAATATATCCCATTACAATATTCAATATAAAATATTATATTATTCAATAATAAAAACAATGAGCTACTGGTAAGCCCAATGATTAGCTGAACAAAATAAGCTGGATAACAAAAAGTACATTCTGTATGATTTTATTCATGAAATTCAAAAGCAAACAAAATTATTATAAAGGAATAAAAATTAGATAATTGTTGGAGGGGCATTGGAGAGTAGAATTGACTGCAAAGGGAATTTTATGAAGGGATAGAAAGGCTATTAATCTTGTTAGGAGTTATGTTCACAGAGTAAATGCCATTGTTAAATCTCCTTTAACTGAACACTTAAGATTTGTGAATTTTATTTGTGTTAAAGATAGTTAAATAAAAATATTACAAAATTTAAAAAAATTTTTGTGAGATTTAACTGATACCATTTATGCAGCTCATAGTATGTTCACCACTTTGTATGAGTCACTTGTAGAACAAATCACTACTTAGGGATGACAATACATTTTAGTTCTAGTTTTACCATACATCACATTTACGTATTCCCTGAAATATTTGTAAGGGATTTCTTCTGAAAAGGCTTCAGAAATATGAAGACTTGAGGAGCACCATGAAGGTAGTATATTTATTATGATAACAGAAATAACTGATAATTGTTTTCAGAAATGAAATAAAGAAAACACACTCTCATGAGAAATCTTTACCACAAAAATAATCATATTTCTCAAGCATATGTAAGCTTATCTTGAGATATTTAAAACAGTTATAGTAAAGACATATTTATATTTGTAAATAAAAATAACCAAGCTACTCACTTTTGGTCTGAGAATTTGCATTCTAAGGTATGTCACTGAATATCATTTTTTGGTTGATTTATTACAAGCCTTTGAGATTAGACATTAACAAAGAAAATGCTGACACAGTCTTAATTCTGGCTGTCAGACTGATTGCATTATAATTAGATAAAAATTTAATGATATTAACTGAAGATGAGCAGAAAAACACCACAGATAAATTAGACAAACAGGATTTATGACACTTCATTTCTAATGAGGAAAAAATTACATAATAAAGCACTCAACCCTTTAAAATCAGCATAACCAACATAGACTTGTTATCCTACTGGGGCAGAAATTTGAATACGACAACCTTTAAAGTTCCTGAAATAAGCATTGCTTTGCAACAGGATATAGATTTAAAATGAGTTCATTTTTGTAGCAGTTTTCACATAAGCCACGTTGGGACTCTATTGAGGAACATGAAGCTTGTTAAATGAAAGACCAGTGAGTCACTCTCCAGTGGGATAAAAATAGAATGAGACTGACAAGGATAATCTGCAAGAAAATTAGTTCAGCAGTAGGTAAAGCCGTGGGAAAAAAAAGTATTAATTGTCAAATATGCAGGAAAGTATTAGGAATTGAAGTGGGAGTAGTTTTATGGATTCAAAATAACGAGGTTCACTAACATGAAGAGCATGCTCACCAAATGAAGTAAAAAATTAACCAAGGTTAATTTTTTTAACTTTTAATCAGAATAAATGTATTTTAGAAAATATGACTGATTAATAATGAATCAGTTCTAAAGTATAGGTAAGTCTTCCCGGTATAAATTAAAGGGAAATTGTCCCTAATTTAAAAAATGAGTAAAGGGTTTATTAGAATGATACTGGCAAGCAGTATCAGACATTTTAAGGGAAAAAATGAAATATTAGATATAGTTGGCAGAGGAAAAATATATAAATTAATACTAAGTTATTATTTTTAAAAGGCTCTTTTACAGCTCCTTATGCAACAGTACTTCATTCACCTTTGTAGAGGAGAAAGTAGGTTCTAGTTTTATAGCTGCCTTACAATTAAGACTTTCTTTTATCAACTCTATTTTTCAGAGATGAAGGCATTTGAAAAGTAGTTTATTTGTGTAAAAGTGAATTATCTCTTTGGTATGTCACAGTTGCATTATCATCCTGTAACTTACTTTTAAGATTACAGAAAAGGGAAGAGGTATCTATAACTCAGATGTGTTCATGTTTTATGTTGATTCTTCTATTTTGTGCAATTATAAGAACAAGTTCTAACTCTACTTAATTTTAAACTACTTCAGTGAAAAGTACCTAAAAATATACCATTATAAAATCCATATGTGTAGAAAAGATTTCTAACAAAAATAAAGAAATGCTCTGCAAAGCTTCCTAATTTTCTTGGACTATCAATTTCTATGCCTTTGAATAATCCATAACTTATTGTCTTAAAACAGTAGAAATCTGGCTATACTGTTGTTTACAAATTGGAAATTCAGCAAAAAGAAACCACATTTTTCTAAAATTTTTTGTCAATGCACTAATTCTCTATATTTATGGGGTCTTTGATCATGGTAAATACTTATTTGGGCTTCAAAAGTACTAATGAATCAAATGTTTATTAACTAACTAGTATGTACTTGAAATCTCTTAATGAGCACAAGCAATGCAACCCAAGAATTCACAGTTTAGACATAGAGACATGGGGAGAGCAATAAATGAAGCACTAAACCAACATGAAAAGTGATGAAGTTAAAAATGGAAACATCGAGGAGAGGGTCCTGACATGGTGGACTATACCAAGAAATACAATCTTGCTTTGTTTTCTTTTTTTAAAAATAAAATTTTATTGAAGTATATCATTCATACATGAGCATACATAAACAATAAATGTATAGTAAAAGTTATGAACTTACAAAACAAACATGCATATCATCCTACAGGGCTCCCATATGTCACTCCACCACCAACACCTTGCATTATTGTGAAAGTATTTTTTACAAACTATGAAATTGCTTTATTCTCTTCCTTTTTTTTTTTTTTTTTAGAGGAGAAAGTAGTTTACTGAGGAGATTGAAAATGTGGAGGAGAGAGAGGACATTCCAAACAGAAGAAACAGTATGTGTGAAAACATGCTAGATGAGAGAAAGACTGGCTCAGGCCACATATTGTTAACTTATTACTCAGGCAGGGTTGTACCATGGATACCCATGCAGACGATCAGTCTGCCATGGTAGAGAGGGACCAGTAGGGTCCCATGTACTAAAGAAATTGAATTTTATCCTGAAACACCTAAGAGGAGACACTGATCAGAGGAGAATCAGGGAGAATGGTGCTGTGGAATCCACGAAAAGGTAGAGTTTCAGACCATAGTAAAGTGGCCAAGAAAATCAAAGTTAGAGAAAGGTCAAGTAAAAATAGAACTAAAAAGAGTTATTGTATTTGCAATTAGGTAACTGGAAGAATCTTTTTCAAGACTAGAAGTTGGACTAGATACAGACTGGTGGTTTCTACTCTGAATACAGCCCTAGAGATATCATAGAAACAAAAGGGGGAGTGATGAATCACAGAACTCTCTCTCTCTCTCTCTCTCTCTCTCTCTCTCTCTCTCTCTCTCTCATCTGGGAGATGATTCTGGCAGCATTAAAAGCTCAGGCACTTTGGAAAGAGGATAGGTGGGGAAGGGTTTCTAGAGTGCCACGTCACTCTAGTAAAATCTTTGTCCCCAGCCAATGGAGCATGAAACTGAATAACATCTGAGCTTTCCTTATGGCTCCACTCTGTCACCCCATGGGTTACATAATATCAAGGAAGCAAAGAAGGAAGCAATTCAGCTATGAGGAACTTGGAATTTTCTGGGAAGATGAATTCGTCTGGTTCATGTTTCTCTGTGAATGATGTGGGGTTGAGGTGACAAACAAGAAACAGTGTCTCATAAAACAGAAGCTCTCTGTCCTGAGGTGTACCTATCACACCCATATCTCCACTTTTAAAAATTTATCTGGAGCATCAAAAGTTGGTGCTTAGGCTTTTAAACTTCACCCAGGTTGACAATAACAATCATGAAAGTTGATAGCACCAAGGATGTACGCACTTAAAGTAAAAAACAAAAAGACATCTGAGGAATGCAAGCACTGCATAAAAATAAAATAAAATAAATAGCCTAACAACTTATAACTTCAAGAATTAATGTACCATATAGAATAAAAATTTAAAATAAGCATAGCAAATATGTTCAAAGAAATAAAAGATGATGTTGGAAACTTGAAGCAGAAACAAATATTTGTGAAGAAGAACCAATTGTAAATACCAAGTATGAAAACATAATAATTAAAATTAAGAATTCAATGGATGAGTTTAAAGAAAAGATTGGCTATAGCTGAATAAAAATTCATATAACATTGTGCAATTTTTTGTGCATTAAAAAAACAAACATTTTGATGTCCTATATTACCTTTTGTTGGGAAGGATGTGGAGCAGTAAGAACACTCATACACTGCTAGTAGGAGTGTAAAGCATTTTGAAGAACCATTTTTATGACCTATAAAGTTAAAGATGGACAAACCTTATAACTCAACTATCCTAAATCTAGGTATGTATTGTAGAGAAACTCTTGTACATTTTCACCAGGCAAGAGTAGTGTCATGGAAGTTGTAAAAGATTTCACCTCCCACCCCCCATAAAAGAATATATTCCTCTCTTGTTTTCCCTATCTTAATAACTGAAAGTACCAACCATTAACCAAAGCCTAGGAATCATCCCTGATTTCTTTTTTCTCCATCTCTACATTGCCATGCTACACAAAGTCATGATCATTGTTCATCTCAGATCTGGTCTTCTTGATATCACTTTCACTCCACTACAAATCATTCCCCATGGAAGAACCAGAACGTTCTTTTGAAAACATGGAGTATGTTACTCCTTATTTAACATTATGATGGTTTCCCATTACATTTAAAATAAGATTCAAGCACACTTATTATGGATTACGGGGTCTAATATGTGTTTGTTCTTGCCTTACTCATTCTTGCTAGTCTCCCAGCGTTTACCACACTGGACAAAAGAGCTTTTTTTTAAAAAAATAACTTAAATAACATTAAGTTGGATCCAACATAGGATAGCATAGTTAATCTTCCTTTTTTTTGAAATGATTTTCCTTTCTGTGGCAGTTTCAGACTATTTAATCAATCACAAAAAGAGAAAGATTATGTTTGTAAACTAATCTTTTTTTCTGGTGTGATACCATTTGATTGCATTAAATTCAGTTGAGGGGCCTTTGATTAGATTTTTTGACCATATTGCTTTAGGGCTTCTGATGGGACTACAACATAGAGGACTGACTCAGGTTGAGTCCCCACTCTCTTGTTGGGTCTGATATAAATGGACTCACACAGACAGAAACAGAAAAAGGAAGCCACCGTATTGATCCTGCTGTGTAAGAGAAAGAATCAATCGCTTAAGCAGGAAGTCCCAAGAGGCTGGGCCCACAGAGCAGCTCAAAAGGAGATGAATGGCCCAGAGGAGAAGGATGAAACCTTAGCAGAGATTGGCAACCCTTTTGCTTTAAGTTGTGGCAACACACTAGGATCTACAGTAGCTGATTTTGGTGTAAAATCATTTCTGATGATGCCTCAGTTTGGAATTTTCACAGCCTTGGAACTGTAAGCTTTTACCCCAAATAAATACCCTTCATAAAAGCCAACACATTTCTGGTACTTTGCATTAGCAGCCCTTTGGCAAACTAAAACACTTTCCATGCCTCCACATTCTAATTGTCAACATTGCTTTCTCAGTTACAATACACCTCTTCATAGGCTTTCCCAGATCATCCAAACAATCTTACCTAAAGAGGCTCCTTAGTATCTGTCTAATCACTTTGCATTATTGGCCTCTTAGCCCCTATCAGGATCTGAAATTAACTTGTTTATTGGTTTTCTTGTTTGTTGATTGTATGGGTCTTCCTTCCACACATCATTGTCACAAAAACCTGCATTCTTTTATGTGTTAACACTGTAATACCAGAGTCTACAACATTATAAGAACCCATTAACTATTTTTTAAATTAATATATAAATTAATAGAATCTAAAGTCTGGAAAATGTTAGAGAATGACCTGGAGAAACCAGATAAAAGTGAGAAAGGGGAAAGGCTAGAAAATATTATAGTTGGTTATCATTAATCAAAAAAGCAGAGAATTTTACAGAGGACCATCAAAGCAATATTTTAAAGCTGACTATCTTAATTCTATTTAGAATATCCATAAGAGATTCCATCTTTAAGGTACATGAGAAGTAATGATTAGGAAAATAGATAAAAGGGACTTTTTGTTTTAAGAGATTAAAAGTATAGAAATATTTATTGGTAATGCAAGCTACTAAAGATTAACTGACAAAGGTGAGGGAATTAGTGATGGAAGATGGTGGGTATAAAGGTGTAGAAATGGGAAAGAAGGTGTTGCATATGTGTATAAGAGCTTGCATTTTTTGTTATAGCTTAAGGATGGCAAAAGTGATTCAATCAATATAAAATAAATATTCATTAAGCACTTATGAACTAAAAATATGCTTAATAGCAATTGTCTTAGTTTGCTAAGCCTGCTGTAACTAAGACCCACAGACTAAGTTGGCTTATACAACAGGAATTTATTGTCTCACTGTTCTGGAGGATAGAAGGCTGAAGTCAAGAACTTGGCAGGTCCATGCTTCCTCTGAAATCTATAGGGTTCTGGCAGTGGTAAGAAATCCATGAAGTTTCTTGGCTTGTGGCACAACTCAACCACTGCTTCTGTCAAAAAGCTATGTTTCTCTCCCTCTCTGTCTCTCTCTACTATGTCCAAATTTTATCTGCTTATGGAAGCACCAGTCATATTAAATTCAGACCCACCCTAATCAATTTTGTCTCATCTTAACTAATATTTTCAAAGACCCTACTTAAAGTTCATATTCATAGGATTTAGGACTCAAGCATGTATTTTAAGGGGGCACAATTCATTCAACAATAGCAAACATTGATATATTTTCAAATTCCATGGATCTAACAATCTAATAGGAGGGGGAAATTATTCCAGTATCACATTAATAAATGTGTAAGTACAAACTGAGATAGGAACCAAATGAGGGAACAAATCCACAAAAATATAAATAAAAAAACATAGTTCTATGAAAGATATTTGATCTCATACTGAAGGGTAAGTGGGAGCTCTTATCAGAAAGAGAAGTAACAGTCAGATGAAAAAAGCTTATTCCAGAAATTAAAGATGGACAGTGTCACAGATGCCAAGAGAACAAGTAGGTCAAAACATAGGAGATAAGACTTAAGTAGTAAGCAAAGACCAGGCCATACAGAGATGTTTTATTTTATTTTGTTTTATTTTTAACTATATTTAAAATTGTGGGTGTTTTTTATTTTGGTAGCAGTGAGGAATAATTAAAGAGTTTTAGGATCAAAAGTAGCAAGGAATATATTAGGAAAATGTATCCTGAAGGTTATATATAGAAGAATTGGAAGGTGGGCAGGATGGATGCAAGCTGACCTATCAGGAGGCTAACATAGTTCTCCGGGAGAGAGACAGGTGATAGTGAATTGGACTAGAGTACAGTGGGTGGAAACATAGAGAAGCAGCAGATTCAACAAAATTTTTGAGAAGTATAATCCACAAAATTGGTGATGGGTTTGATACAGGACAGGTGTCAAGATGTGAAAGAAACGAATGAGCCAAAAATAATTCCTAAGTTTCTGGTTTGCATAACTAGATGGATAAAGTTGTTATTGTCTGAGGTAAGAAATAAAGCTAGTCAAGGACCAGATGTGGAAGGAAAGATTATGTTTTGGTCATAGACATGCTGAGTTTGGCGTACATTTGAAGCATTCATATGGAGGGAGACACATGAAGTCTTTGGTGGGGAAAGTAGAGAAGAAAAAAATGATATATAGAGCTGAGAATAGAGTTCTGAGAAATTCTAACATTTGAATTTTGGGTGCAAAAATGTTGTCCAGGGTAGCTTATTATATTACACAAAATATATTAATTTAATCAATAAAATTCCATAATAATTTATTTTTTATTATTTAAAATGATTCAGTCATTTGAAATAATGTAATTTACTTACATTTGTTTAACATATCATGGTCATTATTCTTTTCAGACCATAAAAATATGCAATTGGGCAGAGGTGGGAGAATGGTGGAGCAGTAAACTCCAGGGCTCAAACTTCCCACTAAAATAAACTATTAAACAAGCAGGAACTGTCTGAAACAACTAATTTGAAACTCTGGAAGCCAGAAGAACATTGTACAACAACCAGG
This sequence comes from Tolypeutes matacus, assembly GCA_026826555.1. Lineage (NCBI taxonomy): Eukaryota > Metazoa > Chordata > Mammalia > Cingulata > Chlamyphoridae > Tolypeutes > Tolypeutes matacus. The sequence continues at coordinate 33,631,719 of JAKSZT010054458.1, forward strand.
GAAGATCAGGAGGAAGAGGTTGATAAATTATGGTAAAGAACAATAAATTACTCTCTCTGCACGGGAGCTGCTAGCACCCAAACCCACTCTCATGGCAGGTCACCATGGGATTCAGCTCCTGGTTAGCTTGCTGGTGGCAGAAAAGGACATAAAAATCCTCTTCCATAAGACTAGGAGCACGCACAGCCAATCGATGATCACGACTTTTGATTAGCAACCTCGTATGCTGGCTCTGAGGGCAGCCATTATTTCAGCCTGCCCTGGACACAGGTGGTGGCAGCAACTGTTTCAACCCACCAGGGCAAGAGCAGTGGATGTCATTGTTTTAAGCCAATCCAAACAGGAGAAGAAGTGGTGGAGACATAAACTTACTGTGCTTCCTCCAGGCTGCAGGGGAGAGTTAGCAGAAAGGCTGCATGCTGGGCAGGCCGGGAAAGCTCAGCTTTGTGGAGTCATTGGAGAAACTTTCATCATCCTTCCTGATTCCCTTCTCAGGGCACTTTGGAGCCAGGTTGCACCCCCTTCCTGAGTCCCTAGCTCTGATTTAATTGGGAAAGACTGACTTAAGAAAATCTTCTCCAATGTGCCCCTATTCTCAGAATATACCCTCCAGGTGAAAGCAGCTTGTGACAATGAAAGGAGTACAAGAAACTATAGAGGTAGAAAGTCTGGGGCAAAGGCCTGCCACCTTCAAATACCCAGAAGAGGGAGGTTTGTCTCCTGGGAAACAGAGGGGACAACCAAACCCTGTAAACAGGGGACTAAATATTGGTAAGACACCAATCCTACCCAAAGTGATTTATAGATTCAATGCAATCCCAATCAAAATTCCAGTAACCTTATTTGCAGAAATGGAAAAGCCAATCATCAAATTTATATGGAAGGGTAAGGGATCCTGAATATCTAAATTCATCCTGAAGTTGGAGGACTCATACTTCCCCATCTTAAAACTTATTACAAAGCCAGAGTAATCAAAACAGCCTGGGACTGACACAAACACAGACATATAGACCAATGGAATCAAATTGAGAACTCAGATATCAGTCCTCACATTTATAGCCAATTGATTTAGACTTTACACCCAACGCAGAAGCAACAAAAGAAAAGATAGATAAATGTGACCTCATCAAAATTGTAAACTTTTGAGCCTCAAAGGACTTTATAATGAAAATAAAATGATAATCTACACAATGGGAGAAAATATTTGGAAACCACATATCCAATAAAGGATTAATATCCAGAATATATAAAGAAATCCTTCAACTTAACATAAAAAAACTACCCAATTAAAAAATGGGCAAAAGCCTTGAATAGACTTCTTTCCAAAGAAGATATACAAATGACTAGAAAGTACACGAAAGTATGCTCAACATCATTAGCCATCAGGGAAATTCAAATCAAAATCACAATGAGATACCATTTCACACCCATTAAAATGGCTGCTATTAAAAAAAAAAAAAACATAAAATAACGAAGTGATGGAGAAGATATGGAGAAATAGGAACACTCATTCATTGCTGGTGGCAATGTAAAATTGTGCACCCACTGTCGAAGACAGTTTAGTGGTTCCTCAGAAAGCTAAATAGAGAGCTACCATATAACCTGACAATCCCACTACTACATATATACCCAAAAGAATTGAAAGCAGGGACTTGAAGAGGTATTTGCACACCATTGTTCAAAGAGACATTATTCACAATTGCCAAAAGGTGGAAGCAACCCAAGTGTCCATTAACTGATAAATGGATAAACAATATATAGTATCTACACACAATGGAATACTAGTCCACCATAAAAAAGGAATGAAGTCCTCATACTTGTGACAGCATGGATTAACCTTGAAGATGTCTTGATGAGTTAAATAATAATTGCAATAATTTGAAACAAATAATCAAACTCATAGAGTCATAATCTAGAATATAAATTACCAGGGGACAGTGTGAGGATAGAGAAGGAAAATATCAAAACTCATATTTGCTGTGGTTGTTTTAAGCAAACGTTAATCATTTTTCACCTCAGGAATGTGGAATAAACAACATATGGAAAGACTTGAAGTCCAGAAAGACAATGAGATAGTTAATAAGCTCCTGGCTAGTCCACATGCATTAAGAATCTAATTCCAGACAGAAAATACCTGAAGGTAGAAAGGAAAATGATGTTTATTGTTTACTATATTCATCCTCACAGCAACTGTCTTGGAAGGATGAAATAGGAACTGTTCCTCCCTTCCCATCTCCCATTGCCAACCCCATCTCCCCCTACTCCCAGGACTTCAGGATCTCCTGGCTGGCTAAGTTCTTTCAGATCATTTCCAGAAATCGTCCTGTTTTTACAGACAATGGAACTGACCCCCTGAGAGTTAAGGGAGTTGCTCAAGGATGCCAATTAATTACAGTCAAAGTCATTGAAGGATCCAGATGTCCTGACATTAAATGAACAACACTTTTAACCTCGATTTGGCATTTATTTATGAAAATTGTTCTGTTGGTAATAAACCAAAGTATTTCATTCTCATTACTCAATTTCTATAACAATCTGTGGTTATATACATGAAAACATCTTCTTATAAACTAAAGACTGGCAAATATTGTCAGTTTTTAATGTTGATTACAGGTTACAAAAAATTAAGATTAGCTTAGTAAACATATAATATTAAAGTGACATAATAAAAAATTTTGATGAGATTAAATAAGATTTAATTTCAAGAAATCACTGTTGCCATTTTTGTTTACCTAAAATATCAACCAATCATTACAACAAAATTGATAAAGAAGAGATTTAATAACTTCATTAGTTTCCTATTGCTACTGTACAAATTAGTGCACACATAGCAACCTTAAACTACAAAAATTTATATAACAATTTTGAGGGTCAGAAGTCAAGGTTGGCTTGGCTGGTTCCCTTGCTCCAGGTTTCACAAAGCAGGTATTAATCCAGGATAATTTCTCTATTTAAGGTTCGTAACCTTAATTACATCTACAAAATCCCTTTTGCTATCTAAAGGAATGCATTAACAGATTTGGGGGATTTGTACATGGACGTCTTTGGAGGGTCATTATTCTGTCTACCACAATGACCTAATTCCATGTTGAAATGTATTTGTCATTAAGCAAATTCCATTGTCATGTAGGGTATTATACATTACAGTCTAAGCTTGGTTTCCAGTCTCCTTATCTGGATTCTTTTCTCTGTTTCTTTAGTTCCTATTTGTGATCTTTTGCCAATTTTAGAGATCAATTAACCACAAGGAAACTATGTGAACAGGTTGTGACTCTTCTAACACATATGCATGGATAAATTAATGAAATGTTAGGTGTTATGTGAAACAGGACCTTGCACAATGAAACCAGATGAAACAAGAACTTGTGCAAGGAAACCAGTAAGAATTGGCTAGTGATACCTGTTCAACATGGAGGAAGTGATATGGAGAACAATCACGATCCACGTTTTTCACAATAGGCTGGACTACTGAACTGAAACCAAATTAAAATTTTCAGGAAAGAATATTATGGTATATATAATGCCACTCTAATGACAAAAGATGGAGAGGATAGGATTTGGTAGTAAAACTGGTAAAATACTTCATAAGGAATCAGTCTGCTACCTATATTCACCTTTTAAAACCTTCAAGAATTGTTTCAGTGAACATCTGCAATGGTTTCTGGTAATATATTTATCTTTAAATGATTACTGAAAGAGAGAGAGAACACATTACTTTTTTATTTCCAAAGTGGTGGAGGTGGTGGACTCAAAGCATTTGCTGTTCTAAGAGGTTTATTATGTGTCTTATAATAATTAGAGAGAATTGAGTGGAGAGCTGTTCTTCACACCCTCTCTAATTACCACTACTTGAAGCAAATTAAAATGAATCCAACTGTTTCTTATCTTGTCAAAAGCAATACTGAGGACAGGAATAACTAATTTTCAAATGGAATGGATTTCTACTGCTTTCACATGGGGTAAATGCAAATTATATCTAAAAATATAATATGCTCTAACTTTTTCTTCAAAAATGCCATTTTCATTGTAGATCAGATGAAATATATATTTGTAATTTGATATTCTTTTCTTTAATTCTATATACCAGAAATTTGATAAATGAATAACCAATGTTTAAACACATATAAGAATAAACTTCATTTAGAAAGCTTTTTTTAGTTAACATTTTCCATAGCAGGTATGACCCACTTAAGAAATATATGCTCACTATATGAAATCCAAATTTATAAAAATATATCAGAATGTAAATATTTCTTAGCTTTACAAAGTGACATTTAAGAAAATATGCCACATAATTAGCTTCTCCAAAGAATGTAAAGTATGTATGATTTGGTTTATTTAAATTTAACTTTTACCATTTTTAAGCAAGAGTCTACTTTATAAAATGATGTACATCTCTTTGGGCTCACAATTCAAATATGGAGATAATCATATAATAAAATATTTTTGGCTAATCACTTTTATGAATATATCCATATTTAGTTCCAGAATTACTTGAAAGTTCATTTAAAATTCAAAACATTTTCTGGAAATTTCCTTCATAATATTGCTAAGCAATACCTTCACTTACGGTTATTTAGATTCCTTGCCCATTTCCCTTCTGAAGCACCCCCCTCACAACCTACTTATTTCTCATTTTCACACATTCCTAGTCTTCCCTGAATTTCTAAGCGATGTCCTGTTTCCAAAATAAGTATTATCTTCCCTTATTCTCTTTATTCTAAACACTGTTCACAGGGGAAAAGACAGAAACAAGAAAAAGGCAAATCCAAATCTAATTTCTGTGTATACCATTTTTTAGTTGTTGGAATGTGGACATTTTATTTAAAAATTTTTAGTATCAGTTTTCTCATTAGTTAATGGGAATAATAATGCCTACCTCATAGAATTTTTTAAAGAGTAAATGGTTAGCATGAACACTTACAAATGGTGGCTACTGCAAAAATCACCTCAGTTAATCACCTCTTGTCATCCCCCTCCCAGACTTTTCTGTACAAATAATTCATTCTCTCTCCTCTCTGGCAAATCTCTCTCTCCACTAGTTCCACATTCTCTTAAGTAAACATGTTCCCTTCCAGTCTTAAATAATAATAATAACAATAACAATAATAAGCAGCTCTCCCTCGATTGTTTGTATAACTTTGTCTACTTCCTTTTTCCCTTTGCTTCACAGCCAAGTATACACATTTTGGCACATCGATTCAATTTCTGATAAACAAATATTTGGATTAAACAAGATTCTGTCTTAAATTCTTTTCTTATTTAGCACAAATATATGGGTTCCAATACCATCTCTGAAAAAAACTTTACAAACCTAGAATGCTTCTTAATACAAATACCTATTTATGATATAAAAACATAAATCCCTATCTCCTGGCCCAGATCCACTGAATTAGAATCTCTGGTGACAACCACCTGGAATTGAATATTATAAAGATATTGTAAAAGATTTATTTCCCTCTCCTGAGCTCCAAATGTTTATATTCAATTGCCCTTCAGACTTATATTTGTAATTCATAAATTCAATAGTAGAGTGTACCTAAATGGCGTGAAAACAAGAGAAACAGAATTGCCCTTTAAGATATAAATTAATTGCATCAATTCACATTGGGTCAAGAATATCTATCTCCTGGGACAAGAAAATGGACATTTGTATTAGTACCACTCTCTAATACAATGATATTTAAAATATATATGAAGAATTAAAGCTGGGGAATATGGAAAAACATAGTTCAGAGAAGCACAATTGTTATTTTTGGTCATAGCCTGTGAAGAGAGAGGCAGAATCTCGATATACAAGTGTACCAATTACTAGAGTTGTTTTTTTCTCTCTTATAGGATGTTATATGTTTGAATGTACATTACTATAGCTCCTGTGAAATGACACTGATAATCTTGGACCTCATTGTTCTAATTCCATGTTCATTAAAAAGCAATCTAATTACAACACGGGTTTTCTCGATATCTACAAATTAGACTCTATTATGAAAAGTATACATGAGCATTCCAGGTTCCAGAAAGGGATAACTCCGTCTGTATTGATATTCCAAAAGTGTTTGATTATATTGATAAAGATTAGTTTCTAAAAGTACTAGGTCAGCTCTAGACTTTGATAATTTCATCAAAACCATAATACGCAGTCAATTCTCTTCCACAAAAAACAGCTGAAATTTCCCTGGAAATAACAACAGGCCCACTGTCCCCAATCTGCCTGACCTTTATGTTTTTCAGTCCTCAGAGTATTTCTTTAATTTTTAAGTCACCTCCTGTACTCACCTTTTTTCTTTTTTCACTGCAATCTATACCCAACAGTGAATCACATCACTGCTTTTCTGTCCTGGCTTTAGTATTCTCATCCCCTCACTTTCATGAATTGTTATCTGCACTATATCATTCTATACATGTATCCTTCTCTTGTTTCATGGAGGAGTAATCTTTCTTTCTTCCAAAGACCAATTACCCAACAGCGCTAAAGATGTCAACCTCACAATTTTATGACTATGTTCAATTCTCCCTTCTCTTGTGTACTTTAAATCTTCTGATCTTTCCCTTTATTCTGATAAAAGAATTTAACATGCTCAAATCTTTTTTTAATCTTCATAACGCACACACACGCACAAACAAATAATAATAATAATAAAAAAAAACACAATTGTTTGTCTTCCTTCATATTGTCATGGATCTCCCACCCATTTACAGCCAACCTTTAACAGCCAATTTCACTTATTCACTTTTAACCCAATGCAATAGAGAAAGCATTACCATGACTCCAAAAAAAAAAAAGCCAGATTCACTGTAGTTACTTACACCTCATAATCATCAATTTTAAAGGTTATTCATAAGCTTTAAATTAAAGAACAATATTGTAAAGGACTAATGGTGAAAAGAGTACTTACTCTTTAGAGTCAGATAACTTGGGTTGAAACTCTAAACCTGCCACAACTTTCAGCAAATGATTCACATTTCTGAACTTAGTTTCCTTATCATGTATGCATATGAAAAAAAGTACCTCACAGTGTTGTTGTAAAGGTATGTTTGGTACTCAGATACTGAGTACCTAATCTAACACAACTATTATTGAATTCCTTTTTTCTAATATATTCATCAATATACATACATATATATACATATAAGTACATATAAACATATAAGTACATTTATATGTATATACACATAAATACATACATATATTTGTGTATATATTAAATAAAATCTTAATCTGACCATGTGCCAAGACCCATAAAGATGGATTTTCTTTATTCTAACTTCCTCTGATTTATATTCCTACTTTCCTCTATTCTCTTAATAAATATTGAAATTTTCTAGTGTTATAGCCGCATCTTCTCTTCTCACTTCTTAAAAAACACTTCACATTTCATTCAAAAAGTAATGATTGCAAGCTCATTTGGTACCAGGAAATATTCTGCCAGTTATTAATAGTGTTAAACAAGAGAGAAAAGGTCTTTTCTCTCACAGCTATTACATGTAAGGAGAGAGTAAATAAATAAGTAAATGCATGAATATGAGGATTTTCTGTTATAAGTGTTATGAAGTAAATAAAATAAAGCAGTGTTATATGATAGCAAGTAGGGAAGACTAGTCACTTTTTCAGGAAATGACATGATGAGGAGGAGACATTTGATTTGCTAGTTTAATGATAAGAAATTGCTGGCCAGGAGAAGAATAGAAGGCAAGGCCTTCCAAATAAAAAGATCAGGCAAGTACAAAGACTTTAAGAGAAGGATGAACTTGACATGTTTGAAGAACAGAGAGGAAACTACAGAAGGTGCAGTCTGTAGGTAAAAGGGGAAGAGTGGTAAACCATGAAATATGTGTGGATTGGAATTGATTATGAATGTGTAATGGAAAGCTGTGTGAAGTTTAGTTAATGTAAATACTCGTGATTAGATTTCTTTTGACAAAATTATACTGCCCTGCTGTCTGAAGAATAGACTGCATAAGGGCAAGAGGAAGAACTAGAAGTTCAGGTAGGAAGATATTACAATAATTCAGGGGAGAACTGATGTGGGCTTGAAATTGGGGAGTTAACATCAAGAAAAGTGGAATGATTTTAATATTTATTTTTAATAGATCCCAAATGTCTTCATAATAGTTCAGACATAAGGGTTATGAAAAGGAAGGAATCAAGAATGAGTCCCAGGTTTCATGTTTGGGCAGCTGGGTAAACAATATTGCCTGGAGGAATATGTTGACATAGTCATCATTAAGAATTTTGTCTTGGCCATGTTAACATGAAGTACATATTGGACTTTCAGTTAAAACACCAAGTTGGCAACATGCATGTGTCTTTCATTAAAATATAGAATATTTCAACATCACAGAAACATTGATGGATTAGTGGTGGTCTAATGCACCCTTTGGCCGTTTTTCTACTAACTTATCCTCAACAAAATTAAGATTAATACAATAATAGTTAGAGATTTCAATGCACCACTTTCAATAGTGGATAGAACATATAAACAGAATACTCAACAAGGAAATATTGGACTTGAACAACATTAGAAACCAATTAGTGTTAACAGACATATATAGAACACTTTACTAGAAAGCAATAACAGAAAAAAATACTGGAAAATTTATAAATATTTAGGAATTAAACACCACACTCCTAAACAATAGGTTAAAGAAGAAATCACAGGGGAATTAGAAAATACCTAGAGATGAATGAAAATAAAAACACAACATACCAAGATATATGAGATGCAGTAAAGGCAGTGTCCAAAGGGAAATTTATAGATATGAATGACTATATTTTTTAAAAAAAGAAAGATCTCAAATCAGTAACCTAGTCTATCATTTTGAGGAACTGGATAAAAGGGCCAACTAAGCCTTAAGTTAAGAAAAGGAAGTAAATAAGATTACAGTGATGATAAATAAAATAGTAAATAGAAAAACAATTGAGAATCAAAAAAACTGAAAGTTGTTTCTTTGAAAAGATCAATGTATCAGAAAAAAAACAGAGAGAAGACTAAAGAACTGAATCAGAAATTAAAACATTGACATCACTAGAGACCTTAAAGAAATAAAAAGGATTATTAATCTAGATAATACGGAAAAATTCCTAGAAACATTCAAATTACCTAGAAGACTCAGGAAGAAATAGAAAACTCACAGAACTATAATTAGTACAGATATTGAATTTATAATCAAATACCTTCCACCAAAGAAAAGTACAGGACTAAATGGCTTCACTCATGAATTCTACCAAGCACTCCAATAATAATCAACACCTTTCCTTCTCAAACTCTTCCACAGAATTCAAGAGCAAGGAACATTTCCCAATTCATTCCATGAGGCCAACATTACTCTGGTACCAAATCCAGGTAAAGACACCATAAGAAAAGAAAATTACAAAGCCAGTTTTTCTTATGAATATAGATGCAGAAGCTGTTAACAAAATACTAGCAAACAACCTAACAGCTTATTAAAAATATTATGCATCCCTGATCAAGTGGGATGCATCCCAGAATGCAAAGATGGTTCAACACACAAACAACAAAGAAAGTAAACAACACATAAATAGAATGAAGGGGGTGGGATGGGGAATGCATGATTTTCCTATAGATACAAAAAAAGCATTTGACAAAATGATAGCTTTTAATGCTTGGAATACTCAGAAAACGAAGAATAGAAAGCAACTTTCTCAACATGATAAAGCTCATTTATGAAAAGCCCACAGGTATTATATTCAAGTATGAAAGACTGAAATATTCCTCTCTAAGGGCAGGAAAGAGACAAGACTGCCCACTTCAACACTCTATGCAGTTTCTAGCCAGTGCAATTAGGCAAGTAAAACAAATAAAAGATATCTAAATTTGAAAGGAAGAAGTAAAACTATCTCTATTTGCAGATCACCTGATCTTAAGTACAGAAAATCCAAAGTAAGCTACAAGAAGGCTACCATAGCTAATAAATGATTTTAGCAAAGTTGCAGAACACAAGAGCAATGGAATAGCAATAATATATATGTATAAAAATTTCAAGTAAAATGTTTATTTTTTTAGGATAGGCAAGGGAATAAAGAGTTTATTAAGAAACATAAAAAAGAGTACACAGTCCTAGACATGGACTGTGCGCTGCTGCAGTGTGAGATGCACCAAAATATTTATATTTACTTAGCAACGTTTTTGGCTTTGGAGGAATGGAATATGAAAGATGTAGATACATTTTTCCTAGGTTCTTTGTATTACTATGTAGTCCAATGTTTAACTGGATATCTCTTGGGGTCTTGATAGAGCTATTCTTAAATATATCATATCAATTTGTAAGTTTTCACTGAAAGTAACAGAACACCTGAGGGTTAGTTACTTAAACAAGGAATGCATTTAATAATCTCATATTACAAAATGATAATCTAGATTAGATTATTCCAAGTCTAGTTTATTTACTCTAAACTATACATCCTTTCTTTCCACTAAAAGATACAGTAATGCCTTCATTCATGGCCTCAAACTGCCTGATGCAATTCCAGATGCCATGTTTTCACACAACAGTGCCCCAAGCAGGAATTAAAGGCATGAAACAAAAAGGGACTCTCCACACATGACCCTATTATATGTTGTTTTTGTCATGGTTACCCAGGAAATAATAACCAACAAGAGGTATCTGTGAATATTATGAGAATTTTATAAGAATTGTCTCATGTGACTATGGAAATACACAAGTCCAAATTCCACGAGACTAGCTGCAAGTCAGGAACTCTGATGAAGATCTCAATAAATTTTCCCAGGGAAGCTGGCTGGCTAAGATAGAGATGGAAATTCTCTCTTCTGGCTACTGAAATCACCACTTCTTCTTTACAGCCTTCAACCATTTGGATGAGATGTCTTTCATAGTTGTTGACAATCTCTTCATTTGATTGTAGATGTAATCAGCCATAGATGCAATCAACTTACTGATGATTTAAGTCCACAAAATATACTCACAGTAACAATCAGGCCAGTGGTTGCTTAATCAAACAATTGGACACCATAACCTGGTCAACCCAAAGGACTTTAACATTTTGAGTAGTGCAGGTCTGCTAGTAACAAACTAAAATGTTTTTATTTTCCCCTTTATATTTGAAGTCTATGTTTATGGATATAGAACTCTAAACTGAAAGTTGTTTTCTTTTAGCACTTTGCAGATATTATTCCATTGTCTTCTGGCATGCACTGTTCTGGATTTGAAGTCCATTTTATTTTCATTGTTATTTTTCTGTATGAATTTTTTTATCTCTAGCTGCCTCAAGACTTTCCCTTTTCTTTTGTTTCTAGCAGTTTGACTATTCTGTAGTTGAGCTGTCTTTTCTTTTTTTCTTTTATCCCTGCTGGGGAAGTATTGAGCATATTTTTCACTAAATTAGGAAAGATCTTGGCAATCAAATCTTCATCTACTTTTTGCATCTCAGTCTTCCTCTTTTTATGGGATTCCAATTACCTATATAATACATTAGCAGATATTGTTTCTGAGGTTCTTCATTTTCCTGTCTCTCTCAGGACTTCAGTTTTGGATAGCATCTATTGATAATTCTTCACATTTCCTGATCGTTTCCACTACAGTACCCAAAATTCTGTTAAGTTTATCTCATTTATTTAATATATGAGTTAAATAAATTATTTTAATTCATATATTTCTGTTTTGTAGTTTTAGAATATCCATTTGGTTCTTGTTTATTGTTCCCATTTTTCTAATGAGCTCCCCATTTCTTCTCTCATTGTGGACATTTTTCCTTTAAATTATTGAAATATTTATAATATCTATTATAAATCTCTTGTAATCTCTGGGTTTGTTTCTGTCAATTGTATTTTTCTCCTGGTTATAGGTTCACACTTTATTACTTTTTTGTATGTCTAGCAATTTTTTTTTACTGTATTTGGGCTTGTGAATTCTCCTTTGTTGAGAATCTGTTTTCTTCCATTAAAGAATTTTGAGTTTTATTTTGGCAGTTAATAAATTTACTGATTTTTTTACTAATGGTTACAACAGAACCTGAAAAATTACAATGTATTTTTCAATCCCATAGACAAATCAATACTGGAGAAATATTCTGTTGAAGAGCTCAAGAAAAGATACAGTAGTTAACTTCCATTTTTACTTAAAATATGGCTTTTGATGTTAATATGTAAATTGGTTTCTTTATTGCTGTAAATAAAGTGTTTTGTTTTGCCTTTTTAAAAATTAAATCATACAGGAAAGGGGTATCTCTGTACATAAGTAAATTAGCTGTAAAGTTGATTGTTTTTTTAACCAGTGAGAAGTGCATTCAGGTGAACTATTTATAAGTCTTCTTGTGAAAAAAAATATGTTTGACAAGGAATAAAAACAGGGCTTATTTTAAGCTTTGTAGGGGCAAATCTACCTTAGGACTAATGCAGTCCTGCTCCTATGATGTGCTATTTCTGACCTTTCATGTGAATACTTAAAATGCTTCTCAAGATCACTCTGCTCTGGCTGGTCAGAGGTTAAATATTTTCTAGCACCATTTGACTTCTGAGATCTCTCTTCAGTTCAGAAGCCTCTGGAGGTGTGTGTGTGTGTGTGTGTGTGTGTGTTTGCGTGTGCTTTCTGCTAGGCCTCATGAAGTCTTACACTGGACATGTATGGCTTAGTATTTGGCCAAAGACTCAAAGAAACACTTCTGCAGATTTCTGGGCTCCTTTTCTGCAGAGCCGACTCCTCTCTGGTACCCTGTCCAATAAATGCCACACATCAGCAACCCTGACATCTGATCTCTAGTTCCTCATCTCAGGAAGTCTGCTACTTTCTGTTTGGGCTCTACTTCTCTGTGTTAAGTTTTGGAAAGTGTCTAAAGCAAAAACCCTGGCTGACTCTGGAATTCACCTCTCATATTTTCTTCTCTCAAGGATCCTATCCCTATGCTGTCAGTTGTCTGGTACATGAAAAGAGTTGCTTCATATATTTTATCCAGTTTTATGGTTGCTTACTGCAGGAGGGTAAGTACAAAACCATTACTGGGTAATAGTTATACCAGACTTTTCCAATGCACTTATAAATAATACATTTCCTCGGTCTCACGTTTAGCAGTTTGTCCCAGACCTGTCACCTCAATTTAGTGAAAGAAAATTCTCTTTTCTATTATGCTCTATCCACTCACATTGAGTTTTCCTTTATTTTAAAATAACAGACTAAAAATCAAAAGGATTTAACTGGTCTAAAATTGAAGATTCTTTGGGGGATTATCTTCTCAGAAAAAAGCCACCCCAGTAATAAATCTGCTAAATCAGAACCATTGTACTATTTACTGGGGAGCTATGAATTATGTTCAGCTCTACTCCCTATGGCCATTATATCTCCAAGGTGCCCTCTTTTTGCATCATTTACATTCTGATACATCTGTTCCATAGAGACAGGGTTCTACTCAGCGCTCTGCAGTTGCTGTTCCATAGCAAACAGTGAGCACAATAAAGAACTGCTAACTTATAATTATGCTAAAAGAAAACAATTTGCCACTGTGATAATGGGGAGAATAACAGCATTCAGGAACTTATATAATGCATTACTTCTTATTTTAACCTACAATTCTAGTTAGACTGCCTTTGATTCCATAGTTATTTGTGACTGTAATGTAGTTACCCAGCAGGATTGACAGGAAGCAGAAAGGGAAATATTGGTAGAGAAAAACTAGCCCCCATAAAATAGTCTAAGAGCAGTTATTCTGTTACCTTCATATTTCTTTTTTATCAGCCAATGGTGCAACACATATTTCTTTTGTTTTCAAAACTACAATTCATCTTCCAGCGGGTGACTGGGTGGGTGAAAGTGGCTTCGATTTATTTCTTCCCTGCTTTTCATATCACTTTTTAAAGGAAGCTTTAGCTTACATAAATGCTACATTAAAAAAATATAAGGGATTCTCGTATGCCCCACTCCCTCCCCCACACACACTTTCCCACATTAACAACATCCTTCATTAGTGTGGTGCATTTGTTACAATTGCTGAACCCATATTGAATTATTGCTACTAACCATGTACTGCAGTTCACTTTATAGTTGTTAAAGTTTTAAGTTGCTCTTTTGAAAACTTCAACAGGAATTCTGACTGGATGAGAATAGCTTGAAGCATATTAGAAATTACTATTTAAAGTAAATATTTTTCAATAAATAGTTGCTTTTAGTTGTAGATTGCAATGAAGATTGATACATGATATAACAAACTAGATTATTATTAGTCCCATATTTCAAAATGTTATTTAATAAATAACATATAAGCATTGTAGGTAATATGTATATTTATAAGTATTATTAATTACATATTTATAATATATTGTACAAAAACAATTTCCTGAGTTTCCAAGTGTAGCAGTTTGGAAGTTTGATATAGTTATGAATTCCAAAAATTGATATTGGATTATGCTTGTAAACTGGTCTGATAATCTGGGCATGATTAAGTTATGACTATGGCGTTAACTGGGCCAAGTCAGTAGAGCATTGAGCTCCACCTCTTGGTGGGGTGGGAATCAAATATAAAAGGCATGGCAAAGAACAGAGTTGGAGCAGTTTTGATGTCGGAGTTCTGGTGAGGAAGGAGAGAAGGCCCCGTGATAGAGATGAGCAGTTCAGCTGAGAGTCTACAGGTGGGCTTGTGGAGGAAACAGAAGTTGAGTCTGGAGAGGAACTGAGCCCCAGAAAGAGAGGAACCCAAGAAGCCTGAACTCTGGCAAATGGCGGCAGCTGTCTTGCTCCAACACGTGGCAATGGACTTTAGTGAGGGAAGAAACTTACGCTTTATGGCCTGGTAACTGTGGACTTCTACCCCAAATAAATACCCTTTATAAAGACCAACCAATTTCTGGTATTTTGTAGCAGCACCCCTTTGGCTGACTAATACACCAAGTTTTCTTTCTCTGACTTTCCTTTATACTGAAAACATCACAGCATGTTACTTCTATCCTTGTTCTCTTTGTTCCAAACATTTATAACAACATTCTTTTTAATACATTGACTAAACATCACACTCTCCATCTCACTCTTCCCTTTGTCTGGAAATCTTTTCCTTTGTTTCATGGAGCCATAGGCTACTCATTTTCTAAGTCTCAATCTAAAAAAAATAACTTGCTCTTATAATCCTTTCCTGATATTTCAACCAAGAAGAGGTGCATTTTTGGTTGTTATTTACTCTCATAAGTTCCTATACCAGGGAGGTCCTACACTTATTCAATGTTCTATTTGTAGATATTATGAAAACTCTTTGAAGGTGGAAACTTTATCTTGTTTTTTGCCACATATCCAGTACCTACCATATTGCTTGGCCTGAGTAGGCTTTCAATAAATACTTGGTGAATAAAGGAATATATTTTAGGACTTGCTCCTTTGAAATAATATTCCTTTCTATTTTCATGAATTTAAATTTAATATTCATGTCTTTATATTGGGGTGTGTGTGCATATGTGTTCCAGATGCAAAGAAAAATGTGTTTACATGATTCTAATGAGTGCCGTATTTTTCTCCTTTAAAACACTTTTGTTTTTGTCCTTCAAATTTTTAACAATCACTTTCTAGTTTAATATGGGTAGGTAATTTGATTTTTTTTTTTTTTTACTAAAAATGTATAATATTGATCTTCCTTTGCATGTAATTAAATATACAAAACATATCAAGTAGGTATCTTGAATATCTTGCATGTGAATATCTTATCTGTTAATATTAGTACAAATATTTGCAACATTTTAACTAATAAACACAAAAACACACATACACACACATACACCTGCACACACAATCAACCTTCACTGAACCAACTCCAATTCAAGAATTGATAATCTGATGCATGAATTCTATTGGAAAATTCAAATTCAAGATCAAAGGTAAGAACTATTAAGTCCTTTGATAATACCCTAAGCTACTCTGTGAATTTGTCTTTCAATCAGATAAAATGCTTCTCTAAATTTCTATTATCTGCTTCCATACCCTCCCTCTCCTAAGATGTTCATCAAAGTGTCATAAATTCTTGAAACACACTCTAAGCAGGTCTCCCACCAAGTCTAGAACCTTCGGAATTTTATAGAATGACTGAAGTCTGTTCTTCACAAAGCCCTTCTAGATGGTAAAACAATCAACCCCCATCTATCACCATGATCTATGATCTATAATTTCTTAAAAGAGTCACTCCAACCTTTATTGTTTTTATGTAAGAGAAATATATACTTTATTACCTGCTTACAGGCATTGTCATACTATTTATCTATCTATCTATTTATTTATTTATTTATCTCCACATACACATACATACATGTGTGTGCATGAAGTCTGTGTGTACAGAAGTGTATTAGTCAGCCAAAGGGGTTCTGATGCAAAATACCAGAAATCTGTTGGCTTTTATAAACGGTATTTATTTGGGATAGAAGCCCACAGTTACCAGGCCATAAAGCATAAATTACTTCCCTCACCAGTCTGTTGCCGTATGTTGGAGCAAGATGGCAAGGGTCTTGTCTGCAAGGGTTCAGGCTTCCTGGGTTCCTCTCTTCCTGGGACTCATTTCTTTCTGGGCTCGGCTCCTCTGCTCTCTTCACAAGGCCAGTTGTAGACTATCAGGCAAATAGCTTGTCTCTCTCCCCAGAGCCCCTGCTGTGACAAATTGAGCCTTCTCTCTTTCCTCACAAATTTTCTGCTTCTCTATGTGTTTACTTCCCAGGCTCCAGGATCAAAACTCCAAACTCCCTTCTCTGTGGTGAAGTTTCTCTTTGAGTCCCCGCCCACCAAGGGGGCCGGGACTCAACATCCTACGGACATGGCCCAACCAAAGCCTCAATCATTATTTAATCAAATAAAAGTGAAACCTCTGAATCCAATATAATTTAATATGCCCAGAGGAACAAACCAGTTTACAAACATAATCCAATATCTATTTTTGTAATTCATAACCAATATCAAAGTGCTACAATAAGTAAACACTTTACCATATGGCACTAGAAGTTCTGAGACACGCTGTGCTGAGCCAGAAGTCATGGGCCTGCTTATCTATGAGTGGCCTACACTATATAGGTCATAAAAAAGGCATATGCATAAGATCAACCACCTGACTAAAAAATGAGAAATTTATTGAATCACCTAGATCCTGGTTTATATATTCTAGAAAATATATTTGACTATTTCCCCCTATTCATTCTCTTAATTTATCCCTTTTATTTGTCCGAAAGTTCAGTAAGATTTGTTAAACTTATTGTAAATATGTATTTAATTAAATGTGAGATATTCCTTTCAATAATGAGAGAAGACTTTCATTTTATTATGAGGTTCTTGTGGTGACTTGAAGCTACATACTCCAGAAAAACATGTTCTTAAACTTTATCCATTCCTGTGAACCATTGTAAAAACGATCTTTTAATGAGTTTACTTCAGTTAAGGTGTGGCCCAACTAATTCAGGATGGGTCTTAATCCTATTACTGAAAGCCCTTATAAGGAAGACCACAGAGAGAAAGAGAGAGAAAATAAAAGGGAACAGCCAGAAGCTAAAAGTCAGTGGAACCTGGAAAAGAAGAGAAAAACCAGAGAGGCCACCATGTGCTTTGCCATATGACGGAAAAGCCAAGGATCAAGAAACACTGTCAGCCAGCCACAGAATGCCACAGTCTTCAAGGAAAAAGAATCACCTTGAGGGTACCTTGATTTTGGAATTCTCCTATCCTCAAAACTGCGAGCCAATAAATTCCCATTGTTTAAGCCTACCTATTATATGGTATTTGCTTTAGCAAATAGCTGAAATAGTCCTTATTCTCTGATGCTAATTTGACTCTTTAATATATAAAAACTAAATTCTGACATTACATCATTATTCCCTGCACATGTTTCCAGTATATATGACTATCAAACTGGGAATTTTGCAGAAACCAAGCTTCAGTCAATCTTCAATGTCATAACCCCCATTCAAGAATTGAAAACTGCTTGCTTGAATTCTATTGAATTACAACACATATGTAGTTCATTAGTACCATTTAAAATAAATCTGGATTCATAAATTTGACTATGTTCATTTGGGAGGATTAGGTCAATTTTGGACATATTGTATTCCAGCTTTGTACTTTCGGTCTACAGTTCCACTGAGGTAATAGAAGAGCTGAGAAATGTGTTTTTGCCTTGAGCTCATCACAACAGACCCACGAGAACCTCATGGTAATCTGTTTCCATTGTACCACCTTGTCTTCTCCCTCCATTTACTTCTCTAAGACTGTGTCCTGAGTCCAAGACAAATTAGCGTGGGCCACCAAGATTTCCAATAATTCCTCAATTGAGATTTAAATGCTCATTTTTTAATGTATAAATTAATCCTTTGTTTTTCTTTGTACCATGTCATTGAATTTTTTTTTCATTTATTCTTCTTTCTACCTGCCTACTGAGAGTGGATTGATGTGGATTAAATATCTCTTGGCTATATCTGAGAAATATTACTCATATTTAAGAAATAAAATGTATCAATTAAATATTATAATTTGCACATGGTAGATGAAAAGAAAATACATGCATTTTATTTTGGTATGGAACATATTAGATAATAGTTGTATGCTTAAAATGAATGCATCCCCAAATATGAATTTTTTTCTCTCATACCAAAAGAAGAATTAGATATTTTCTTAATTAAAAAAAGGAAATCAAAAGCTACTCAAGCAAGAATATTTATGTTTAATTATTCTAACCCACGCACAATATGCTGCAAGGAATAGACAACTTGAACCTTTTTATTATATTGATTCCTGTAACATAGTTTAAAATTTTTTCTAATGCCTAGTTAGATCATATAAGGTAAGATTGTCTAGACAATCTAGTTTGGTGAATGCTATCCAAACCCATCAACCTAACTGTTTTTCATTAAGAACATAATCTGCCTTGCTTGCTTCATTAAGAAGAAGATACTTTTCCAGTGAAATATTTTTCCAAGTAGCTCAGTTCAAAGTGTTATAACTATGCATGTGGAAAATTGGGAACTGAAGTACTGATGATTCTTTTGGCATAAACTTTCAAATAGCCAATGTGTACCTTACATTTAGTAAAATCAAGGCCAAAAATATAATACCAGCTACATATGTATTAATTGCAAATGCTGACTGTCACAAAACAGCATGATCTTTATTCATAGAACTCAGTTCTTTGTCCAGTGTAATAATGAAGCAGCAGTGAAAGGTCATGGCTTAGTGATTTAAGCAATGAAATAGATACTCCAAAGCTTTTTTTTCGTCATCTTACCAGAAAAATGACCTTGGACAACTCATTAATTCCCCAAGTTTCACTATTGAATATAATTAGAAAATGGGAAAGATAATTTAAATATCTGCTGTGTAGAAAAATTAGATGTTAAATCTAGCCATTACTGTGGAAATGAGCTCTGAGACTGCATGCAAAATAGAGCAACCGTATTATTTTCATCAATAATAGAAATATCACAATTTTGTCAAAAAAGAACAATGGCACCTTTTCCACTGAGATACTGTTAGCCAATGGTTATTACTTTATTCATCTACAATGACTTAATTCTTTGTATTGACTCAAAATGTTTTAAAATATTCACAGATAATATCTATAACGGCTATGATAGGTAATGAGTTAAAGGAAATGTACACAAAACCGTATGATGTAGTGGAGAAAGGACAGGATTTGGAGAGGGAAGTTCTATTACTGGTTTGATGATCATGTATGAGCAGCTCACTTATTTTGTTTTCATGCCTTCAACAGAATGCTATACACAACAATCTGCTTCACCTACATCTCATGGTTGAGAGAATCCAATGAGAAAATATCTGTAAGTGACATATCACTATTAACACAAAAAAATGCAATTACTATCACCCTATATCCTTACTTATGTCCTGCACATAGTAACCAAAGGTAACATGAGACCAGCTATTTGTAAACCAAAGATTCATTTCAACTCTGGGAATTGGTTATATTCTGGCCAATATACGGAATATGTGCCTAAGTGATTGTCCCACCCATGGTGGAAATAGATGGTTCTAGAAGTGGATATGGGAGCTTAACAACTGGGCATAGATGGAAAGGTTATATATATTTATATATTTTTTCTTTCATCTGAGATTATAATAGCATAGAAAATGACAGATCTTTATTTGTAAGAGTTGGTATTTATGTGTGACTTTCATAAAAGGTGTCATTTCAGTGAGGCCCACTTAGAGACATTGCAACATTCTAGATAATATATTCTTATTACGTTATATACACTACCAGATTAAAGACCCATGAAAACAAGAAAACAAGAGCCTCTATACCTCTAAGCAGAACATCAGAGTGTTTTACACATGGCAGATGGTCAATAAGGATTTTTAAAAGAATAAGTGGATCAATGAATAAAAGTACTTTATTAAAACCAGCCCTTTAGTAATTATTTCTGGAAGTAAAGTTGTTTCTGAAGAGATTTTAAGCATGAATCAAAATGATTCATCTCTTTTGTGGTTTTAAACATGAAAACGTTATTCTTCAAAATGTTATTTTTAAAAAATAGGTAAGAGGATTCTAGGTCAAGGACTAATTGCCATAAAAGTTGTTTGTATTAAAAAGCAGTTTTTGTGAAATAAACGTTAATTAAACAGCATGTTTACAAGCAGTTTTAAAGACAATACATAGAACTATTTAGATGCTGGCATCGAGTGATGTCTTGCTATGAAAGTAAATAAAATTAGGCAGGTTTATTTTTCAAGAATATATCCATCTATTTTACATTATTTTTAGGCTTTGCTATCCATTGTCGTATAGGATGGGAAAAGAAAGCACAGACAATTAATATAGCTTCAGAATTCAATTATCTACAATCATAAAAAAGAAATAAGGGGACAAAAAATAAGGAAAGAGAAGTAGAGAAGAAAGGGAAGAAGAAAGGGAAGAAGGGAGGGAGGGGTAAGAGAAAATAAAATTTTTTAACTAGGAGTAGTAGCAACATGCTCTAATTTTAACTCCCCGTTTAGGAAAATAAAGTCTACCACAAAGAAAATAATCTTCAAACTTGATTCATCTGCATGTTAATGGAAAAATATTTCAATTTTACTGTTCTCTATTATAGACTGGGTATGACTTATCCCCCTCCTATTTCAGAAATAATCGCTAGAATTTAATATTGCTGTTTTTTGCATTCATAGCTTGAATATTTTAATACATAGAGGAAATGATTCTTCACGAGAAAATGCTTGAAAATGCTGTTTTTAATTAATGCCCAAGGGAAGCCATGAAAAAAGAAAAAAAATTGCATTTGTCACATACTAATTTTAAACACTGTTTACCAGATTTACTTACATGTACTGCTCTAACTCCTACTCAGTATTTTGATAATAGCAGAGCAGCTTCATGCAGAACAGATCCTTGGCTTCTAGATTTTGGGTGAGTAATAGGATATAATAAATATAAGAAGAAGCTGCATTCTGGTACAGCCAAATTCGAAGGCTTTGGGCAGACCCTCAGCTATAGATTTCCACTCATAGACAAGCAGATACAAGGAAGAACAAATGCTTGAAATAGAATATTAGCTATTTATATTCTTGAAAGTTAGTGAGCTGTTTGGTTAATATAATATAGTCAAAACAGGTCTTATCAGACTTTTTTAGTTAACATCCATTTTAAAAGAACAATTTATAAATTTATTTTACTTTTCTAAATGAAGAGACATTGCTAGAAAGAAAACAATAAGAAAAAATTTCAAAGAAAGAACTTCCTTTTCAGTTTTACAGCATAGGTGGAAGGGGCAGGTCTTATATCTGTCCTGGAGGCAGAGACTGCTGAAAATTGAACCACAGCAGTGCAACAGTATGCTCATATAAAAAAAAGAGAAAAAGAAATACCGTGGGAAATACTGGACTAGAAGTCTTGCACAAATATTATCTTGTTTACACTTGTGGTAATTAAATGGCATAGATTTTTATACTGACTTATCCATGAAAAATCTTAAAGAAGCAACTTGCTGACCAGAGTCCTAAATCAAGACTCTACTCTTTTTTTTTTTTTTTTTTTTTTAATTTATTTTTTATTGTGGGTAAAAATCAAAATTTTCACAATACATACCACTATTTGTAAAATGATATATAAATATATATGCATACATGTGCATTTGCTTACAAACATGTTATTTATATATATATAAATATATATTAAGAGATGATTAGATTACTGAAAATATTACACAGAACCCCCTGGGATTCCCATTTTGCCCACCTCCCACACCTCCCACCACATCCCACACAAACATCTCCCACAAGTGTGGCCCACCACCCTCAATGGACTTACACATCCTGGGGCCTTGCCACCAACCATAGACCACAGTTCACATCGTAGACCACACTCTCTCCCACACAGTTCTGAGTGGTGTGTGCTGATTTAAAATGGCCTACATCCGTTGCCACAACGGTACTCAGGACAACCTCCAAATCCCAAAGAAGCCCCTGTATTTCAACTACTCGTCCCCTCCCTGCCCCAAAAGTGTCAAGTGGCCACTGGCTCCACCTCATTGTTATAATTTCTTCCATTGCTAGAATCACCATATGTGTACAACAGAATACCATCAAGTCCACTCTAGCCCATAGTTCTTCCCCCAATCCTGAGGGGACTGGGATGGTGATGTCCACTCCACCTCCAAGTGAGAGACGGCTTATATCCCATGGATATGGTGGGTGGGATGATCCTTCCTGCATATGCAGGCCCTCTCCATTCCCTGGGATGGCCGTCCCAGGAAGACTCTACTCTTAACCTGTTTGTGCCACTCATGATGTGTTTAAAGAAGTAGAATCAAGTTTGTTGCAGGGAAGCTATTTATTACAGTTAATCTCTAGAAACTGTCAGCCAGGCCATGATTATACAATCAAATTTTTGGGTGAAGATTTTCAAGACATTCTTCTCCCTCCACATCACTTGCTGATGCAATCCCAAATCCTGGTCTCTGATTCGTACTCCACAAATATCCCCAGCTCTTCCCAATATTTTACCTTATTTGTGATAAAGTAGGAAAGGAGGGCAGGTTAGGAAAAGAAAGCTAAGTAATTGGTTTTATCCATTGAGAGACTTGTTTCAAATTCTTCTTCTAAACTATCTGCTATTTATCTTACCCCAAAACCACGATTTTCCTGATATTCCATAGAATCTTCCTCTTTTCTATTCCAAGTCCAAATCCTTTTTTCTGTATACTTGAATTTCAAGCATCTTTAGTTTTGTCTGCTCTTTGTCTTGCCTTCTTTCAAACCTTTGTATAATGTTGATCCATAGCTGCATTTTTCATGAAATCTGAAATAATTTCCCATAATCAGAGGTGAGGACTTGGTGGCTCTTTATTTTTTGGAGGGTGGGGGTATATGACTCCTATAGAGTTGGAGGCTTAGTATATTCTAGGAGTACAAGGAACATGGTCTCATTTCTACTTGGCATATCTCTTATTGCAGGCAGTCAGATGAGGGGAAAGACAGCATATAGCAGAGAGTGACATCCTTTGTGTTATTTTATAAGGCACAATCACTGAAATAATTTGCAATGCCAAATATCACAGTGGGTATTAAAATTAGGAGCTTGGCTGCCAATTATTTAAAGTCTGGTCAACTTGCCCTTTTTGCCCTTTTCATGGAAAAAAGAAAAAAAAAAAAGAGTCACCTGCAATTCTCTGAAGCTTCTTGTCAGGCTGGAGTCATGGGATTTTGCCAGTCAGTTTTGTGGCAGGACAATAACCCTGCTGAGGTGCCATCTGCACTGTGAGAACTCAAAGCAGGCATGGAATCTTGACTAGAATTACCTGCCAATGCCAAAGTCTAGGACTGTGCAAGTCTTGCATTTATAGTGAAATTATTTTAAACAAAAAGCAGGACACAGTGTCTGACAGGTACGGCTGTGCATTTGGGAGCACTAATGAGACAGGATATTTAAATTCAGGAATGCTCTAGAAAATTTGAGATACATCTCAGCCTTAAGTTATGTGATATACTGGGTGCCAGATAAATTATAGGAGAAGAGTAAAGATTGGGTTCATTATTCTTGAAACCACAGAAAAAATGGGTGATTAAAACAACCTTAACTTTGTTTAAAACTGATATTTTACACATCCTGGAGCCTTGCCACCAACCATAGACCACAGTTCACACTGTAGACCACACTCTCTCCCACTCAGTTCTGAGTGGTGTGTGCTGATTTAAAATGGCCTACATCCATTGCCACAACAGTACTCAGGACAACCTCCAACTCCCAAAGAAGCCCCTGTATTTCAACTGCTCATCCCCTCCCTACCCAAAAAACTGTCAAGTGTGGTGGGAGGTGTGGGAGGTGGGCAACATGGGAAGCCGAGTGGGTTCCGTATAATATTTTAGGTAATCTAAGTACCTCTTAAAATATATGTATATATATATATAAAAAATAACATTTTTGTAAGCAAATACACATATATGCATATATATTTATATATCATTTTACAAATGTTTGTATGTATTGTGAGAATTTTGATTTTTACCCATAATAAAAAAAAATAATAATAAAAAAAAAATAATAAAATAAAATAAAACTGATATTTTAATATTGATTAAAACAATTATTTTAACTTTGATTTCCTTAGAGTGCTGAAAAACTTTTATATTATTAAGTAATATCATTTTATGTTATATTTTATATGAATCTTTAATTATATTATGAAGTAACATGAAAAAATGACACTTAAATCTTAATGTTGAGGAGCCGTATATATTCTAATAACAGTAACCTTATAATACCCTACCTTTTATATTCAAGCCAGATTCATAATAATAATAAAGAGCTGCTATTAGGTATTGAGTGTATTCTATATATCAGGCATTGCTATGTGAGGTAATCCCTGTATTAAGCCTTCTACATGCTTCCCAATAATCCATGCTGTAGTTATTTTAAACTCTACTTTACAAATGAGACATTAAAACCCGGGGTAACAGCAAGAAAATCAAAAGCAATTTGAACGCAATTCTCTCTTAAATGTAAAGAATATGCCCTTTACCACATGGTATATAAGAAATTATAGCTTACTAGACAATCACTGACATGAAACTGTTCTCCACTTTTTTCTGCCCTACCATTAACAGATAATATAAACATGGCAGTGACTCCCAATTGCAGTTCTCAGAGTGTTGGCCTAGTTTCATGTTTTTCACTCCTATTAGAGAAGAAATATCAGAAAGGAAGTCAATGGGAATGAAGGAATGACCAGGTTAACTCTTAACTTGTTTTAACTTATGAAAACGAAAGTATTACTTGACTTATTCAGTTAAAGTATAATATGAACCCCAAAAAAGTTTAAAAAATTAGTGTAAAATTTAACAGCACATTTAACATGTTTGGATATCATTTTTTATGGAAGAGAATTAAAGAATGAAACAGACTTTTATCATGGGAGTTTTAACTTTCAGTGATCAGGATTTTACTTAAATATAGTGAAATAAGTACAAAATAGAAACATTTTATATTCAATATAATAATATACTATGCAGTGGCACACATATATATGTTTGAGATTTTATTTTATGAACAAGATACTATAACTACTAAAAATAGTTAATTTTGTTTTGATTTTGTGAGACTCTATTTACTTTATTCATTTATCATACCCCCAAAATATATATAATCATATTAGTAACAGTATGTGGTTGCTTTTTGAAAAGGGCAATTTGACTGATTAAAATCCAGCCTGCTGCACTTAAATATGTAGCAGTTACCATAGAAACAATTTTACTTTGACTCAGAGCATATCTTGTTTTAAGGAGAGCAGCTTGTTGTTATGGCAATGGGAACTCAAGCATTTTTCCCAAATGAAGACCAGCACAGAACAGATAACAGGGTTACCATTTAAGAAGCATATATAAATATGAGTTTTCTTACCTTTGATAGTTTATATAAATCATAGCTGGTAAAGACAGTCTGCACCATTCTAGTCCTGTTAGGGCAATCCTTTGTCTCATGTGCTTCTCTTGTTTTATTTTTAGCTGTAACAAATGGTAATAACGCAGTATTATGCTTGTAATTTTACTCACTGAAGGCAAAAAATTCAAATGTTTGTTTCTATAGCAACCACATATGTTTTATTTAAGACTTTGATATGAAATAGATTTGAAATGCCAGAAGAATCATAATTTGTCACCTATTATTGAGATTGGGGATGGTGATGGTGATGATAGCTAAAATACACAGATAGTTGTTGTTTGCCTTGTACTGTTTTAAGACCTTTTCTTGTATTAACACATTGAAGTGTCATGATACCTCTATGAAGGAGGCAATATTAAAGTCTCCATTTACAGAGAAGAAATCTGAAGCACAAAGAGGTTAATTAATTTATCCAAAGTCACACAGAAAAGAAGTGCCAGAGCCAGGAATCAAATCTGCGAAATCCATGCCCTTAACAACTTCCTAATGCTAGAATATATAGTTTGAATATATTGTTTGTTATTTAATTATATTAACATTAATTCTTAACCATCATTTCAAATACTAAATTACATTCAGTATCTAAAGATCTTCTGAAAATAAGTATAAATTTCAGAGAAGAATTGACAATATAAACATGAATATAACTGAACCAAATAAAAATAGAGTTATTTTTCTCCAAAATAATATTGTTACATTTAATCTTGGCATTAATTAATATTTAAGTAATTTGGGATCATTTCCAGAAACACAAAAGGCTTCTTTGGAGGGAAGAAAGTCAGATTCTTTGAGGGATTATTCTGAACAATTTTTAGGTCTGAAATGTATATGCAAATATAAAAATTGCAACCAGAGGATTTACAATGATAGGACTCTAATTAGAAGAGCAAAAGATTTCATTTCAGGGGATTATGGCTTTTCTCATTTAAAAATTTCAGCCTTTTCAAACCAAAGCTATTACTCTTACTAGTTTATATGTTGCAGATGAATCATGAATTCATGGTGTTTTGGTCTCTTAGGCAATGTTACGTAAGTAGTTCAATAATACAAATGTTCATTCCATTTTGTGTTCTTGAAAATACTGCACTATTGAAAAAATTATTTCAGTGTAGGCAGGAGAAATTTTTGATATATAAGTAGTTTCTAAAAAGATAGTGGTTAATCTGATAAAGGTTATTTGCACATAAAAAATCACTGCAACAAATGTCACTCTAAATGTGGTAGTATTAAAAGTATTCCCTGTTAAATTAGGAACAGGACAGGAATGCCCACCACAATCAACATTGCCCTGGAGATCATAGCCAACAAAATAAGACAAGCAAGAGAGTGGTTAACAGAGGGTTAGCAGATGTTCCTTTTATATTAACATTCAAAACACTTAATACTTGATACTAAGGTGTTCTTAAATAAAGAGCAGTGCAAACAGCAATTTTCTTAAATAGCAATGTGGGTTAGTAAAAAGCTATTGCTTTAACTAATGGCTTTTCCCAAGACTGTGTCCTGGTTAACTTGCCAATGCACCTGCCATGAGCAAGTTTCAGACACTCTCTCCTTGTTCAAGGCCAAAATTCTACTCCCTTGTCTCCAGACCCAACTTCCACCTCACTTATTAACTGTTCACACCCTCTTATCCTCTATTTTCAATCTAGTTTTCAGCCTCACATTCATACATGGTTGGATCTGATTCACAGATTTAAATTTATCCACTTTTGTCCTTAGTGCTTCAAATTGTAGAGAGAAAAAAATGATTTTACTTTTAGACATGCTTGTTTCCTGACGATTCTATAATTATTACACAGTGGTAGTATGAACCTGGACCTCAGGGAGTGGGCAGAGCTGGAGACACAAATAGACAAGAATCATTCACAAATAGAAGATAGCTGGCTGTATGTGTGTTACACTATAGTATGTGTATATATATATATAATATAATGTGCTAATGTTATAGCAATAATAACTGTTCTTTACTGATTGTTTATTAGCACATATTACTACATTTAGAGAACAATTTTAAACTTAGAAACTATTGTCATTGAACAGATAATTGAGGTCTAGTAAGAAGAAATAACCGGCTCAAAATAATAAAATTAGTAAGTGATGGAGCTAAGACATGAATACAGATCTCATCTAAGATCTCTGTTCCTTTCCCTACAGCACCATAGCTCTCAAAAATCTTTTTTTTTTTAAGATTTTATTTATTCATTCATTTATCCCCCCCCTGCTGCCCGTGCTCACCGGGTCAGCCAACCACGCCACGCAGGCGGGCCTGCCCTCACCAGGAGGCCCCGGGAACCGAACCCAGGGCCTCCCACATGGCAAACGGGAGCCCCACTGATTGAGCCACAGCCGCTTCCCTCAAAAATCTTTACAACATTTTTAGAGAAGAATCCATAAGTATATCCAGGAAAGAATGTTTGGCTTAATCAAACTGATTGTGTTATTTTAGAAACTGTCTTTATTTGCCTCTCAAACTGTATTCTTTTATGTACATCAAATCTTATGTTTTCTCTAATCCTGTTTCTGAAGGAAACAGCAGCTTTATTGTAACCTTGAATACATTTGCTCTGTCTCATCTTTGTTTCTATTCTTTCTTTTTATGCTTCTCCCTTTCTCCCTTTCTCTCTTTCCCTCTTACTTCACCATCATTTGGGAACAATGAAAAAGGGATAGAATACATTGTGTATCAATACCCATATATTGTCTCTACCTCTTAATGAATTATCTTCTTCTCTCTTACCTTTACTTCATTTAAGAGATATGATCACCATAAGCCAAAGGTAACAAATTGATCGTTTTTTAAATCAAATATATAATTATATATTATATCTGATAAAAGCATATACAACTATCTAGGAACATATTTTTTGCAATCATCCTTTTTGCCATTGTATAAACATTTGTTTGTGCCTATTATGAGCTGGGCTTTGGGTATAGGAGGCAATGACACAAGTCTGTGTACTTAAGAGCTCACAACCTGGGGAGATAAAGATATAAATGATCAGTCCTCATAATGAAGTATATCACATGTCATTATAAAGATATCCAGACAGTTCTAAGAGAACAGAAATAAGGGTCAGGTTACTTGGCTGAGAAAGGAAAGCAAACATAGAGATGAAGCTTTTAAAAAAGGTCAGGACTCCATAAAATAGGGAAGAGGATGAGGACATTTTATGGAGAGGAAACTGCATGTACAAAGATACAGCGGCATAGCACAGCATGGAACGTTTGAGAAGGTAGATATTATGCAGGGTGGCTGGGAGGAAATGGTAAAAGATGAGAAAGAAAAGAAGCAGGGACTGAATTTGAAAGCAAACTGTGTGCCTGCTGAGTAATGAAACAAACAAAGAATTGATGAAGTATCAATGGTATATTTTTAAGTTTTTTTCCTTTCAGAAGTTCCAGTGAAGGGACTGAGAGGGTAGTTAAAGATATAAGCATGTTGGATCAATAACTTGTATGTCCATGTATCTTACTTTGCTTGAATATATGTGGGTGGTGTGTATGTGTTGCTTTCTTATTTAAGATGGGAAATGCTTAAATGTGTCTGTTTGTCAAAAGGGGAAAAGGGATTGGTTGATAAACAGTTTTCCTACAACCAGGAGAGAATGAGATTCATATTATAGAAAGAAAGACATGTATTCCACTTTGAAGTAAGAATGATAGAGGTTCAGGTTTGAAGTGGGTGTTAAATATTTGCCTGGAGACTCAGAGTCAGATATTAAATATCTCTTCTAATATCACAATGCAATAAAAAGCAGTAATATATAGTCTTCATGCAGTTCATAATCTGAAGTTATTAATTCATACGTATTAAATGATTCACACTTTATGATCATCTATTATAATTTATCAAAAGGCAATAAATACTTTATTGTGTATAGAAAATGCTTTGCTTTTTCAGATTCTAATCAGCAGGAGGAGGCAGGGAACATTCTATCTTTCTCATCACTATATCACTGTGTAGCTGAAACATAGTGATTGTGCCATATATATTGTTTCAAAATGACTCAATGATTGACCACATTGTTTAAGGAGATCACTTGTTCCCTGGCTCTCAAGTTTGCCTCCCAGTTAGTATAAGACACCTGGTCTCTCTCCAGTATTTCACTCTCTCCTCTCTAGAAGCAGCATGAGTTACTCTCATTAGTGAGTTTAGAAAGAGAAACCTGGCATGTGGTGTATAGCCTCTTTCTCTTTCCTTTCTCATAGCAATCCAGTGGGGTATAGCAAGGGCAATCACTGGCTGAGTGTTCTAGTTCTGGAATTAAATGAACAAACTGCCATTCTTGAATTTAAGCTTTATCGTAAGGAAAGGAAATATTTTGGTCTATATCTGCCAATTATTTGTACTGTTTCTTGTTTGATTCAGAACTTGAGTGGGGAAGTTGGTATTATTAATTGACCCATTTCAGAGTCTGCAAAATACAGAGTTCAACAAAACATTTAGAAAGTAGGTTAGGTGAGTTCATTGAAATATATGTTTGGGTTTGTGTGTGTCTCTGTAATTTCTGTATCAATTGCCATTATATATGTAATTTTTCTGCAGAAAAATTTTTCCCGTTTATGTCTCTCCTTTGCTATCTAATCTTTAAAAAAATCATTTACAATTTCCATAACTGTTTCCTCATCTATAATATACATACTTTACATAAATATAGAGACATTAAAATGAGATTTGACCTAAGACCCCTCCCAATCACTATACTACCCCTTGCTTCCTAAAAATAATCATTGGCATGACTGTCAACACCAGAGTTTACTCTGGCTTATTTTAGAATTTCATAGAAATGGAATTGTAAGTACAAAAAAGAAAGATTTGTATAAAATGCTGAAATGTTTATAAACAATTGTTGAAAATGAGAAAGAACTATGCAAATATAAGACATGATTTTTGTTTTAATAACTGGTATCTCTTCTCCATCCCAGCTGGTATTCCATTAGATAGAATCAATACCACTCTTTACTCTGATTATGACAGTAGCCTTCAAAAAGGTCTTCTTGCCTCTAACACTACTTCTGTCCCCCAGGTCAATCCGGAGGAAAGATTATGACTAAGGGAGAAAGGATTGTCCTCCCAAGTAGATCCTAAGATAAAGATTTGTTTTCAGGTAGTTTACTTGGGAAGAAATTCCAGAAAGCAGGAGTGTGAGGGAAGGAGGAAAGACTAATACCAGGGTTTATTATTGAGGGAACACTAAGGACAGCTGTAGCTGGATCTCATTTGGGACCTGCAACAGAACTTATAGAATGTTCTAGAATCAACTGCCTCAGGGTTCATCGGAAGATATGTTTATCCATTGGCTCCTTTCCTAGAGAATTGCCCTCAGGATGTTAAGTCTTCTACACCACAGAAAATGAAAGACATGTAACTGGATGCTTGAGCTGAGGACTTGATTCCCTCATGGAACTGCCTGCTGCAACCAGAGTTAAATCAGAGGTGAAGCCAGGAGGGTATGAGTCAGAGCATCTGAAGGTTGGGCAGAGGGGCTTTGAATGTGCATTCATCACTGCAATCAATATTAGAGTATTTTCGTAGCTCCAAAAAGAAACCTTCTCTTCCCCTTAATTAGTCACCTCTCAATCCTTCTATCCTTCCCCTGTATCTATACATTTATTTGTATTTACGTTTTGTATAGATGGAATCAAACAATAAGTGATACTTTATGCCTAGTTTCTTTCACTTACCATACTTCCTTTTAATACCATTGATGGAAGACTATTAATATAATACTATTCCCTACAGTCTGTAGTTTGCTTTGGTTGGATTTTGCCCAAATATCACCTTATTTTTTTTTCCTTTTAATTTATCGCCCACCCCCACCCCCTTTCTACTTGTCTTCCTTTGTTGTGCCAGCTCACCGTGCCCTGTAGGAGCTCTTTCACCAGCGGGCCCCAGGGATAGAATCTGGAGCCTCCCATATGGTAAATGGGAGCCCAACCAATTGAGTCACAGCCGCTTCCTTCACCCTATTATTAGTATCTTGTAACATTAATGTATATTTGTTCTGTTTGACAAAAACATTCTTATATATGTACTATTAACCAAACTCATTGTTCACAAGAAGGTTCGCTATGCTATCCAGTCTGTTTTACATCTGGTGATATATATGACCTTAAACTTTCTCTTTCAACCACTATCATACCCATATATTAGCACTGCTAATTACAAACACTATAACGTGCTTTCATAATTTCTATCCATTTCCAAACATTTCCAAACAACTTTTTTTACCAATTCTGCACAAATTAAGTCTCAGCTTTCTGTTCTCTATCCTCAGACTATCTTCTGGTGACCAATAATCCAGCTAGTAACTCCATGAGTTTGTTCATTATATTTGGTTGATATTAGTGAAATCATACAATATTTGTCCTTTTGTGTCTGACTTGCTTCACTCAACATAATGTCCTCAAAGTTCATCCCTGTTGTCATTTGCCTCATGACTTCATTTTTTTCTTAGAGTTAAATAATATTCCATCATATGTATATACCATAATTTGCTTATCAGCTCATTGGTTGATGGAAACCTGGGTTGTTTGTATCTTTCGGCCATTGTGATTAATGCCACTACGAATAGCAGTATGCAGATGTCTGTTTGTGTCCCTGTTCTCTGTTCTTCTGGGTATAAACCTAGTAGTGGCATTATGGGATCACAGGGCAGATCTATATTTAACTTCCTTAGGAACTGCCAAACAGTCTTCCACAGAGTCTTCCACCATTCTACATTCCCACCAACAGTGAATAAACATTCCTGTTTTACCACATCTTTTCCAACACTACAACACTATAAGTTTTCTATCTTTTTTGAATGGTGACCATTCTAATAGGTGTGATATGATATCTCATTGTAGTTTTAATTTTCACTAACCTAATAGCTAGTGAAGTTAAACATCTTTTCATGTGTTTCTTGCCATTTGTATTTCCTCTTTAGAAAAATGGCTATTAGAGGCTTCTGCCCATTTTTAAGGGGGTCGTTTGTCTTTTTATTTTTGAGTTGTGGGATCTCTTTATATATTGTGGATATGTGATTTCCAGATATTTTCTCCTATTGAGTAAGCTGTCTTTTCACCCTCTTGACAAAGTCCTTTGAAGTGCAAAAATGTTTAATTTTGATTAGGTCCCTTTTATCTACTTTTTCTTTTGTTTGTTCATGTTTTGGGTGTGAGGTCTAAGAACCCACTTCCTATGATACAATCTTGAAGATGCTTTCTTACATTATCATCTAGGAGTTTTATGGTTCTGGCCTTTATGTTTAGGTCTTTGATCCATTTTGGTTGATTTTTTGTAGAGTGAGTGAGATAAGGTTCCCCTTTCATTCTTTTGGTTATGGATGTCCAATTCTCCCAGTACCCTTTGTTTAAGAGACTCTTCTGTCCCTATAAAGTGGACTTGGTAGACCTGTAAAAATTCAGATGAGTATAGAGATAAAGGTCTATTTCTGAACTCTCATTTTGATTCCATTGAACAATGTGTCTACCTTTAAACAAATACCATGTAGTTTTGACCACTGTAGATTTGCAATATGCTTTAAGTTCAGGAAGTGTGATTCCTCCAATTTCACTCTTCTTTTTTTTAGGATATTTGTGGTTATTTGGGATCTCTTTCCCTTCCAAATAAATGTGTTAATTGGCTTTTCTATTTCTGTAATGTAGGCTGTTGGAATTTTGATTTAGATTGTGTTGAATCTGTAAATCAATTTTGACTAGAATTAACATCTTAACAATTATTAGTCTTTCTATCCATAAACACAGAATGTCCCTCCATTTGTTTAACTCTTCTTTAATTACTTCTAGCACTGTATTGTAGTTTTCTGAGTGCAGATCTTTTACACCCTTGGTTAAATTAGTTTCTAGATATTTGATTCTTTTTATTGTTATTGTAAATGGAATTTTCCCCTTGATTTCTTCCTCAGAGAGGGGAGATTGTTTATTACTAGTGTATAGAAACACTACTAATTTTTGCATGTTGACCTTGTATCCTGCCACTTTGCGGAACTCTTTTACTGGGTTTAATAACTTTGACATAGATATTTCAGCATTTTAAAAATATAGGACCATGTCATCTGTGAATAGGGGAAGTTTAAATCTTCTTTTCCAATTTGGGTGCCTTTTATTTCTTTTTCCTGCCTAATAGCTCTATTGAGCACAATGTTGAATACAGTGATGACAGTGGGCATCCTTATTTTGATCCCAGTCTTAGAGGAAAAGCTTTCAACCTTTCCCCATTGAGCACAATGTTGGCTGTGAGATTTTCATATATGCCCTGTATCATGCTTAGGAATTTTCTTTCTATTCATACCTTTCTAAGTATTTTTATCAAGAAAGAATACTGGATTTTGTCAAATGCCTTTTCTGCATCAATTGACATGATCATGTGGTTTTTTTCCTTCAATTTAAAATGTGGTGTATTATGTTAATTGATTTTCTTGTGATGAACCATGTTTGCACATCAGGAATAAAACCCATTTGATCATGGTATATAAATCTTTAAAGGTGCTGTTGGAATCGATTTGAAAGTATTTTGTTGAGAAATTTTGCATCTATATTCATTAGAGAGATTGGTCTGTAATTTTATATTCTTGCAGTATCTTTATTTAGCTTTTGTATTAGGGTGATATTGGCATTTTAAAGTAAGTTAGGTAATTTTCCCTCCTCTTCAATTTTTTTGGAAGAGTTTGGGCAGGATTGGTGTTAATTCTTCTCAAAATGATTGATAGAATTCACCTGTGAAGTAATCTGATCCTGGGATTTTCTTTGTTGTGAGAGTTTTGATGACTGAAACAATCTCTTTAATTGTGATTGGTTTGTTGCTAGAGTCAGTGTAGGTTTTTTATGTCTTTCTAGGAATTTGACCACTTCATTTAGGCTGTCTAATTTGTTGGCATACAGTTTTGCATAATATCCTCTTATGATTCCTACTTATTTCTGTGGGGTCAATAGTAATGTTCCCCTTCCCATTTCTGATTTTATTTATTTGCATCTTCTCTCTCTGTTCTCAATTTTATTTAGTTCTGCTCTAATCTTTGTTATTTCTTACCTTCTTACATTGTGATTAGTTTGCTGTTCTTTTTCTAGTTTTTCCTAGTGTGCAGTTAAGTCTTTAGTTTTAGCTCTTTTGTCCTTTTTCATATAGTTGTTTAGGATTATAAATTTCTCTGGCTTCTGCATCCCCTAAGTTTTGATAAGCTGTGTTCTTGTTTTCATTTATCTCGAGATATATATTAGTTTATCTTGTAATTTCTTCTTTGACCTTGTTTCAAAGTGTGTTGTTAAGCCTTCATATATATGTGAATGTTGCCATTTCCCACCTATTATTAATTTCCAGCTTCATCACATTATGATCAGAGAAGGTTCTTTATATAATTTCAATCTTTTTAAATTTATTGAGTCCTGCTTTGTTACCCAACATGTGGTCTATGCTGGAGAAAGATCCATGAGCACTTGAGAAGAGTGTATACTCTGTTAATTTGGGATGCAATGCTCGGTATATGTCGGGTCTAGCTCATTTATCACATTGTTCAAGTTCTGTTTCCTTGTTTTCCCCTGTCTACTTGTTCTATATTATTGATGTGAGTGGCATATTGAAGTTGCCAACTCTTATTTTAGAGACATCTATTTCTCCCTTCTGTTTTTCCAGAGTTTGCCTCATATATTTTGGAGCACCCTAGTCAGGTGCATAGATATTTATGATTGTTATTTCTTCCTGGGGGATTGCTCCCTTTAATAATATATAATGGCCTTCTACATTTCTTATAACATTTTATATTTTAAATCTGTCTTGTCTGATATTAGCATAGCTACCCCTGCTCTTTTTTGGTTACTGTTTATATAAAATATCTTTTTTCCAAACTTTCACTTTCAGCCTATTTGTATCCTTGGGGCTAAGGTTAGTCTCTTGAGCATAAGAGTGGTTCAGATATTTTATCCATTTTGTCAGCCTGTAACCTTTTATTGGGGAGTTTAATCCATTAATATTCAATGTTATTACTGTAAAGGCATTACTTAATTCGACCATTTTAACCTTTGGCTTTCATAGGTCATATATTACTTTTTGTCTGTCTTTTTATTCCTTTGGGTACCCTTTCTCATAATCTTCATTTCTACATTCTCCTCCAAGTCTCTCTCCCCTGACTTTTCCCTTCAGGCTGGAGAACACCCTTAATATTTCTCGTAGAGCCAGGCTCTTATTTACTAACTCTCTTAGTTTCTGTTTATCTGTGAATATTTTTAACTCTCCTTCATTTTTGAAGGACAGTTCTACTGGACAAATAGTTCTTGGCTGACAGTTTTTCCTCTTTCAGTATCTTAAATATATCACACCACTCTGTTCTTACCTCCATGGTTTCTGATGAGAAATCTCTACTGAGTCTTATTGGATGTCCCTTGTATATGATGGATCTCTTTTCTCTTGTTGCTTTCAAAATTCTCTCTTTATTTTTGGCAGTTGACATCCTGAATAGTATGTGTCTCTGAGGTGGTCCATTGGGATTTATTCTGTTTGGAGTATGTTGCATTTCTTGGATATGTAGAGTTATGTCTTTCAGAAGACTTGGAAAATTTTCAGTCATTATTTCCTCAAATATTCTTCTGTCTCCTTTCCCTTCTCTTCTCCTTCTGGAATCCCCATGACACATATGTTGGTGTGCTTTGTCCTATCATTCAATTCCCTGAGCCCCTGTTCAATTTTTTCCATTCTTCTCTATCTGTCCTTCAGTCTTTTCAATTTCAGATGTTTTGTCTATTTTTCTGACTCTTTTTCTGCTATTTCAAATCTGTTATTATATACCTCTTATGTATTTGCAGTCTCATCCATAGTGTTTCATTCCCATAAGCTCTGTTATTTTTTATTCAAGCTTAACAATTCTTCTTCATGCTCACCCAATGACTTCTTAATATCATTTATCTCCTTAGTCATATTTTCCTCCAACTCCTTCAATTCATTTAGATTTGTTTAAACAACAAATCTTGTGTCCCATCTGGTGTTTTGATTTGTTCCCCTTACTGGGCCATATCTTCCAATTTCTTAGTATGGCTTGTGAATTTTTGCTGATGTCTAGGCAATTGATTTTGATGGTGACTTTATTCTGATGGTTATTTTCTCTCTCTTGCCTAGGATTTTATTATTGTTGCCAAGCCTTGTGTTTTCACTCTTCTTTGATTCTTGGTTCAACTTATTCCAAGTTTTTAAATTTTCCCCTGTTTAACTTATCAATACAGGGCTAGAGACCCACTAATGGTATACAGACCAGTTTCCAAGGAATCTGAGGAGGGAAACAGTAAAGGTACTAAGAAGGCTCTTTTATTTATTTTCTTAGGGTGCACTTTCCTGGACTGCCAGCAGATGGCAACCTTCAGAAAACTTCTCCATTCAAACCTGCAGGGAAATGTGTTCACTGGAACAATGACCAGGTGGGCAGTGGGCAGTGCTGAAAGAAATGTCCAGAAGAGTTCCTTCTCTGGGAAGGCTATTTAGAGTCAAGCCTGTCAGTTCACACTTGCTTATCCAAAGTCACTTTTGTCCCTCAGCAGCACCCTCCTTTTTCCCAGGCAGGAAACAAATCACCATGCTCCTCTGCATAGGCATCGGCCAGTCCTGGTCAGTAAAGAGGATGCTTGAGAGGGCAGGATAGCTTTACCTCTTTGCCAGCTCCCAACTAGGAAAAAAATATGACTTGACCACGCCTGGCTGACATGGGTGGAAACCATAGGACCCAGCAGACTAAATTCACTAGTCAAGAGCTGGGTTAGCAGGGGATTGTGTCCCCCCTCTCCCCATTCCTGGAGAAGTACACCCGTGTGGCCCTCTCATTCCATAGCTGCATGGCAGAGAACAGATGACCTGAAGCAGTCTGCCAGAGAGTGGGGGCTGGGCAGGAGCAGCAACAGTGGTCCATTGTTACTTACAAATCCTCACTGCAGAATCTCTTTCTCTTTGCCCTGCTCTTTTCTGGGTGCTGCTAAGCACTCATCTGGTCTCCAGAGCACTAGAACAATTGTTCTGGATATTTTCTGCCTGTCTTCTAGGTATTTTTCTGGGAGAAAACTGGCCTCGTAATTCTCTAATCTTCTATCTTCCCAGATGTCTCCATTATCCCTTTTTAAATGTATCCAGTGGAATGCTGGTTTACTTTTGTGGCTAGAAAATATCTCTGAATATTAACTGAAATATAACTTCATCTCTAAATACATTTGTGTGCCTTAACTAGAAGTTTATTCCCATTCAGGCAGTGAACTTTGTTCACTGCCTCAGGGAAGACCTATGAAATATAATTCTTTCAGCTTCTCCTCTAAAATTTGGTCTTCCTTTATTCACCTTGATACTAAAAATAATTAATAGGGATATATTACAATCTACATAAAATATGTCATTCCCTGTAGTAAAAGCATGATTTTAATTACAGAAAATTTTGAACATTGATTGTTATGAGAAACTACTACTGACGAATGAAATTTTAAATTAGCAAAATTGAGACTATAAATGCTAGCAGATGGTATTGGAAGGGAGTGCAGAATCCTGGATATTTCTAATAGGAGCTAACTTAAAAATACTTTGGTTTATAAGTTTCTTTTCAACTTCCTTTATCTACCCATTGCAAACATGCTCTTGGTGTTGTAAAGCACAACATTTAAATATTGAAGAGAGTTCGGGGGAAGAGAGGGAAGGGGAATGAAAGGTAGAAAAATTGAACAGTAAAGTTTCTAGGCTATCAGAGACATACAAGAAAACTTTAGTATAGTTCTAGCACAAGGGCCAGGAATGGCAGAAAAGAAATAGAAATGTTAACTTACTTGGAAAGAAAATCCTGGCAACCAACACAGAAGAAAATAAATGTAGCTAGAAAGTAAAGCGATGAACTAAAATGGCTTGAAATCTGAAGATAGATATTTATGGTTGACCTATCAATGACAAGCAACCAAAAGACAAGTACTAAAATACCTTGAATCAACGCAGTGATTGTACACCTTAGGCTATAGTAAAGATAGCATATCAAAGATAAAAATCTTGAAAATGAGGAATAAATTTAAGAGTGTAGTAATCTAATCATGAGTTAATTGGGGCTTGAATTAAATGAATTAAAAAAGAAGGAGATGGAAAAAGCATGCAGCTAAAAAGACAGAACTTACTAGAAAATGAAAACTCTGAGGTACAAGAGGAAAAATAAGTTTGAGATATCCTCACAAGGATGGTGTTATAACTACATAAATCAAGCAAAGTAAGAGAACATGGACTGAAGCCCTGAGATATCTATGTGTATAATGCTGAATTTTAGAATTTCAGTCTTGAGATGATGTGGTCATAGAGAAAGATAATGGTCCATATTGAAGATGGGAAAAACTAAGGATGTATTGAATTTAATTCATGGCCTCATCCTTTACAGGGATTCTGTACTCATTTGATTTTAGAGGGATAGCCATTATTTTCATTTGGGGAAAAGGTATGTTTTTTGAAGATAAATTTGATGGTCAAATAGCCTCCAAACATATTTAGTCAAACTCTGAAACTACTTTTCAGCAGATAGTAGACCAAAATGAAGTAGTCACTTGTCCCCAATATCTCTTGAGAACAACAGGAAGTTCCATCACTACCACCATATTTATACAATTTGAGTCAATGAAGATTCTTGGTTTAACAGAAAATTAGTTTTCTTTTTTTTTTCTATTACACACAGGATTTTTTAAAGAAATGAGTACAAAGAGTGTCAGATGCATCTCTATTCAAACTTATATTTGTAGGAGGTAGGCATATGGTATAGCATTTGGATACTGGTCCCTGCAACAGGGAGTAGCAGCCAGGCTAAAATCTGTAGTGTTTTTAAATGTCAGTTTGGAAACATTCTTTATTCAAAAACCCTAAGGGAGTTATTACCTTGGCAGATATTATGTCACTATCAAGCTGCATCCTTCAGACAACTTTGCTTGTCAACACCAACCCATGAAATAGTGATTTGGGAGTGTGGGAGGTATGTTAAAACAGAAAACTATGCAGTATATTTTCACCAGGCATTATCCTCTGATATGCTAGATCTTAGAGAAACAGGCAGCCATTGGAATAATACATTAACAGGGTGACCCAGACAAAGAACTTGTCTATTTCTTACTGTGGCAGCTTGAGAATATTTTGAATTCCAAAAAAAGAGATTTTGTTTGTAAACTGGTCTGTTCCTCTGGGTGTTATATCTTTTGATTGTATTAGATTTAGCTGAGATGTCTTTGATTAAATTATGTTAAGATTAGGGCTTTGATTCAACCACATCAGTAGCGTGTAACTCAGTTTAAGTCCCCGCCCCCTTGATGGGCTACTCAAGAAGACACATAGAAGAAGCTACACAGAAAAGAGAAGGCTCAAACACCTAAAACCCGGGAATAGAAATGAGCCCTACACCAGCCTACAGCTGTAATCGGAAGAAGCTGTGCTCACAGAGCCTTAAGAGGAAGAAGGAAGGAGAGACCATACAGTGATCACCCGCCATCTTGCTTCTACATGTGGCAACAAACTTTGGTAAGAAAACAACCTTGAATTGGACTCTTTAGGGCCTTATAACTGTAAGCTTTTACCACAAATAAATACCCTTTATAAAAGCAAACAGTTTTCTGGTACTTTGTATCATTACCCTTTTGGCTGACTAATATTGTTGAGTTCACATCTGAGTAGGTTGGTGCTAATGAAACTAGTGAAAACAACTATCCATAAGGATTTGAACTACGTTCATGTAACTAATTGTCTGACCCTGGGTTTGGTGCAAAACCACCATAGATATGATAGCTTTCAGTTTTTGCCTACAGTTTTCTAATCCAGGTTCACCAAGAATAATACACACTCAACAAAATTCAGGCTGCCTCCTCTCAGCAGTCTTGAATGTTTGTTACAGGAATAACCCTGGCTTGCAAATCTTTATCATGCTGTGAAATTGACAAGCTAAGATCTTGTAACTATCAGGCTTAGATCCCCTACCTCTAGGACAAGAGGAATTTTGCCCAGTGTCTCTATAGGCATCTGAATATTAAGCCTTTTCCTCTCTAAGCTTTAGTGGATTAGTCACTACAGAAAACTGAATTTCTATTTTTTCTAAATACCTCTATTAATTTATTCTTCACCGAATATGGTCTTGAGTATTTATAGGTACCCTTTTGTAAGGAAAGCAAAGACAGTTTCCTTGTTTAACCCTGCCTCAACCTTCTTACTAAAGCAAGCATCATGACAGAGCTGTAAAGTTCTTGCACAGCTTTGTCACAAATGCCACTGCATGTGGAGAGACTCCAAATTGAGGCTTAACAATTGAAGGAGGTAATTCCTTTTCTCTATTTTTCCAGCTATGATATTTATATAGGCCCACATAGGAAAAAATGAACTTTGTTTTATGAAGTTGGTTTTTAAATGTCTCTATAGAGTGCTTGTTCTTTTTTTTTTTTTTTTAAGATTTATTTATTTACTTTCTCCATTTTAAAACCCCCCTTCCCCATTTGCTGTTTTGTGTCCATTCGCTGGGCAATTCTCTGTGTCTGTTTCCTGCCATCTTTTCTCATACTCCTCCTCCAGTCTTCACCAGGATTCGATCCTGGAGACCTCCGATGTAAGAGAGAGGTGTTCTGCCACCTGCACCACCTCGGTACACAGAGCCTGGCAGCCCATGCGCCTTCTATATATATATATTTTTTTTTATTTTACCGGGAGGTCCCGGGGATGGAACCCAGGTCCCTCCATATGGCAGATGGACGCCCAACCATTTGAGCCACATCCGCCCCCTGAGTGCTTGTTCTTTAAAGAAACCATAATCCATCAGCATATGAGTCACTCCACAATCCTGAAGTTTAGTCGTTTGTGAAAGAAGTCACTTTTATAAAATAAGGAACTGGATTTGAACTTTTAAAAAAGATGACATTGAGGAAAATCTGTATGAAAGCTTTATGTATATAAATTAAATGTGCTTTGTGTGGCTCAGTAGTGTTGCTGTTCCTTTTTCACAATACAGTATAATTTTCTCATGCTGATTCATCTATATTATTCACTCAACCTCTGAATTGATGACGAACCCCAATTTTATCCAGATATGGTAAACTATGGCTGCTATGCTGGAAAAGCTTGGGCACCTTGTTTACAAGGCTTTTCAGCTGAACCAATGAGAGGGGATTGACATCCAATTCATGTCCTACAAGGGACAACAGAAAGTCACCTTTTCTAAGTCATGAAAAGGTGCTACTTAGGTTTCTGTAAATCTAAAGCAAGGCTTTCAAACTCAAATGTCTATAGGGGCTAGGCAGGTAACAGAAACAAGATGTGTGGGTCAAATAAGGAGTCTGGTGTCATGGAGAGCTATCCAAAAGGAGCAGAAGCTACTCTGCTCTAGCCAACTGGTCCTCTATGGGGCATATGGGATCAGAAAGGTCTTATGTTTTAAGATAAATCAGAAATCCAGACTTTTCTGTTGCATGCTAGCAACAATAAACGAAACTGTGGTCGGAAAGAGACCCACCTGAAGGTCAGATCTAAACTTCTGGGTCACTCATTTGCAAATTCTGGGCAACAATTAGGGCTACATTTGAGCACATCACTTCTAAGAGTGAAACTTTAAAACTCATATAGTAATGGAACTCACAGCCTGGCTTGTCTTCAAGGTCACCATGTTCCAAACCACTCTGAATCCTATATACTTTAAGGCATTCAATTCAATCTTAAAAATAGAAAAAGCATTTATTTTCCCATGGCTTATTTCTTCTGAATCATAGTAGTGAAAACAAATGAAAGGTGTTTCCTTCCAGCGACCACACTTTACAAATTTGCAAGGAAGCTATAGTTGTTTTGACAGAATGCTGGAACTAACCCTTTCTGGTATAATCTGTAACTGGTTCAGTCAACCAACTAGGCTCAGAGAGGGGACTTAGAAAAGTAGCATTTGTTTAATGCCATGATTTTGGCTCTTCTGGAATGAGAAAAACTAGAACTAGAGACATTAGTAAAGATTGTAAATCTCAGCAAAATCTTCAGAAAAATAAGTGACTAAAATTAAAATTACTTAAACATTCAAATCCAGTGTTTTGAAATCTTCCATTTGCTGTGGGAATTCTACCAATGCAAAATCTTAAGTGAATAATTTGCGTTGAAAACATGAACTCTCAAAATAATATGTTCTTTATAAGCCAGGTAATCTAAAATGTCCTGGCAAAGCATTATCTATTTAAGAAGATAATTTTTTAAATCTAGAGGTAAATAGAAGAGTCCTTGAACAAGCAAACAAAAATATTTGAGAAATAATAAGAATATTTGTTTCACAACTTTCAAGCTCCTAATTTTCTCAAAAAATGATAAGTATAAAATTATGGCTCTGTTCAGTTGCTATATTAAAATGTAGTAAGTAATGTGAATTTACAAAGATAACTGAGTAAGCCATGATAAAATATGATATATGTCTCTCCAGTATCAGTCAGATAATGAAATTCTAACATGATGGATTCATAACTTCATTATAATACATCTATTGTTACATTTAAATTATTATAAAACACAAAATTTCCATATAACAGTACCCTGTAATCTTGATTAGACATTTAAAAAGCAAGTAATGCGCATAAACTCAAATTAGAAGCAATACTTGACTATTTGACTTCCTCTATGATTCATATATTTTTTACTTCCTCTATGATTCATATATTTAGATGGCAATCTTTCTAACACTGTAGTCTAAATTAAAATATATGATTATATTAGCAACTGATTGTAGGTACTCAATAGTGAATCAATGCTTGAGGTAATGAACTTGGAATGACAGCTAGTTATGCCACATTTTCTTTCCTCTCTCCCTCCTTCC
Organism: Tolypeutes matacus; assembly: GCA_026826555.1. NCBI lineage: Eukaryota > Metazoa > Chordata > Mammalia > Cingulata > Chlamyphoridae > Tolypeutes > Tolypeutes matacus. The sequence goes on from JAKSZT010054458.1 coordinate 33,675,390, forward strand.
TTCACTTCTGTGGCAGTCTGGAATTTTATGAATCCGAAAAAGAAAAAGGTTATGTTTGTAAACTAATCCATTCCTGTGGGTATGAGACCCTTCCAATTGGTGTGAAAAGTTGAGTCTCTGCCCTCTTGCTGGGTCTGATAAAAATGGAGACACAGGAAAAGGGAGCCAGCATATTTGATCCTGCCCTGTGAGAGAAAAGACTCCAATTTCACCCACAGCTGAGCTTCAAGGAGAGACACCCCCAAGAGGCTCAAAGAGCTGAGGCCAGGGAAAGATGAACCATTTGCCTGATAGCTTGCTGCTGAAACTCAGGAAGAAAGTGGAGCAACCAAGACTAATAGAGAAGGCCCAGAAATCGACAAGCCCTAGGCCTAGTTGCACATAGCTGAGCTCCAGGAGAAGATGGTAGATTCTGGAGGGAAAGGCAGAGCCCTCGGCAGAGATTGGCAGCCATTGTGCTTCACCACGTGACAGCTGACTTTTATGAGAAAGCACCTCTGATGGTGCCTCGATTTGTACATTTCGTAGCCTTGGAACTGTAAGCTTTTACCTCAAATAAATCCCTTTTATAAAAAACCAACCCATTTCTGATACTTTGCATCAGCATCCCTTTGGCAAACTAAAACACCTTCTTATGTTCATTTCTTCCTTTCCTCCCTCTCTCCTTCCTTCCATTAGATATGTTCCAAGAAGTGGGTTTCTGCTTTATTAGAGCTACATAAAGGAAAGCCTGCTAATCTTTTCCCAGTGAAGAAGACACTGGCTCCCTTATAAGCATAAAAGACTGCACAAATGGCATATGCACCCGTAACCAAGAGTGAACAATCAAATAAAAATGCATGTATATTCTAATTAGTATTTGACAATTTAGCAAGAGGCATTTCCCATTCCAGACCTAATAGCCCCATTTCCACTGTTTATAGTACTTCTGATTTCTGTTAATACGTATACATACTCTAGTTTCTGTCCCTCTCTAGCACTCAGTAGTTTATATTAGAAAATATTTTAGATGCATTCTGCAATTTTAAGATCATTTTTGGTCTTTTTCAAAGTGGCTGTTTTTCTTAAAAGCCTTTAGAGGAAAAAGTAAATATAGTACAATCTTAAACCCTTTATATTCACAGAGATTTCTAAATAAATATTTGTATATTTCTTAATTTGGTAGCAATGACAGTAGTGGTAAGGGAGAAAGCTTCTGAAAATGACATTTTCACAAAATCATTTTCACTATAGTAAACTATGAATAAAAACCTATTATTGTTTCTTATTTTGGAATACTAAGCCTAATGTGCAACTAGGGTGAAAATAGAATGTTTGGTTAATGTACAATAAAAAATAAAAATGCCCCATATTCTAGTGATAGGAACGACAAATCAAATTTCCCTAAACAATAATGCATTTGCTGATTGTTTTCTGTCCATGTAGCTCCCCTCAACTTCTTTCCAGTAAATATAATATACACATATCTGCCATCATATTGCTATCATCATGTTTTTAAAAGCTCTGGAATAAGAATGGAATAAGAAGTAAAAAAGGAGGATGAAAATAGAAAGAGAGAATTTAGAAATAAAGAGAAATGAAAACTTAAAAGGAAGCGATGTCATATTTGGGGATACACCTTGGCATGGTCCTGTGAAAAGCAGGGGAAGATGCAAAAGGTACAAAACAAGGAATTTGCCCAAGCCAACAAAACCATAGTAACCAGAATATCTAAAGACAAGTCACAGGCATTGGAAGTTGCAACACATAGAAGTGTTTCTCCTTAGCTTGAGCATGGTGAAGGTGACTCCAAATACAGGAGATATGGGAAATCTAAGCAAGCTGGGAGCTGCTTAAGGGAATGGGGGGAGTGAGGTGGAGAGACAATTTCAAGGGAAAGAGAAACAATGTGGGGAGCCAAAGAAATTTCTAGAAAACCTATATTTAAAATTCTCAAAAACATTAGGGAGAAATATTGTTGCCATGAAATAAGAACCCAGGAATAGGGTGGGTTTTTAATCAGCTGGGAAAAGAGAAAGGCTGTAGAGAGTAGAAATGGGCTGATGAAAGATAGCTGGAGAAAAGTTTGAAGGGCCACTAATAACTGCCAGAGAAAGAACACAATAGTGCTAGGGTTTCAGTGTGAGAAGATCTACTCCAAATGATATTATCTTGCATGAGAATATTTACTCTCATATTATTTGCCAAGAAAAAGAAATGAAGCTATGTATTTTTTCTAATGCTACTTATGCAAGAGAAAGAAAAAGGAAGGTTATCATTATCCCTTGAGAGACAAATAGGGATGAAGATGGAAACCATAATTCTGGCCTTGCAGTCAATGATGAATATTGGTCAACAGAAAGAGCACAGACTACAGGAAGGGAGATAACTGCATTCTCAGCACAGCTCTACTTTGGGCTTATTGCTTTTTGTCTCTGAGTTTCAGTGTCGTCACCAGAAAAATGGGGACAATGTCATGTACCTCACAGAGTAGATTATATGAAATAATCAGAAAATGCAAAATGCCTCACATTCTAGATATGTAAGAAGGCTATCTCTCTTCCACATAACACCCAGAAAAAAAACATAACAAATTGCTATTTTCTCATTCATTCATAAATACCCTCATTAATTTGGCAGATATTATTAAGTGCCTTCCAAATGACAGGCACTCTTCTATGTTCTGAGGACACAGCAGTGAACGAGACAGTCGAAGTCTCTGCTTTGTGTTTATGTTCTTTCGGAGGGAAGGAGACTCCATCCATCCATCAATAAATAAGCAATAAATATGGTTAGTTAGATCCTCTTAAATGCTTTGGAGTGAAAAAATAGTAGGGAGCAGGGAAGAGAAGTGTGGGGTGGGGAGGATGCACTTTTTAATAAGATAGCTAGGGACGTACTCAAAGAGGGTGACATTCAAGTAAAAGCTTGAAGGCGTTGAAGGGGAGAAGCATGTGAATATCTCGGAAAAGGAATTTTCAGGCATAAGGAAAAGTAAGCGCAAATACCCGGGGCAGGGTCTTCATTAGCTTGTTAAAAGGCTCAACAAAGATGTCAGTGAAGCAGGAGCAAAGTATACCAGAGTGAGCAATAGAGATACAGGCAGGGATAAAAGGGAGAGGGACAAATCTGGTGTGTTTTATAGAGGATTGTAAGAGCATTGGTTTCTATTCTGCATGAGAAAGGATGCCAAAGGAAAGTTTGAAGCAGAAGAGTGACAGTTGCTGAGTTACTTCTTACAAGGATCACTCCAGAAAATCGATTCAAGAATGAGTGCCAGAGTTGAATCAGAAAAATTAATTAGAAGTTTATTGATATAATTCGGGGAGAAATGATAGCAGCTTGGTAGTGATGGAGATGAGGAGTAGTTAAATCCTGAATACAATAAAGGTAGAGTCAACAGGACTTGCTGACTTTCATATGAGATGGGAGAAAAAGAAAAATGTCAAAATAACATCAGAAGTTTTGGCCTGAGCAAATGGAAAAATGAAGTTGCCATCAACTAAGATGAGAGAGACTGTGGGCAGAGAAGGTGTGGAAGGGGAGATGAAATAAGAAGCAATGTTTTGATGTATTAATTTGAGTTGCCAATTAGGAATCCAAGTGGGAATGTGAAGTAGACAGCTGGTTATATGAGCCTGGAGTTCAGGGGAGAGGACCAGGCTAGAAACGTAGATTTAGAGTTGTCAGGATATATGCAGAATTTATAGTCATGAGACTGGAAGAGATCACTAAGGGAATGAGTGTAAAGGGAGAAAAGAGGCTGTGCAAGGACTGAGCCCTGGGTGCTTCACCATGATGACTACTAAAATTAATGGAGATAGAATCAAGGGAAGACAAAATTATGGGGATTTGGTACCATGAACAAGCAGAGAAAACGTAGAACTGTCCCTGGACAAATTATTTGCCTATGTTTAATGAGCAATTAATATTATTGAATGAGAAAATAAAACCAGTGTACAGAGAAAAATATAGATGTGCAAAACTGAGCTGAGACAGAGAGATGCAGAGAGGATAGCTACTTGACAAATTTCTAATTCCTACATGACTCAGTTGTCTTTATGTCCTACATTTCTGTTTCCTATATATATCCTTTCAATTAATCCCTTATTACATCTGTTGATTTGAGTGGCCTTCTATTTCTCATAAATAAATTATCACTGACAACAAATTAATTTGCTTACTGTACCCCAAACCGTTCTAGTTTAAATTGTCCTGTCTACAACTTCTAGAAAGGTATGAGTCTAATACTATAGAGACATCCTACATCCAGGCTACAGTTTAGACATCGGATACAAAGGAACCATGAACAGGTCAGACAAATAATTTCTGTTGCTGGAAAATTTAAATTAAGGTCACAGAAACGTAAACTAAGGGTCATAGTTCATGTGACCTATAAAATCATGTGGTGCTATGGTGGGAATAAATCAAAACATGACAGAGGCATATTCAATTATAAGTTCTACATAAGCAGAGAAATTAAGTGAGTGTAGAAAAGTTAGAAAGGTGGCAGAAATGTGCACAGAGAAAAAAGGATTAGCAACTTCACAGGTAATGGAGAGGCAGAGTAATATACTTAGACCTGACCTCCAGTTTCCAGTCTTTGGATATTCATGACAGCCTTTTTTTCTTTTTTTTCAATAAATTTTGGAGGGGTTGCTGTGTCTTGACAATTACAACCTTGACTAGGCTGAGGACAGCCACAGGGAGCTTCATGAACTTGGACTTGAAGAAAGAATGGCTTTTTGCTTGAAGGGTAGATTTTTGCAGTTAGAAAAGTGAAAGAAGGCCAAAAAATAATTATTAAAGTATCATTTATGAGTACTTTCAATGTACTAGGAACCTGTGTCAACTATTTACATTCTTTCATTCAATTCTTACCACATCCCCATGAAATATGTATTATCATCTTCATTTTTCTCAGGCTAGTTTAGGAAAAGGGAAGACAAGTCTAAGACCTGGCAAAAAACCATGGCCCCAAAACACGTGGCCCTGGAACCATGCCTGGAAACCCCCTGAGGGAAAGACGGCCACCTAGGAGGCTGCTGGAAGTACCCCATGAGTACCCTATTTGGAATGAGATCTCATTCAGGGTCAAGGAAAAGCCCCAGATATCCTCAAGGGGCCTCATCATTCAACTGATGGATGGGGAGGAATAATTAATAGCTTAAAGGGTAACACACAAGCCAAATCTAGCTCTCTCTGCCTAGAGGAGCCCACGTCAAATCTGGGTGCATATTTCCGTCCTCTCCCATTTCTCAGTAAGATCTGCTCTTTCCCCCCATTTCTCAATAAATCCTTTTTACTGGCCTAACTAAACTGGCATGTTCTTAAATTCTTTTATGTGACTTAGTCATGAACCTAGAGGAATCCAACACTTCCTTGGCTTCATGACTCCAGTGTATGAGTCAGATCTTAGCTCTGATAACACCTCCTCAAACATGCCTTCCTTCCAAACTAAATTAGCATCCCTCCAGCCAAATCACACTTTGTGCAATTGCTCAATTGTATTTCCTTTATGCTACTTATCACTGTTTGAAATGATCTTATTATTTTATTGCTGATTTGTTATGGTCTGAACTTTCCCCAATACACACACATGCAAGCCTAATAGTGTATATTTTGTTAACTTCTATATTCCTAAAACAGAGCTGGGTACATAGGTAGGTACTCTGTATTGAAAGTTTTGAAATCAAAAGAGAAAAATAACAAATTGGTATCTGTTTGACAAAAATGTCTGCAGTGCCTATGATGTGCAAGGGGATACGCAATAAGGTAAAGTAAAAGATGTTCATGGGGTATGGATCAGATGAACTGGAATCATGGCATCATCATTTTTTTGAATGGATAGTTTGAAGCCAAAAGCTTCTCAAACCTGAAAGCTGTAGTTTGGGATTTTCTTTGCTCTTATTACTTTGCTTTGCCACTCTGCCCTTTGTTTCCCATATGAGAAATCATAGCATATGAGTCTTAGTTTTCCAGAGCTGCTATGACAAATCCCATGTTTTAGTTTCCTAGGCTGCTCAAAGCAATGCCATGAAATGGGTTCAGCTTAAGCAATGGGAATTTATTGCTTACAGTTAGAGACCAGGAAAATGCCCAAATCAAGGCATCATCAAGGAGATGCTTTCTTCCTGAAAGCATCCAAAAATCCTTGGCTCCTCTGCCACATGGCAAGGCACATAGTGACATCTGCTGATCTCTCTCTTCTCTTCTGGTTTTCATTGATTTATCTTCTGGAGTTCTTGCTTCAGTGGCTTTCTCTCTTTCTCTCTTTGTATTCATCCTATTTAGAAAGACCCATCCTGATGGAGGTGGGCCACACCCTAACTGAAATAACCTCTTCAGAAGACCCTACTTATAATAGGTCCATACCCACAGAAATGGATTAGAATTAAGATCATGTTTTTCTAGGGTATATACAGCTTCAAACCACCACACCACACAATAGATTGACTTAAACAATAGGAATTTATTGTCTCACAGTTTTGGAGGCTGAAGTCCAACATTAAGGTACTGACAGGACTCACTTTCTCCCAGAGTCTGTAGTATTCTTATAATCCTTCTTCCCATGGAAATCTCTCTCTCCTTGCATCTGCTCCTCTGATTTCACTGACTTGCTTCTATTAACTCACTGTGTCTGAATTTCCTCTTGCTTAAAAGGGCTCCAGTCCTTTGAGGATCCTATTCACAAATGAATCCACATTTTAACTAATAGTAATGTCTTCAAAGGTCCTATTTACAAATGGGTTCATATCCACAGGAATGCAAATTAAGGCTTGAAGATTTTTTTGTTTGTTTCTGTTTTTGTTTGTTTGTTTTTAATGTCCCAAGGATTGAACCCAAGACCTCATATGTGAGAATCCAGAGCTCAACCCCTGAGCCACTTCAGCTCCCCTGAGTTGGTTTTTTCATTTGTTTGGGGTTTTTTTGAAAGCACCAGGAACCGAACCCAGGATCTCTCATGTGGGAGGCAGGTGCTCAACTGCTTGAGCCACATCCACTCCCCATTTGAACATGTCTTTATGGGGGACATGGTTTAATCTCCAGCAATCTGTAAAAGGAAGCCACAGGTAAATTTCGATGATGAAAAAGTTTTAGAAATGTACACAACATGAAGAACTTCAGATTGTCAATGAGGAGAGTGAATCAGAGTTGGATAAATCTTTACAAACGAGAAGTTTGTCCATGTAGGTCTAAATGAAAACCCTGCATTCCTGGAGGCATCACAATGAATTACATAAGGGATATGTATACAATCCCAGGAAACTTTTTCTTGCTATCCAAAGTTAAATGCAATTTCTGAATTGAATAGACATACTTGTACACATATTATTTATTGCCCAGTAAAATGCTCAAAGAAACCTTTTGTCCTTTGTTTTGAAAAAGAGAGAGAACATTGTTGCTACTCTCCTATTAGATTACAGCTCTGAAATTTCCTCCTTCTCATTCTCTCTCTCCACTGGAACACTTCTTTCTCTCCATAGTGCCATGGTTTCCCTTTAAGTATTTCCATTAGAGCTCAAAATTCAAGTAAACTTCTGTTTGCCCACTGGTTCTTCTTGTATCCTGTACAACAGAATATAATCTACATGTTATAACACAAAAGCATAAAGATTCAGTTCCCAGCCTAATGTGATAGAAATATAACATTGCCTTACTTATGTAAACAACTTACTTGATAAATTTGAACTATTGCATGAGTTGCAGATGTTCAAACAGTACTGCAGAGATACCATATGCAATCTTGCATTCTGGATTCTTTAGATAATCAAATAGGTAATAAAGGATGTAAAATTAGCAGCTAATACATTAAATATGAGTAATATCTCATTTCATAAGACAGACCAAAGAACACAACCTGTTTAGCATGAATAGTGGAAGCAAAGAAAAAAATAATTTTCAAGGTATGTCAAAACAAAATTGCAAAAGCCAGTGCCAAGATTTATGAGATGATTTCTTCTGTGCTTTATTTATGGAAGTCAAAATGGATGAAGGAATTACTTGATGGGAGGGAGGAAAAGGTAAATCTGAGCAGCATCTTTTCTGTCCCAAGCAAGTAAAATGGAATAAACTCCATATAATATTGATATAAACAGATCCATCTAGCATATTCAATTTACTGACAACAAATCAAAATGCTTTTGGGATTCAGGACTGATAATGCATAATGGCAAAGAAAATATAGTAATTCCCTGAAACAATTCTATACAGCAGTGCAAAAGATTTCTATTAAGTTTTCCTTTCTAAATACCATTCATATCTTAACTCCTTCAAAAATGCCAGTACTCTGCAGCTCTCTTTTGATATAATCTTGATAGGTTCCAAATAGCTTAAATTTACTTGCATATTACCAACAAAATAGGTGTCATGAAGACTTTAGTAATCTTTATTTGGAATTCTAGAAACTAACATGGACTTTTAATTATACTGCAGCAGTTTTCATTTATATACATCTTATTTAAAAGAATAGCATTTAAAAATCCATGCACTTTAGTGCTAGATGTGCTAGATTCTCTTTTATTCAGAGCAAAAAGTTTTGTGGCACAGATATGTATCAGTAGTTAAATCACTTGCAGACTCACAGTGTTTGGAAATGCATTAATGTAACTAATATTACATTTATTTTTCTGCTGGTAGAAATGAGGAGGAATTTGAAAGGATCTCCTCATTAAGTATGAGGTAAAGAGGGTCCTGGTAACATTTGTATATGCAAAATATCATGAAATGTGTTATTAATATCAACTTCTCTAGAAGGTCTCAGAAAGATCCATCTTTATTATTAAATTTTCCAAAAGGAAATTAACCTTAAAATGTATGTGTGAATTTTTCATATGATGGAGAGGGTCTGTCAATTCCCCAGTCCTGTACATGAATAAAACACACCTTCTGGGGGAGAAGAAAAACCCTAAATAGGAATTCCCTAAATTTAATTGAAAGTGTCATTGAAACTAAACATTCATTATGTTCATGGCACTTTGTCTTACCTTATGGACTTACAAAAGTGGTCAAGGACATTTTCTAGTATTAGAGAGAAAACTGCATTCTTGGTCAAAAACATTATAGCTAGAGTTATAAATAATACAGGTGGCATAGAAAGTTACATTGATAACTGGGTTTAAGGCATGGAAATGTGTTATAACACCAATTAAAATGAAGCCAAATGTGCATGAAAACTCAAAATATATACCTTGAGGCAGAGGGAAAGGGAAGTTGTTATGAGAAAAAGAAGTAAATCCAACCTATCCTCAGGCAAAGAATATCTGAGGGTCAAGATATGGAAGAAGATCTATCTACAGGTAAACCTGGGTAAAGGAAATGTCTAGATGCTGTTGCCCAAACACTTTAAGACAGCAAAGCTATCCCAGATCCCTTCTTCACTCAGTTCATAGACCTTAGCAGAGAACCTCAGCAAAACCCCTAACCTATATCCCTGGATTACTGTTTCATCTTTCCCTCTCCTCCCTGCCTACCCCACTGTCCCTGATTCATGTGAGCTCCTCTAGGACCCAAATTCCCACCGCCATAACCCTGGCTTTGCCATCTATCTCTGACCCAATTTAATTTGACTCTCTGAACCTTCCACCTTCATTCCTTTGCCTTTCCTGCATAGATTTTTAGTTTTCAACCCACTGAATTCTGGTATACTTCCAATAAGAAACTCTTGCTCAAACTTTTAATACCAAGGAACTCTATCTTCATGCAATAAGATCTCAGGCCTCAAAGGTTTTCAGATCCTTAAAAAGATGTTTACAATAACATTTTGTTTCAGTTTAAATTATTTCTTTGCAAGCAAGAGATACCATTCTAGCTAATTTTTGCAAAAGGAAATTCACTCGAAGCATATTTGGATCCCAGAGCTCAACATCAGACTTGGAAATACATAGAGACCAAGACCTCTACTCCAGAACTAGAAAACAAAAAAAGTAGGGAAGGTTTTTATAGCAAGAAGAGTCTAGTTAGGATGAAGCATATGGCATGGATAACACCAATATATTTTAGTGTATTCATTCCTCTGATTAAGATTATTCTTCCATGGAGGGAGAGTCTTGTTGCCTAATTTAAGGTATGTGAATTCCTGATTACAGTGCCACCAAAAAGGGGAATGATAATGTAACATTGACTCTATAGCATCTATAATTACTTTAAAATCACTTCTGTGAGCAATCCCTTCTGTTTCAGATTCCCTTTAGCCCCTAATTTTCAAATACATTTTAGTTAAACAAAGCTCGAAAACCTTACAGCTAGAAAAAGAGATTCTCATTCATAGATATAAATATTAAAAGCTTAACATATACATGTATATGATTGAATTAATCCTTTAACGTGATTGAAATTGCCTTACTCAGTTTAGGCAGTTCTGTATATTTACCTCATTTAATTCTCACAAAAATCCTGTGAGTTCGGCATTACTAGACATTTTTGAAGGTGAAGAAACTGATCTTGGGCATTTAAAATAATTTTAAAATTCTGGGGGCAACAGTATTTGAGTCTAGATCAGGGGTTCTTAACCTTTTTTGTTCCACGGACCCCTTTGTCAGTCAGGTGAAAACCACGGACCCCTTACTAAGTTCACACTCTACTGTGTGTTATTTTAATAAATATATCACACCCACACCAACATGTACCCACAAGAATAATGTTTTTTTGAATTTCAGTTCAAGCTCATGGACCCCTGGTTAAGAACCCCTGGTCTAGATGTACCTGTCTCTGAAGGAAATATTATGCCTTGTGGATAAAATCAAGAACTGTAGAGACAATGTTAGTCATGGTTGCAGAAATGACCCAAAGGAAGCTAGAGTATAAGCTCGTAAAAAGACCATTAAGTAAATTTAAGAAAAAAATCTCTTGCTTGGAATTTTGACTTGAGAACTATGGAGATCAGACAGTTGGTGGTGACTCATGCATCCAAGTACTTACCTGACCTCCCCCCTGCATGTTAAACAGGCATTTCAAAATTAACACATCAAAAATGAAACTTTCTGTTTCTACCCTCAGATCTCTTCATCCAACAATCGCCCCCATCTTAGTTTCATAACTGGCACCACCATCAGCCCACCTGCTCAAGAAGCATCGACATTAAATATGTGTAATAGTTTTTATTTTGGAACCATCTTTTCAAAAACTAAATAAATAAATTCCAAGAGGCATGAGATGTTTTCTTTCTTCCTAATCATTTTATCCCAGCATCTAATTTTTGGCACAAGTATATGGTAAATAAATAGTTCTTGAATTAGTAAGGCATCGTGATTGAGCTTATGATGAGAGCATGACAAAATTAAAGTAATCAGAAGCGAGGCGACAGAGAAAATAGTAGAGGGGAGAAAAAGTAGTCATGGGAGAGTTTAGAACACATGGCACAAGAATCAGATACTGAGAGTATCCATTCTGTAAATGGAGAAAGTTTAAAATGAAAATCCATAAACTCCTATTTCCATTTCAGTGTCCACTAAACCTGGGACTGCTGTATTTGCTGCTCTAGGATTTTGATAATTTCCTGTCTCTTTCATTGCCCTTTATATATTTAAGTATACCCTTCCTCTAGTACTTGAATTAGTATGAGTGAGTCTGTTCCTTGCAACAATAATAATTTTAAGAAGCAGGGAAGAAAGAGAAACTAAAGAGTGGTGAGAAAGTAAAAGAAAAGGAAATTCAAAGTATATTTTGGATATGAAACAACAAGAGAATTTCAAGGATTAAGGAATTTGCTAATGTTATCATATATTAATGAATAGTCAAATATGAAGAAATTTAAAAATGCCCAAAAAGCAACATGCACTTGGAAAACCATGAACAATTGACTGGGTATGTGTACGTGTGCATGTGTGTGTATGCATATGTGGTGATGGTGGTGGCAGTAGAAATAGTGAGAAGAGGGGATAGAGTAGCAGCTGATGACAGGTTACAACTAGTTTAAATACATATTTTAACTCTTACGGTAGTTTGAACATATAAAGATTGGATTTTTTTTTTTAAGTTTCATCATACTGGTAGGAAGGTAAAATTTGAGATGTCCACAGTCCCCTTTGAGGTTTACATTTTACCTGAAGCCATTACCCAAACTATTTCTGCAGATTCCTATATAAATGTACTCATTGCATTAGTTTTCACTGCTGCTTCGACAATATATCACAGACTTATTAGCATAAACAACACAAATTTGTTATCTTACAGTTCTATAGGTAAGAAATCTAACACAGGTCTTCCTAGGTTCAAATCAAGGTGTTGGCAGCCTGTGTTTCTTTCTGGAATCTGTGGAGGAGAATTCATGTCCTTGCCTTTTCCACCTACTGGAGGCTGTCAGCATTCCTAGGCTACTGGCCAGCAAAGCACGGTTAAATCCTTCTCTATTACATCAGTCTAATCTCCTCTGTTTCCCCCTTCTTTCGCTGTTAAGTTCTCTGTGATTACATTAACCTCTTCCAAATAATCCAGGATAAGCTCTCTATTTTATTTTATTTTATTTATTTATTTATTTTTAAAGATTTTATTTATTTATTCATTTATCCCCCCCCTTGCTGCTTGTGCTCGCTGGGTCAGCTAACCACGCCTTGTGGGCGGGCTTGCCTTCACCAGGAGGCCCCGGGAACCAAACCCAGGGCCTCCCATATGGTAAACGGGAGCCCTACTGATTGAGCCACAGCCGCTTCCCAAGCTCTCTATTTTAAAATCAACTGATTAGCAACTTTAATTTTATTTCCAGCCTTAATTGCCCTTTACCAGGTAACATTACATATTCACAGTTTCCAGGAATTAAGATGTAGATGTCTTTTAGGGACCATCACCCTGTCTATCACAGTCATATATCTCTCTTTACCTTCCAGGATGCTGCCCCAAGTCCATCAAATTCCACCCATTCAATATAATATATAACATTCATTGTGTGCTATCTAAATGCCAGTCAGTGTGCAAGTGTATTATGATCTTAGTAACCATATAGAAAATGTGCGTGGGAGAAGGGGGCATTTATTTTAAGTTTTGTACATCTGAAACCTCCCACCCTACTTCACCTTAGGCATCACAGGTTAATCAATCCCCTTCATGGTCCTAAGTGGCTATTTGGGAATTTTTAGCAAAAAGGAAATATTTTTTTTCTTGTAAAGTATCTATGGAAATGTAGTATTCTTTTGCTAGCATATCTTACCCCTTTGCATGTATATGCTACATTGTCAATGCTTGCTGCACTTGCTGACATCTAAAATCCAGTTTAAAAACAATAATTTCTGGGAGCGGATGTGGCTCAAGCAATTGAGCACCCACCTCCCACATGGGAAAGGTTCAGTTCCCTGTGCCTCCTGAAAAATAAAATAAAATTAAAAAATCAGGCAGACAACAAGCAGAAACAGCAATAAGCAAAAACAATGAGCAAACAGACAAAGGAACAATCCCGGCAGGGGAGGGTGGAAAAAAAAATAATTACTTTTTTCTATTATTAGATAGGAAAAATTTTAACATGCTTCAATTTAATGTGAACACTTTCTGAGAAATGGACTGTGCTGATGGAAGATTGTGCTTTGAAAGTGGTTTCTATTTTTGTTTATAGATAAAACTTTATTATTATCATTATCATGATCTGTTTTAGTCAGTGTTCTCTAGGGAAACAGAACCAACAGGATATATGTATATGTATATGTATACATATATGCATATATAAAGTAAATATTATGAGATTTTTACAAGAATTGACTCACATGACAATGGACATAGGCACGTCCGAATTCCCTAGGGCAGGCCACAAGCTGGGAACTCTGATGAAGGTTTACTATAAATTCCCAAGAAGAACCTGGCTGGCTGAAGTAGAGATGGAAATTTTCCCTTCTGACTGCTAAAATCACCACTCCTCCTTTTAAGGCTTTCAACTGATTGAATGAGACTTCTCTCATTATTAAAGATGATCTCTTCAGTTGGTTGTAGCTGTAATCAGCCATAGATGCAATCAATTTACTGATTATTTAAATGTATTAAATGTCCTCACAGTTTCAATCAGGCCAGTGCTTGCTTCACCAAAAAATTGGACATCATAACCTAGCCAGGATGAGGCATGAACTTAACCATCACATCAATTTTTGAAAAAAGAGGGCCTCTGATCTCTTACCAAGTTGTAGATGTGCATTGACTTTTGACACCAAATACAATACAATTCTGATTCTATCTACCTAGAGTTAGGTCAGACTCCACAAGCTAAGGGCACAGTCCTCTGCAAGACCACACTTATTTCAGACATGAGCTGCAAGTTTGGGGGTTCCCAGGCCACTCACACTTCTGAGCAACAGGCTACAAATTTAGGAGTTCCCACCACCTCCTCAGGTTCCATAATTTGCCAGAAAAATCACAGACCTCAAGAAAGCACTGTACTTATGATTGCAGTTTTATTATAGCAAAAAGGAAGCAAATAAGGAGAGACATAGAGTGAGGTCTGGGAGGGCCTCACATGCAAAGCTTCCATGTCCCCTACAAGTAGAGTCAGAATGTGTCACTCTCCCAGCACATTGATGTCTGTTGCTGATCAGAGAGGCTCTCCAGAGATTCCGTGTCCAGAGATTTTATTGGCGTATCATTACATAGGCATGAATGATTGAATTAATACCCAGGCAGTTAAACTTAACCTCCAGCCCCACTCCCCTCACCTGAGGTAAGGGTTATATGATGCAGTGGCTCAGAGCCCTAATTACCTGGTTGGTCTTTTTTGGTGTGGCAGGTCCCCACCCTGAGACTACTGGCTGCGCCGACCCTGGGCTCATTATGAGAATTCATTAGCATAAATTATCAAGTGTGGAATAGGGCTCACCATGAATAACAAAAGATACTCCTATCACTCTCAGAGGAAATTCTAGATTCAGAAGTTATCTCCAAGAACCAGGGACAAAGATCAGCCAATTCTTCATTATACAACAAGCCACTCCTTATTCTTTGGCCATAGTATCCTTACAGATAAAGGATCGTGTCTGTCTGAGCACCTACACTTATCTCTAGATAACAGATACAGCAATAGTAGAAACATGAATGTGCCTAAAGTTTGGAGAAACCAATGTGGGGAAGGGATAGGAGGCTTTTGACTCAATTTTCCATTACCAATATAAGAATTATAACAGCATGGAAAAAAACATCAAAGATATTGACATTTGCTAAAGTCACTAAAAATTAGTCCAGTTCACCATCATATCAGATCACCAAAATGTCTCCCAGGATGAGTCCACTCAGGTTTTCAGTCTTCTATTCAATCTTGTCAAGGTCCAAAAACAGGAGTGGTCTCAGCAATATGTGGCTTTACCCTTTCAAGTATCTGGTATGATTAAGCTGAGAGACAATATCAACTTCTTGCTCTGAGTCTTTCTCAAGGCATTAATATATTGGATTCCCCTTGTTGCATAACTCATTAATTCATTTCTTTACCCTGGGCTATTATTTCTCCCTCTCTCCATTTTCCATTTATTTCCAGTCAAATGTTTCTACCTTTAGAAGGGATATTTTAGACAGTTGATGTTCCAAATGCCCATTCCAATTCTCTACCAAACCATTACTCTGAGGATGAAAGTGTGCTCCTTGTTCTGAAGAAATGTGACTCAGTGGCCCAAATTGATGCAGTGTTAAGGCAGGTTAGTATAAGGAAAGAGGGAAGGCAGTTGGGACCCAGCAAAGAACATGGCCATGAGATCCCACCAGGAAATCTCCTGCTACTAAAAACAAAGCCAGAAGGACCCCGCCTAGACCCTGGCCACGAGGTCCCATTTGGAACTCTTTCTGGTCAAAAGAAGCCCCAAATACCTCCAAACAACAGGCCTCCACTTTGGTCCCCTGAGAGCTAACCGGCTGGAATCATAAGACAACCAATCAGAATAGCAGACAGCTGGGGCCCCTTCCCAATATTAGGAACAGGGAGAAGGAAAGGTCTTAAAAAGGCCTACCTTGGGGCCCCACGTGCACATCTCACCCTGTAGCATGCCTGCACCCATCTCTCATGTTGTGTACTTATCTCATTTCTAGTTTTCTTGTTTCTTAAGAAACTCTTTGCTCTCTTGCCTACCCTATGGTGTGTCCTTAAATTCTTTTATGCAGCATAGCCAAGAACCTAGAAGCCTAGAACCCACAGCGTTCTGCTAACAGTATCTTCTTTTTCAATTCTTTTATAGTATTCTGTATCTACCACTAGCTAAACAAATCACAGTCCAGAGTAAGTGACTATCAATGTCAAGGCCAATTTATGGCCTCCTAGGGCTACCAGCATCAGACCTCTTTGCCAGCCAATATGAGGCCTGTCGCCCAGGGAATCTGCCCCATAACATTCTGCAGTCTCAGTATCTCTGGTTGGCAGACAGAACAGTTTTAATTGGTATTTTGTGCTTTAGAGAGTGCAAGAGGAAAATGTATAGATTCAGCCAGTCTCTGCATTGCTGTGCCCCCCAATGTCCACTCATTTCATGGACTCACTTCAAATGAGTACACCAGGATATTTACTCCTCAATTTCAATCATTTTCTGATGCTAAGAGGTGGTCCTTCTGATGGGTATTGACATAACCTATTTTAAGGTATCCCAAAAATTCCCTTAGTGATATCTATGGAGTAGTGCCCAATGCAGGCATCCTTTCAATAGACTACTTTTCCATTGTCCTTCTGTCTGAGCATTTGGCCACACCATTGGTCACTGTCTATGAATAAGTAAAAGTCCAATCATAGAGGCAAACAGCAGGCAATTCAGCCCACCAAGCTGATTTGTTTTGACTTTCTTCAAAGTGGTGATATTCGAAACATGATGCTATCTATTTACCTAGAAACTGCCATCCATAAACCAAGCAGGTCTTTGCTCATCAGTCAAAAACTGTTTATAGGGCACGGTCCAAGTGGCAGTAGAACCTGGCAGCTCCTCAAGTTTTTCCAAAGTCAGCCTTAGGGGAAAAAGAACCTCCCTTCTTTTGAGTACCTCCTTGCATTCACCAGGTACCTTGTTCTTGTGTAAGCCATTTCCATTTTATTATGGAAATCTTCTGGGAATTGCCCTCCCTATTAAAGTATTTCTCCATCATCCAATACCATATTAAGGATATTGAAGTTTCAAGATTATTTAATTTCCTTCAGATATAGAGGGAGTCTCAACCAAAGTTCAATATCCAGCTAGTAACAGTGTCTCAAATGGAAATTTTCTGGTCCAAAATCCCAGCGATCATAATTGGTGGCACTCATTGGCTATTGTCATATGCCTCAGTCTGTGTTCCACACAGGGTTATTGTATAGTAATTTGTTCTTACCAACCCTCCAGCTTCTATCCTATTCTGTTTGAAATGAATGACCTGTGTGGGCTGGGAATGTTAAATGTTACCTTTCATTTCTCTGACCCTAACTCCCCTTTCTTCTTTGCTTGCACCCTTCTTTATCCCTCTCTTTCTTTCTACCTTCCCTCCTTCCTTCATCAATCAAAAGATTATCAAGTTCTTCATATATTCAAGAGCTGTGTTTTACCATTGCCTTTTTTACTGAGAATGGTGTGAAAATAAGTATATTTCGTTTTTACACTTTCTTAAGAAAATAGTAACTAAACACAACAAAGTGGCCTAGAAATATTGTTCTATACCCTCAGAAAATGATCAAGGTGGTATTTTAAATTAAAATATACATGCATAAATAGTGCTCCAGTTCAAAGGACATAGAAAATAAGTATTTCATGTAGGAAAAGATTAAATTTTAAATATGCAAATGTATGACATATTACTTGAAGTTTGGATTTAATAAAATAATTGAAAACAGGACTGAATCATGGTAAATGCTTTTACCATTTTTTTCCTGGCAATGGAAAGTCCTTGTCACAAACTAGTCTTTAATTTGTTTCCATTTTCTGAGATCAAGCATTCCACTTAATGGCAAACATCTTTCTCCTAAGAATATATATTATTACCAAAGATTTAGAAGCTATTTACAAATTAGAGACAGCCCTACGCACATTGACACTTAAAGTAATATTTTATAATCAGTAAATTAGAAATCAAGTAACAATAATTTAATATTTATTTATTTTTAAAAACTGAAATGGAATTGGTATCATGAAACAAAAATTTAGCCTTTTCATAACAACCAATACAAGTCAGGAAACTAAAAAGACCTTCATGTAATTTGATACCTGGGGTGTCATTTTTTCATTCTGTGGTATAATCAATTGCTATGACCTATCTATATGAAGTTACCTCACAGATATCTTCTGATCACAATTCAGAGAATCTCAATGCTTTGTTAAAGACTCATGACTCTCTGAAGGCAAATTTTCACTGATTTTTTTCCTGCCTCCTTCAAATGCCTCACTTTCACGAATTATCTAATTCATATCAGGAGCTGTATGCTGAGGATTCAATTCTAAAATCACTTGTTAAAAGATCTGATCTCTTCTCTCATGAAGTTCAATCAAAAGGGAAAAGAGATATACAAACACAGTGTAAGGGATTTAATATAATGTCTTTCAAACTTTTTTGACCATTATCCATAGACACATCAGAGGAAAAAAGATTCACAAAATAATACTTATTTTTATTCTATATGATGCAATCTGATATTTTCTATTTTTTTTAAAAATAAATTTTTCTGTAATTCAAAGTTACTGATATAACACATACTTTTTTTTTTCCCTGAGATGGCTCCCTCACCTGTTTGCTCTGTCTGCTCGTTGTTTTTGCTCCTTGGATGCTCATTGTTTTTTGCTTGTTGTCTACTTGTTGTCTGTTTTCTTTTTCTTTAGGAGGCACCAGGAACTGAACCCGGGACCTCCCATGTAGGATGCTGGCACTCAACTGCTTGAGCCACATCCGCTCCCTGCTCGTTTGTTTTTGTTTGTTGTCTGCTGCTTGTTTCCTCGTTGTCTTGCTGGTTGCTTTTTTGCTCATTGTCTGCTCCTTGTTTTTGCTCAATGTCTGTTTGTTGTTTGTTTCTCTTCTTTAGACGGCACCAGGAAACGAACCTGGGACCTCCCATGGGAGAGGAGGGCCTTCAACTGCTTGAGCCACATCCACTCCCAATATTTTCTATTTTATTCTTTCTATTTCTTTGTATTTTTCTCACTGGTCATGACCCATTAAATTGATTTAAGTCATTACAACCCCCAGTTTGAAAAATACAGTCTAGATCATGTATGTAGACTAAAACTTCTAAAGGACAGGGACTTTGTAATCACTGTGGCATATACAAATGCTTATCAAATTCTAGGACATAGGTTAACTGCCCAGCATAAATCTATTGAATGGATGGATAGATAGATGGATGGAATAAATATTTTAAATGGTCCCTAACTCTTCACAAGTAATCAAGAAAAGCCTTACTGAGGAGGAAAAGCCTGAATTGAGATGTGACAATTAGGTAGAATTTTTCAGGGAATATTATTACCAAACAGCCTGGAAAGGCATGAGAGAGCATGGAATGTTCAGGAATGGCACATTTGGTGGTTTGATACTGCATGTACCCCAGAAAAACATGTTCTTATCTAATCCATTCCTGTGGGTGTGGGATGTAAATAAGAAACTTTGATAAGGCTACTTCAGTTAAGGTGTAACCCACCTCTTTTAGGATGGGTCTTAATCAAATTACTGGAGTCCTTTATAAACAGAATGAATACAGAGAAATAGAGAGAAAGCTATATAAGCAAGAAGCTGAAATCAACAAAACTCAGAAGAGAAACAAGAGACCAGCAGATGTCATCATGTGCCTTGCCATGTGGCAGAAGAATCAAGGTTTGCTGGCAGCCAGTTTTGGGGAAGAAAGCATTGCCTTGATGATGTCTTGATTTGGACATTTTCCTGGACTCTAACCATAAGCAAATAAATTCCCATTCTTTAAGCTGAACCATTTCATGGTATTTTCTTGGAGTAGCCTAGGAAGCCAAAACAACAAGTAAATCAGAAAGGCTATCATTTTGTTTTCCAAGGTGATGTAACTCATCTGGCCCTGTAGCAGTTTTGCATTATTTATGAATACCAAAAATAGATATTGGATTATGGTTTGTGAACTGTTCTTTTCCTCTGGGCATATTAGATTATATTGGATTCAGAGGTTTACTTGATTAAATAATGATTAAGGCTTTGATTGGGCTGCATCAGTAGGGCGTTGAGTCCCCACCCCTTGGTGGGTGGGGACTTACAGATAAAAGACATGGCAAAGGACAGAGGTGAGTTTTGATGTTGGAGTTTTTGAGCTGGAGCCCCAAGGAAGTAAGCACATAGAGGAACTTGGTTGTGAGGAAAGAGAAAAAGCCCTGGGAAGAGAAACAAGCCATTCACCTGATAGTCTACAGCTTGCCTTGTGGAGATAGCAGAGGAGCTGAGCACAGAAAGGAGCAAGCCCCAAGAAGAGAGAAACCCAGGAAGCCTGAACCCTTGCAGACATCAGCAGCCATCTCGCTCCAATACCTGACAATAGACTTTGGTGAGGGAAGTAACATATGCTGTATGGCCTGGTAACTGTGGGCTTCTACCCCAAATAAATATCCTTTATAAAAGCCAACAGATTTCTGGTATTTAGCATCAGCACCCTTTTGGATGACTAATACAGGCCCCTTAGCTTTAAATATTCCCTATATACTGATTATGCCTAAAATTTTATCTTGTCTGGAATTTTCTCTGATCATATTCAAATTTAAGGAGGGCAATTTTGCTTAACTACATATGCTGGTCCAACAGATTCTCAACATTCAACATTTAAAATACTACTATTATGAACAAAGGATCAACTGGATTAAAAAGTGAGTAAGATGCTGGGTAAGATTTCTAGATTTTTGGTTTGAAGGACTAGATGGATGGTAGAATCTGTCACCAAAGGAAGTAATATAAAGGAATAGATTTGACAAGGTATTCTTTTACTATTTATTTTTAGAAGCACTTAAAATTTCTTTCTTGCCTCAGGGATCATCTTCATACACACACACACACACACGCAGTTTATCTTTTCACGATGTAATTACCAATATGTGATTTTCTCATTTGCAAAACACTTATGATATAGGTTGCAAAGCTGTTTTGGATCATCTCTCTTTTGTAAGGGAGAAGTCAGGCCAAACTATGCTTAGGTGAATTCCTGATGTCAAGGAACTAATTAGTGTACACATAAAAGTGAGAAATGAGGATTTTTGTCATCTATGTTGCACACACCTAACTTCATATCTAACTTTCAAAGTAATTTCCCCACACATTTCTTTCATTTTCTTATTCTATAATAGAACTTCCGATTGTCCTCCATCGTGAACTTTTTGTCAAGAAGACTTAATATGTGCACGAATAAGAAAAATAATTCATAAAGTGCAGGAAAAACACAGGTGAAAGATACTCAACCTGACAGAGACTGTATGAGTTCTTTGAGCTGCCTCTTGGTTTCAGAAAGAAACATTATTTTGAATTCTATATTATAGTGTCTACATTTCTTTTCTCTATACTCACAATGTCTTTGCTATGGTAATTTCATGCAATAAAGGATAATTCACAGAGATCTTAATAGTTCCAAATTTATTTTTGCTTTATTGATATTCAGATAAAATCTGGGTTATTTGAGGAAAAAAAGAGATTCATGAGTGTCATTTCACTGGATGTATATTTAGAAATATGGAAAATTTCCCACATAGTCTTCTGATATAGATTTGGAAAGAATAACTGTAAGGGCACCATATGTCTCTCACCTTATCTTGGCAGTTGCTGTTTCAGGGATGATCTCACTCTTAGAGAGTAGTTCCTGGAAACCGTCACATGCAAAACCTGGCAGAGAAATAGACAGTGCACTCGTACCTGATGGAACAAGGGAAGAGTTTGGAAGAATCTATGAACACTATTTCATCCTAATGTCTAGACTAGTAAAATTAGGTTAGTGTTAGCAAAAATTGTGGTTATTTGAAAGTTATTGCCTACACATCTGGAAACTTAATAGAAGTTCCAGAGGCTTCTGACCATATGTGACCCTTTTAACTTTCTAAATGATATATTAAGATTACATTTGGCAGTAAAAATAATTAGGTTCGTTTGCAAAGAACCTAACTCTTTTTTTTTTTATAAAAATACTCTTATGTCCTCCATAACATCTGCCAGTTACTTCTTTCCTCAAGCTTCATATAATGACGAGTTCTCATTTGTCTTTAATTGCATTTTATAATTTATCAGTTATGGCCTAATGCTTACTTTTTCTTTTCTTTTTTTCTTTGTTTTAATGCTTACTTTTTAATTGTAATAACACTGAAGATTGTGTTTATATATGTATTTTTGAAAGTATTAATTATCAATTCTTAACTTGACTTGTATAATATAAGAGGAAAGAAGCACTCAAGTATAGTTTTAAACATTCTCTTTCTAAATACACTCTGTAAATCACTCCAACATGTAAATACTGGAGTTAAAAAGTTGAATGAAACAACTGATTTTGAAGTTTATGTTTCTGATACTTATAAAAAATTTGATTATTATGAATCTCAAATTTCACAAGTTTGTCTATATAGGCACAATTGTTTTCAGATGATGTCAATAAATATAGAGAAATCAAATTTGTTTATTCTCTATAAGAAAATATTCTTGACTCAGTTCAGAAGTTGTAAGAGTGGCTATTTTTGTTTGTGGGTCAGATGGGAATCTCAATTCTATTTGATTTTACGTATAGTAGATAATGTGCAATGTAATAGTTGGACGAAAAGGATAAATACAAGCCCTTAGTGCTTCTCTTAAGTAAAAAAGGAAATTTTAGTTCAATTTCTGCATTTTCACTGTAGCTTCCCTCAGATGAATCAGATTTCATTTTTTAAGATCTGAACTATGAGGCAGTTAACCAAGTCAGAGATTGTTGGCATGTGAAGTTCAGTTTCAACAATAAAAAGTGCTCCACCCCACTTTGTGTGCAACCTAAATATATATTTGGACCAGGAAGCTGGGAGAAGAAATCATACACACACACACACACACACACAAAACAAGAATTTACCTTTTAAATTATTTCAGTCAAAATGCATATTAAATAATCCCACGAGTGGGCAGAAAGTTCTTATTACCCTCATTCTATTGACATGGAACCTGAAACTTTGTTTAGTAGTCAAGAAATTTCCCAAACTGTAAGTGACAACACAAAACCTATCACAAAACCTTCTGACTCATTACCTAGTTTTTGCCTTTTTTAATATTAAATATATATAATTTATACATATAAATGCACCCTGTTTTCAGTGCATAATTTGATAAATTTTGAAAATAGTTGCAATTGTTTAACCACCACAATCATCAAAATATAAAATCTTTCATCACTTTAAAATATTTCCTTATATCCCTTACTAGAACACACTCCCCACCCCCACCTCACCATCCTAGGCTCTAGGCTACCACTGAGCTACTCTCTGATACTATCTGTCAGATAATTTCCTATAGCTTTATAAATGAAATTATACAGTATATAATCTTTTGTGATTGGCTTTTTCACTCGGTATATATTTATATTTTATCTATCAGTAGTTGACTCCATTTTATTGCTGAGTAATATTCCACTGTGTGGACATGCCATAGTTTATCTCTCCATTCAACTGTTAAGGAATATTTGGTCATGTACAAAAGTCTTTGTATGGACATATGTTTTCATTTCTCTTGGGTAAATAATGAAGAGGAAGATAGTTTTCAAAGCGGCTGTATCAATTTACATTCCCACCAGCAATGTATGCCAGATCCAGTTGAGTGTGGGCATGACCTCTGACTTCCTCCTTAGTATCAAAATCTGTATTAGTTATCTAACACTGTGTAACAATATGACCATAAATTGAGCAGATTAAAGAAACACACATTTGTCATCATACAGTCTCTCAGAATCAGGTTCTAGGTTTGGCTTACCAATCCCAGTGTCAGCCAGGTTTGGGTTCTCATCTGGGGCACCACTGGAGAAAGATCTGCTTCCAAACTAATGTAGCTTTGGCAGAATTCAGTTCCTGGTAGCTGTAGGAATGAGGGCTTCAGTTTATTGCTGGCTATGAGTCAGATGCTGCCCTTACAGGCCACCCACACTTCTGTGCCACATGGGATTCCCTAACATTGACAATTGCTTCCCCAAAGCCAGCAAGAGATTGCCGCAAGATGCATACTACAATCTTATGGAAGATAATCATCCAATCCTGTACAGGAAATCCTGTACATTTACTATATTCTCCAATTAGTATTTTCAACTATAGTCATTTGAGTGGGTGTGAAATGGTATCAAAATGTAGTTTTATGGTTTCATAAATATTACACCCAAAGCACAAGCAACAAAAGAAAAAATAGATAAATGGGATCTCCTCAAAATTAAAAAATTTGTGCTTCAAAGGAGTTTGTCAAGAGAGTGGAAAGGCAACCTACTAAATGGAAGAAAATATTTGGGAACCATCTATCCAATAGGGGCCTAATATCCAGTATATATAAAGAAATCCTACATTTTGAAAATAAAAAGACAAACAACCCATTTTAAAAATGTGAAAGTGAACAGTATATGACCTCACTGATCTGAACTGAGGAAAGTGAGCAGTCTCTGAGAACCATTGTCTGAAAGATACGTTAACAAGGGAGAGTAAGAGAAGAGCAGGCTTTGAGCCATCACCTATATGGAAATAATCTATGGTAAAGGGATAGAGTGTGGTTGCAAGTTGGGGGATGGGGCCGATGGGTGGTGGTGTTCCTGGGTTTGGTGGTACAGCATTGGCGGGTGTGTGTATTAGGAAGGGCAGGTTCAAATTCCCAGGGCATGTAACTGTGAATCTTGACATTCCATGGGTAGGGATAGGGTGGTATCATGGGCCCTGGGAAGCTGGGAGGAAGGGAATAGTCAAGATCTAATGGGGTGTTTGGTGGTCATGGGTAAGGTTTTTCATTACCTTACAGTAATGGACACAGAACATGGTAAATATCATCAAAATTATTAAACTGTATCGTCTAAATTGTAAACTATATTGTAAATCATTGACAATGTTTAGTTGCTATATTTTGCTATCTGTATAACAGTTATAACAATGCTAACATCCAAAAAAAAGGGGGGGGGAGTTTAATATGGGGTGGGGAAGGGGGTGTGTGGTATCTGGGAGTCTCCAGCACTCCGTGTGTGATTTTGCTGTGACCTAAAACTTCCTTGAAAATTAAATGAAAAATTGGGAGACAATGGGGATTGAGAGCAGAAGGTGTCATGGCACACCGGACATCCGATAACACAGTGATAAAAGGAAAGAAAAAAAAAAGAGAAAAGAAAAAAAAAAGAAGAAGAATATATATATATATTAATATATATATAATATATATATATAAAAGGCATTTCTTTTGCTTTTTTTCCCCAATTTTTTGAATGTCCCAATCGCTAATTATATTTTGTTTTGTTTTGTTTTGTTTTTAATTATTTGTTTTTGTTTTTGTTTTTGTTTTTCGGTTTTTTTTTCTTTTTTTTTTTTTCCCCTGAGTTTCCTTATGCTTGTCTTTTGCATGTAAGCTTATCATAGTTGTTTCTTTTTCCTAGTAAGTGTATTTGATTATTTTATGGACTACACGTTCATGGAGGATTTGGATCATAGAAGGGTTACAATGAGTACTGCAGGGGATTATTGGTGGGGGGTGTCTGGGAGGGGGGTTTCATGAGAATTAGTTCATCTGAATATACATGAAAGATATACAAAATCATTCAAAAGATCAAATGATGGGGCATGGTCACGATGGGTGGACAATCACACAATAAATGAGAGAATCTGAATTCCTACCTTGGAGGGCTCTGCCACAGTCTCCAAGGAAGCAGCAATAGTCCTCTGAGTGCAGGGACAGTGCCTGTCAAAAGAGGATGACCTACTAACGTGTTCTTTTTATTGATGACTACCCTTGTGAGTCTTTGCTCTTGTAACTGAGACTTAGCCTGCAGTTGTGGGGTGCCTAAGGGTTGCCACCTCAGAGCCTCCTTGTTCCTCAAATGTGGCCTCTCTCTAAACCAAACTCAGCATATGATTGCATTACCTTCCCCCCAGCGTGGGACATGACTCCCGGGGATGAGACTCGCTGGCAATGAGAGATTAATTCCAAGTGCCAACTGGCAATACAACTGGAAAAAGACCTTGAATAAAAGGGGGAAAAGGTAAAGACAAATGAGTTCAAGTGGCTAAGAGACTTCAAAGAGAGTCGGGAGGTCATCCCAGAGGTAACTCTTACGCACACCTCAGTAGGAGCTCATAGAACATCTAAGTGCCTATCACCCCACACAGAGGGGCTCCTGAGAGCTCTGGAGAGACCCAGGTCCTATATAAGGGGGGATAGCCCCAGAGACTGACGCCTTACTAGGGGGCTCTATTTTTGGAATCTGTGCTCCTGAGAGTGACAGAATTGGACTCAAATAAGTCCTCCCTGCACATGGTTCATCAGTCCTTCTATTCAAACCTATATGTGATGCTGGAGTTTTTAGGTATACTTCCAGAGACTGGAGCCTCTGGCCTACCTATGTGCCAGGTGTGCGTGGAATCTCTGTGGAGCTGCAACTCCTACCCTACAGCTCAATGGACTCATCCAAGTCACCTGGCGAGGAGACAACGATACGCAACGGCCATCCCAGGGAATGGAGAAGGCCTGCATCTGCAGGCAGGATCATCCCACCCACCATATCCATGGGATATAAGCCCTCTCTCACTTGGAGGTGGAGTGGACATCACCATTCCAGTCCCCTCAGGATTGGGGGAAGAACTATGGACTAGAGTGGACTTAATGGTATTCTGTTGTACACATATGGTGATTCTAGCAATGGAAGAAATTATAACAATGAGGTGGAGCCAGTGGCCACTTGACACTTTTGGGGCAGGGAGGGGACGAGTAGTTGAAATACAGGGGCTTCTTTGGGATTTGGAGGTTGTCCTGAGTACCGTTGTGGCAACGGATGTAGGCCATTTTAAATCAGCACACACCACTCAGAACTGTGTGGGAGAGAGTGTGGTCTACGATGTGAACTGTGGTCTATGGTTGGTGGCAAGGCTCCAGGATGTGTAAGTCCATTGAGGGTGGTGGGCAACACTTGTGGGAGATGTTTGTGTGGGATGTGGTGGGAGGTGTGGGAGGTGGGCAACATGGAAATCCCAGGGGGTTCCGTGTAATATTTTGGGTAATCTAAGCACCTCTTAAAATATATATATATATATATATAACATTTTTGTAAGCAAATGCACATATATGCATATATATTTATATATCATTTTACAAATATTGGTATGCTGATAATTTTGATTTTTACCCACAATAAAAAATAAATTAAAAAAAAAAAAAAACTACATTGAAATATCACCTTAAACCCACTAGACTGGTGGCTATTAAAAAAACAGAGGATTACATGTGTTGGAGAGGATGTGAGGAAAGGGAACACTTATCCACTGCTAGTGGGAATGTAGAATGGTGTAACCATTGTGGAGGACAGTGTGGCAGTTCCTCGGGAAGCTCAATATAGAACTGCATATGATGCAGCAATCCCACTGCTGGGTATATGTCCAGAAGAATTGACAGCAGGGAAACAGATATAAGCACACCAATGTTCATGGTGGAATTATTCACTATTGCCGAAAGTTGGAAGCAACCCAAATGTCCATCAACAGATAAAGGATAAGCAAACTGTGGTATATACATACAATGGAATATTACTAAGCTGTAAGAAGGAATGCAGTATTAACACATGGGATAACATGGATGAACTTAAAGATCTTATGTTGAGTGAAGTAAGCCTGGCACTGACGGACAAATATTACATAACCTTGCTGATATGAATTAAGCAATTGAGCAGACTCAAAGAGCTAGGTTCTGGAAGATAGGTCTGTAGGAGACAGAAGGGAGTAGAGGGTGGTAAGCCAATGCTCATATGGGCAAACTCTACGGTAAGGTGGAATGGTATCGTTGTTCAGTGGATGAGCTTGACAGTGGTGCAGTGATGTGATTGGGTTCTGAGATGCTGGTCTGTGAGGAGGTATAGAATGGGAGGGCTCAGGTTAGAGTATCCATGGAACTGGGTCAGGGAAAGGAGCAGGTGAACTCTGGGGATTTGCAGGTCTGTGGTTAAAACTACAATGTTGAAAATGTTCTTTTGGCAAATATGGAAAGGGAGGGTTATTGGTATACAGTGTTGGATGTGGAGGGGAGGGGTATGTGGGACAAGGCGCATCTGAGCCAGGCTTCTTTGGAATATATAAGTATTTATCGTGTCATAATGTCTTATATCGGTGGGTGGAGAACCACACAATAAACAAGAAAATATCAAATTCCCATCCTGAGGAGTCCTGATGTGTTCTCAATTAGAGGGACAAGAATCTTTCAAGAACATAGTCAGTACCTGATAAGAGAAAACAGACCAATATGTAAAGCCTTCAATATAATTGCAAGTAACTATGAATCTTATTCTTCAATAATTGAAACTTAGTGGTTACCTTAGGATCTGAGGGGAGGGGAGGGAAGAATAAAAAAGATGGAATGTAGCACATTTTTATGGCATTAGAATTGTTCAGCATGATCTTGCAATAAGTGATACAGGCCATTTCAAATTTCATCAAAACCTATAAAAGTGTACGAACCAAAATGTAAGTCACAATGTGAACCATTGACCACGGTTGGTAGCAATGCTTCAATATTTGTGCATTTGTTAACAAATGTAACACGTAATCCACATGTAAAATGTTATGAATAGGGGAGAGGGGAAAAGAGGGAGGGCGTTGGGTATATGCAAATCCCCTATATTCTCTATGTGACCTTTCTGTATCCTAAAGCTTCTCTGAAGATAAAAGGAAAAAATAAGACACTGGTGAAATATATGGAAGAAAATGTCATTGTACATACAAGACAACATATCTTACATTGATGAAAGCACAATGTCTAAAAAAATTTTTTTATTATTTCAAATTTAAAAATTTTTAAAAATATACTATTGGTTATTTTTTAAATTATTGTTTCATTTTCTTATTAATTTTATTTAGTTATTTTCATGGGTTCATTTTTGGAGAGGTTTTGGGTCACAGAAAGGTCACAAAAGTGGCAGGAAGGATCACTGGTACAGGGTGTCAGTGATGGAGGAATGTATGGGAGGAGTTCATCTGGGGCATGCCTCTAAGGCATATGAATATATTCAAGTGTTCATGTGGCATTTTCTTGGTGGGTGGAGATCCAATAACCAGAAGAATACTGAATTCCCATCCTGGGGAGTTCTGCTATATTCTCTAATAGGACAGCAAGAATCCACTGAGCACAAGGGCAGTGTCTAGTGAAGAAAGACAGCCCATTATGCCAGGCTTTTGATATTGATGATTGTGCCTATGAACCTTTCCTTGTGAAATTGAAACTTAGCTTAGTATTATGTACTGCCTAAGAGTTACCTCCTGAAAGTCTCCTTTATGCTCAAATGTGGCCTCACTCTAAGCCAAACTCAGCATATAAACATACTACGTTCCCTCAGGCATGGGACATGATTCCTGAAGATGAGTCTCCCTGGCACCAAGGGATTATTACCAAGTGCCAATCAGCCATGCATCTGGAAAAAGACCTTGACCAAAAGGGGGAAATGGTAAATACAAATAAGTTTTTATGGCTAGGAGATTTCAAAGTGATTCAGGAGGTCATTCCGGGGGTTACGTTTATGCACGTTTCAGCAGGATCTCATTGGCTGCCACAGTAAACAGTGCCTCAAACAGCAGAGCTCCTGAGGGCTTTTGAGACATCCAGAAACTATAAGCAGGGCAGACAGCTTAGGAATTTGGCACTCTGTCAGTGGGCTCTACTTTGGAATTTACGCTCCCCATTGTAACAGAGTTAGACTCATTTATAGGTTCTCTACATGGCTCTTCTGCCCCTTTTACTTGAATCTATAATTATCACTACACTTGATAAATAAATGTTCCAGAAGCTTAAATCTTTGATCTGTCCAGGGGCTAGTTAAACCCTGAATTTCAGCTGAGTTGCAGCACCTAAACTCCATTTCATTGGACTCACCTGGACAACTAAAAAGGAGATGATGATGGCAAATGCCCATCCAGAGAGTATATGCAACTGCAAGCAAGATAGTTCCATCCATCTACCCCATGGGATCTAAGCCCCCTCTCAATTCAAAATAAAGTGGGCATCATCATTGCAAAATCCTCAAGATTGGGGAATGTACAATGAGCTAAATTAGACTTAATATTATTCTACAAAAGACTTATTATTGTAGCAGTGGAAGAACTCTTGTCATTGATATAAAGGCAGTGACCACCAGAGGTTCTGAAGTATGGGAGAAGGAAGAATAGGTGAAATATAGGGGCATTTACAGGACATTGGAATTGTCCTGCAAGACATTGCAGTGACAGATACAGGCCATTGTATATTTTGTCATAACCTACAAAATTGTGCAAGACAGAGTGTAATCTATGGTGTAAACTGTAATCCATAGTTCATAGCGATGCTTCAATATGTGTTCAACTATTGTAACAAATATACCACACTAATAAGGGATGTTGTTGGTGTGGGAAAGTTTGGGAGGGGGAGGGAGTAGGGCATATGGGAATCCCTTATATTTTTTTATGCTACATTTATGTATTCTAAAGTTTCTTCAAAAATAAAAAAATAATAATTAAAAAAAAAGGTTTAACAAAAAAAATTGTGTGAGACAAAGTGTAAATTATAATGTAAACTGTAATCCATGGTTAGTAGCAGTACTTCAATATGGGTTCATCAATTGTAACAAATGTACCACACTAATGAAGGATATTGTTAATGTGGGAAAGTGTGGGAAGAGGAGGGAGTCGGGCATATGGGAATCCCTTACATTTTTTAGCTAACATTTATGTAATCTAAAGTTTCTTTAAAAATTAAAAAAAAAATGTAGTTTTAATTAGCATTTTGTGTCATTGTAGTTATAAATTGTACTTTTATATACACTATAGCCCCACAATAAGTGGCTACTAATTTTGATTTAGTCAGTCAATTATATTTAAGAGCAAATAAAAAGAAGAAAAAAATGTTTCTTACATTCCTCTTTATTTTAGCTATTTCTGGAGCTCTTCATTTCTTTGTGTAAATCCAAATTTCTATCTGGTACCATGTCCTTTATTTCTGAAAAACTTTCTTTAACATTTCTTGTGGCACAGATGAGCATCACAGTGATATGAATAATTAATTCTCTTCTATCTCATTTCTCTGAAAAATTACTCTGAAAATATGTCACTATTTTCTTCATTTTGCAAAGATGTTTTTGCCTGGTATATCTAAATTGACAGGCTTTGTTAAAGAATATTTTAAAGATGTACCTCCCTTGTCTTCTGGCCTGCATAATTTATGGGAGATATCTAGTTTTCTTATATTTACTCCTCTATAGTAATGTAGAATGTTTCTCTGACTGCTTTTAAGATTTTCTTTTTATTATTTATATTCAGAAAGTTGATCTTTGGTATTGTTTTCTTTGTATTTCTCCTGATTAGAATTCACTTTTTTTTTTTTTTTTTTTTAATCAGTGGATCTACAGTTTTAGCAGTTTGGGACATCTTTGGTTTATTATTTATTCAAATAATGAGGCCACCCTTTCTGGGATTCAAATTATACATACATTAGACTGTGTGATATTTTCCCACAAGTTGCTGAGGCTCTGTTCATTTATTTTCAGTCTTTATTTTTCTCTGTGCTCTTCATTTTGGGAAGTTTCTATTGCTATGACTTCAAATTCCAGAATCTTTTCTTCTACAGCATTAAATTAGATGTTCATAAATTTTTATTTCAGATACTCATTTTATCTCTAAAAATTCCATTGGTTTCTTTTTCACATTTTCTATTCCTCTTTTCACTGTTTGTTTTTTTTCCTGTAAGTTTTTTAGCATATTGAGTATATTTATAGCATCATTTTTAATGCTTTTCTTTGCTACTTGTATCATCTGTCATAAAGTATCTGTTTCTATAGATTTTCTCTTAATTATGGGTCATGTTTTCTTCATTTGCAAATTTCATAACTTTGGATTGCAAGTTTGACCTTGTAAATTTTACATTATTGAGTGGTAAAATTTGTTTTATTCTTTCAAAGGAATTTGGACCTTGAATAGGCAAGCAGTTAACTGAGTTGTGGATCTATTTTATCTTTTACAGGCTTGTTTTTAAGGTTGCTAAAGGGCTGTCAAGAGTATTATTTTTGGCTTCTTTAGCCCATGAGACAGGTCCTTGGGGAAATCTGTACTGAAAGTCCCATATACTCAATGTCTCTTCACTCAATGGGGGCAGTGAGGGGGGGCGGAGAGAACACAAATGATTCTTATTACAGTGAAAGCTTTGGAAATATTTTTAGAGCTGTCTGGTAACAGTTCTTTCCCTAGCACTACTTCTTTACTTGACTTCTTGAAATTTTATTCTATACATGTGTAGTTTGGATTTCAGCCAAAGAATTTGCAGAACTTTCTACGCAGATTTTTGGAAACTTTTTGTTGGTAGCTCTCTCCTCTTGGTACTCTAACCCACAAATTCCAGATGCTTCAGCCTGATTTATGTCTCATAAAGTTAATGAAAAGAGTGGGCTCCATTTGGGTTCCTTTCCCTGTAGCACAGTACAGAAATTGTGCACACCTAGTAAGCTGGGGAAATCATAGGACTTAACTCATTTGTTTCCCTTGTCTCGAGGATCACAGGCCTGCACTGCCTATTGTCCCATATCTGAATATAAACATCCCACATTTTGTCATTTTCCATTTGTTGACAATGGTAGGATAATTCCAGCCTCTATCACTCCCCCTTGGCTAGAGCGCATACTGGATTGTTCCTGTCAGAGGCTATAAAGGGCACAGACTGGAGAAAAAAGGGCATGTGGTAAGACATCATATCTGCAAATTATGAACTATGTGAGCTGGGCAACTTGTTAAACTTTGTATGCCTCAGTTTATTTATCTGTAAAATAAGGATGGTAATAATAGTATCTACTTCATATACACATTGCTATGATTAAATGAGTTAATATATGCCAAGCTCTTAGAAAAGTGTAGCAAGCACTATGTAATTACTATTATTATGCAAGCTATTCCCCTAATCCCTTGGCCTATTTTCCCAGAATAATTTCATCCACATTAAAGAGAAAGGAATCTACAGGGATTTACAATAAACTTCTATCTGCAGTTATGCCGGGGGGAAGGATTAGAAGAAAGTATGGTAGTGTTCAAAGAGGACTTCAACATTTATCTGTAATGTTTTAATTATTTATGAAGAGAATATATTTTGTGTAACTTTTAAAACTAAATGTGCTTAACTATTTATTCTATGGTAGAAACTGCTAGCTAGTCATGAAACTCCATGTTCTCATTTCCTGTCCTGGTCACCCATCTAAATTTTATTTCCCAGATCTCTGTTATTAGATATAGCAATATGACTGCATTGTAGCCAATGAACTTTAGCTGAAAGTGCCATGCTCCACATCCAGGCATGGCCCAAAAAATGTTCCACATATGCTCCTTCATAATCATGATCTTTTCAACTTTTGCACTGTTTGGGTGATGACCCTAGAAACGACCTTGGACCTTTAGCCATATGCTAAAAATGATAGCTCTTCATCAGCCTGGATCCATGGAGGAGGACTACCTGGCCAACTTGTTCACCCATCAACAGTTTACAAGTGGTCACCCAGTTGGTGAGACTAGAGCTAGAATGGGAGCCAATGGCCATCTGATCCTGTGGTAGATTAAATTATGTACTCCAATTTAGACATGTTCTTAATTTTAATCAACATTCTTGTAGGTGGGGACCCATTATAAGTAGGACCTTCTGAAGATGTAATTTTTAGTTGAGGTGTGGTGAACTGAACAGAGTGGATCTTATTTCTGACTGCTGGAGGTCTTATAAGAAATAGGTTCTGGGAGGCGGCTGTGGCTCAATCAGTGGGGCTCCCGTTTGCCATATGGGAGGCCCCGGGTTCGGTTCCCGGGGCCTCCTGGTGAGGGCAGAGCCCGCCCGCACGGTGTGGTTGGCTGACCCGGCGAGCGCAGGCAGCAGGGGGGGGATGGATGAATAAATAAATAAAATCTTTAAAAAAAAAAAAAAAAAGAAAGAAATAGGTTCTGGGAGAAGCAGAAAGTAAGTGGGAACCCAGAAGAGAAAGGAGAGGATATTACCATGTGTTGGGAAAGCCAAGAAACACCAAGGAGTGCCTACAGCCAGCACCAGAATGCTACAATCTTTAGGGAGAAAGTAACACCTTGCCAAAATCTAGATTTTTTACTTCTCCAAGCCTCAAAACTGTTAACCAATTAATTACCATTGTTTAAGTCAACCCATTGTGTGGTATTTGTGACAGCAGTCCAGGCAAACTAAGACAGACCCCAAAGTTATTGTAATTTAAATTACTAGTTTCATTCATTTCCTTAGGAACAATGTGTAAAATTTATAAGAAGGCATATCTGGCTCAAGGTAAAGAAGAATTTTCTAAAATAAGACCAGAAAGGAATACTTAATATGGGCTGACATCTCCTGAGGTATCTAAAAGTACCTGAATAAACATGGAAGTCATAGAGGATACTGTTAAACTTAGAAGTACTAATCTCTAAGATTATTTGACTGAAGATTCAAGTATTTCACACTTGAAACACTGATATCTAAAAGATAACTTGAGGGTGGGTGATCTGTATTTTATGAAAAGAGTCAATTAAAATAAATTAATTTTTAATTGACATTATGGGTGGAAAAGAGATTGTGGATCATTTCCTAAGTTCCCTGAGCTAATCCATCAGGTAGTAAAACATACAATTTCAACTCAAAGGGGCAGATAGGAGAGAAGTAAGGACTGACCAGACTTTGGATACAGTTATACATAAGGATCTACCACCAACTAACTAAATGTCCTTTGACAATTTACCATAATTTCCTTAGCCTCAGAATCCTCATTATGCAAACAGAGGGTAATAAAGCCGTCTTCATTTTTAGGATAAATGTACAAGTTAAAAAGTTTCCCCATACTTTAAACACCTTTAAAAGCCAGTACCCTTCAGGATTCTAGAAGGCCAATTCCCTTCACATGGAGAGACAACCTGGGGTTATATTCCATGGATATTTCAAATGACCTCTGATTTTGGAAAAGGCCATTTTCCTTAGCACAGCACAAAATGAAACTTATACTTTGTCTATATATTGTTTTTAAAGTATTTGACAAAAAAGTTTCTTTAATTCAAGAACATATATTTTCTTAGGGCTAATGAAACCCAAGGTCACGTTTGGTGGCTTAAGATGGTAAGGAAATCTTAGCTAAAGGTATGGGCCCTTCCTGGGTGGATCCTGTTAATAAAGAGATCATTTGAAAAAATTTGTGTTAATCTCCAATTTCAGAGTTACTCTATGCTTCAATCATACTGTTAAAACTCTGAAAACAAGAATAGCATGTGTTCTAATGTTCTTGGTTCTCTTGGCAAAAAGGGCATCAAAAGTATTCAAATGACGTTCATGTTGTTGTTTTTCATTTCCCCACATATGAATTTCACTAAGAATGAAATATTTTGAGGATTACTCTGCTGTCAATCCTCTTTAGGTTTAAACATTAAATTCAGCAATGCTCAATTGGTAGCCTGCTACAAATCCCCAATTGCTTCCAAATCTCAGTTGCATATATTTTTCATTTTATTGTTTGACACAAGTTTAATAGTCACAACATACACATGTCCTTTACTAAAACAACAAATTATCTCTGTTGGCTCGAAAATAATTCAGCTGTCATTAGAGATGGATGGGATGACTAGCATATAAATAAGGGAAACTGAAAACTTTATTAAAAATCAAATTATTTTTCATTTTTCATATTCAAATACTTTTGCCTTAGGGATTCATGTAATCAATTAATTGACACAACAGTGTGATAAGGAGTTGATCATCTAAAGACAGAATACTATCATATAATTTGTAAAAAAGCAAAATAGTGTTAAATTGTGGATATAAAGCATTCAAAGCAGAAGGATCATAGAGAGAATTAAGGGAAGAAAAAGAGGAAAATTGTTTTAGAGTATTGAAATGGCTATATATGCTCCAAAAATAATTTTCAATTTTCCTAACATTTTAAAATATTATCAAGACCAGAAGAATTAACCTGTTAAAAAGACATAACCAAAGAAATGTGCGGAATTACAGGAAAAAAAAAACAAACCTCATTTCCTCAAAATTTGTCAAAAACAAACCCATGATGTTCATCATGTGATATGAAATATGCTAAATTTATGATAACCACAGTGTATCTCTTGCCCATGAATATGCACATCAATAAATATTGATAAACATTGAATATTTTTACCTGTAGAGTCTCCTAGCCATCTGTTTAAACAGCTTCCTTTTATAAAATGAATCTGGAATTTTGATTCTGTCTTTAGACCCATAAGCCCAGCCACCCTCAGAAGAAAACAGAAGTTGTTTATGTATAAAATAATAGGAAACATGTAAATTTTCTCTATTTCGTTTATTTCCTAGTCTGTGAACCTTAGAGTTTCTGCTGCATAAAAAAAAAATCATGAGGAAAACAATCATGCATTAACAAATGGAAATAATTACTCCATAGATCCATAATTTAGTATGAATTTAAAGGTATAATAGAAAGTCAGGCATATGCATGGAAACCATTCTCATTGCTAGTGTTTAGTTTTACCTGAAAATTGGATAGCCATAATTTAGAGGGCTTCTATAAAAGGTAGTCGTAGTCTACTATTATTAGTGTGCAGTTCATTTGCCTGTGTTGCAGTGTCCAAGTGTCCACCAACATTTATGTGTTCCTTTCTATGGCAGAGTGTTCTTGCCAAAACTCAAGAAATCTGTTGTCAGGGCATCAGTCCTCCTCAGGATGGAAGTCCAACTCCTTCCTGCTCATTGTGTGGGTCTCTACCCATTGATACAACACATTATGACAAAATGATCACTCACATACTCTCCAGAATCCTGCTCCAGGTGCACCCTGTCCCAAATGCCCCCCGCCCCCATCCAACACCTTAAACCAGTAACCCTTCCTTTGTCTTTTTGCCATAAGAGCATTCCCTACTTTGTATTTTCAACCACATACGCCCCAATCCCCATTGTTCACCTGATCTCTCTCCCAACCCTACCCCCAGTTCCCTGACCTTTCCAACCTACCTTTCCCAATCTACTCACCTGTCAAATCTGCACTGTCCAACCCAATAATATCACTACCTTCCTGTCATATCCCTTCAATGTGCAACACGGTGAAAACCTTATCATAGATTTTGTCTGTATGGGTGTTGACTCATAACCTTCTCCCTTTCTATTTCCTGTAAACCTATCTTCCAGAAAATAGCTCTCTGAGTCTGCTCAATTTGCTTAATTCATATTAGTGAGGTCATATAATATTCGTCTTTCAATGCCTGGCTTGCTTCACTCAATATAAGGTTCTCAAGATTCATCTATGTTATACCATGTGTTTGCACTGTATTCATTCTTACAGCTGAGTAATATTCCATTGTACATATGTACCACATTTTGTTTATCCATTCATCTGTTGATGAGCATTTGGGTTGTTTCCAATTTTTGGCAATAGTGAATAATGCTGCTACAAACATTGGTGTGCATATATCTGTTCTTGTCTTTGCTTTCAATTCTTCTGGGTATATACCCAACAGTGGAATTGCTGGATCATATGGCAGTTCCAAAGTTAGTTTTTTTGAGGAATCACCAAACTGTCTTCCACAATGGCTGGACCATTTGACATTCCCACCAACAGTGGATGATAGTTCCCCTTCCTCCACGTCATCTCCAACACTTATAGTCTTCTGTTTTTTTAATAGCTGCCAGTCTAATGGGTGTAAGATGGTATCTCATTGTAGTTTTGATTTGCATTTCCCTAATAGCTATTGATGTTAAGCAACTTTTCATGTGCTTTTTAGCCATTTGTATTTCTTCATTGGAGGCCAGGAAGTTCATTTATGAGCCCCGCTAGTTTATATGAATTCTCACATGTGGTTTGTTGCTGTCAATGGAATGTGATTGAAAGTGATGTGAATTACACCCTCCAGAGCTTTGAAAAAACAATTATGATTCTCCATACTCTTTTTTTTCCAGATGGAGTCAATTGACTTAGAAGTTACAGGGGAAAGTGAGCTATGAGATGAAAGAGTATCTCTATATAAATCACTGAATGGAAGAGAGTCACTTACTAAAAAGAAACACCTACTTAGGACTGTTAAATAAGCCATAAAAAATTCTTTTTGTTTATGCCATTAAGTGCTATTGGATTTCCTTATTTACCATTGCAAACTATTTGTTATAGCAGCTAGAGTAGCTCTAAATAACACAGTCTTATTATAATAGTTAAGAACATTGAATCATGGTGTCTCTTTTCTACCTTGTAATAAGAAAGAATACCTGCAGACCTACAACAGAATGAAATATCAAACTGACTCCAACAGTTATCACCAGCTAATTAGCAGAGTTGACTTAGCTGTTCTGTCTGCCTAGCTACACATCTTTCCCTATATCCTCACTAATCTAAATTACCTCTCTGTAAATCATCTCTATTAAAGAAGATATCCCCTAATAAAGGAAATCATTCATTGGTGAAGAATATAAGCAGAGTCAGACCCTTCCCCAGTTATAACTTCCAAAAGGAAATATTCAATCTGTATTACCTAGAATTCCATTTGGCCATATGTAAGATAAAGCCAAAATATAGTGCCACGGCCAAAGCCAGTTTCTACTGTCTCACGTACAAGGACATTTAGAGTTAGATGATCAAAATAACATACCTATACAAAGAAGTCATCAAAGGCCAAAGCACCTTCTCTTTACTTGTTCTTCCATCTTGCCTTATGTTTGTCATATAACTGTTCCATGTAGAAATATCAAGGCATCCAGAGAAAAAGAAGGAAAAAGGTAAAGACCAGAAGACATTAATTCTTTCCCTTAGTTGATGAAAACAATAGCTTTTCTAGCAGCTTACTTTGTAAATTTCTACTTATATCATATTGGCAAGGACTGGGTCACATGTCTATTCCTAGATAGAAGGGAGACTAAAGAGGGGACTACAGGCACAGCCTCCAGAATGTCTGCCCAGGTAACATTTTCATCTCTATTACGTCCAGTCCAAAGCTTTTAATTAGCAGGATTTGAGTATTTGAATACACAAACTTCATCAGAAGTATGTAGATCTCAATATACTTTTTCAGTTAAGTATATTTTTTAATGTATTTACTAAAAATATGTGAGAATGATTTTGAACATAAGAATTGTGTGTAGACATTTTAACAAGAACACTGAAGATGTTCTTCAGTGGGTCCCAGAAACCAAAAGATGTAGCCCATGTGTTGCTGGCCCTATGAAGTCCTATGTTACCATATTAAAAAATAAGTGTTTCAAAAATGAAGAAGTTTTGGATCTAAAAGGGTTACAACTGTGACAGGGGAGGATCATTGGTGTGGGGTGTCAGAGATGGGGGATGCATAGGAGTAGGTTCACCTGGGACATACCTATAAGGCATATGAATATGTTCAAGTGTTCATGGGGCATTGTTTCTGTGGGTGGAGATACACACAATAACCAAAAGAATATTGAATTCTCTTTCTGGGGAGCTCTGTCACATTCTCTAATGGTACAGTAAGAATCCTCTGAGTACAGGGGCAGTGACTAGTGAAGGAGGATGGACCATTGACAGGCCCTTGAGAGTGATGATTATATTTATGAACCTTTACTTTTGAAATTGAAACATAGCCTTGTATTATAGGGTGGCTAAGAGCTACCTCTTGAAAACCTCATTGATTCTCAAATGCGGCCTCTCTCTAAGCCAAACTCAACATATAAATGCATTACCTTCCTCTTGGCGTGGGACATGACTCCCAAGGATGGGCTTCCCTGGCATTGAGGGATTACTACCAAGCACTAACTAGCAATGCAACTAGAAAGAGACCTTGACCAAAAGGGGAAAAGGGGAAAGACAAATGAGTTTATATGGCTAAGAGACTTCAAAGTGAGTGAGGAGGTCATTCTATAGGTTATGTTTATGCATATCTCAGCAGGATCTCATTGACTGCCAAAGTAAAAATTGCCTCAAATAGTGGGGCTCCTGTGTTCTCTGGAGACATCCAGGCACTAAAGGCAGGGCACACAGCTCAGGAACTTGACATCCTGCCAATGGGAACTTCTTTGGAATTTATGTTCCCCAGTGTGACAGAGTTGACTCAGTTTTGGTTTCCCTACACATGGCTCTTCTGCCCCTTCTATTTCAACCTATAGTTAGTAGTAGAGTTGATAAGTGTGAGTCCAAGAAACTTAAATCTTTGGGGTTTCCATGTGCAATTTGGGCCCTGAATCTCAACAGCATTGCAACACCTACTCTTCAGTTCATTGAACTTACCCAGGACAAGTAACAAGGAGATGATAATGGACAATGACCATCCCAAAGAACAGAGAGAGTCTGCAACTGTAAGCAAGATAGTCCTGCCCATCTGCTCCATGGGATCTAAAGTCCCCTCTCAATTAAAGGCAGAGTGGGCATCACCATCCCAGAATCTTCAGGATTGGGGAATGAACAATGGACTAGAGTAGACCTACTGTTAGAGTAGACCTACTATAGACTTATTGTGATTCTAGCAATGGAAGAACTCTTATCATTCATATGGAGGCAGTAACCATTGGAGGTTCTGAGGGTATGGAGAGGGAAAAATAGGTGTAATATGGGGGCATTTTTGGGACTTGGGAATTGTCCTGAATGACATTGCAATGATAGATACAGGCCATTATATATCTTACCATAACTTACAAAATTGTGCAGGAAAGAGTGTAAACTGCAATGTAAACTATAACCCATTCTTAGTGGCAATGCTCCAAAGTATATCCATCAATTGTAACAAATGTACCA
Source organism: Tolypeutes matacus (assembly GCA_026826555.1). NCBI lineage: Eukaryota > Metazoa > Chordata > Mammalia > Cingulata > Chlamyphoridae > Tolypeutes > Tolypeutes matacus. The sequence goes on from JAKSZT010054458.1 coordinate 33,716,134, forward strand.
CACTAATCAAGGATGTTGTTAATGTGGGAAAATGTGCAAGGGGTAAGGAATTGGCCATATGGGAATCACCGATATTTTTTATGTAACATTTATGTAATCTAAGTATCTTTTAAAAAAATTTTTAAAGTATGTTATAAAAAAAACTGTTTCTTAGCAACACTATTAAGTTGCAAAAACTTTACATCCTAACATGATAATTTATACACACACACATTCACTCACATATACATATGTATTAAAGGCATTTTGTACTTTCTTAATTACATTTAAGCTATTGATAGAGAGATTTAAAATGTAATTTATTAAATTCATCTTGTATGATACTTTTTTCTCAAAGAACATTTCATTTTTAGCAACAGATTGCTGATATTTTGTGGGAAGTGGCTGTGCTTTTAAACTCTGTATATTACTACACTAAGCAAAACAGGTTTCTCTTCCTAAGTAGGGGAAAATGGATATAGGGTATGCAACTAATAGTATGAAACATGCAAAGCAACTGAAATCTTATATTTTTAAAGAAATCTCATGTGGGGCATTTAAAATTATATAAAAAACATTATTCAAACCAATCACCTAAAGATGGTAGATTTTCTCATTTCTGAAATGATATTGATAAACAATGTTGCCAAATCTTTACACTTCAATATGGCTTTAAATTTGTGGAGCCCAATTAGTGTGTTGGCATAAAAGTCTAAAGTGCTTCATATTTCAGCTACACTCATAAGCAATGGCGTATTTCACTTATAGTGGTTTAGACGGAGAGTTACATCAGATAGTACAGAACTATCTACTTTTAATGGTTCTTAAATGTCTCCAATTCACAGACTAAAAACAACTGAAAAGAAGAAACAATACAGAAACAGATATTAATTCACAGCATTTTAGATGTCAGTCCAACAGTCATTCATTCTTTCTTTTAATCAGCACAAACCATGTGAGTGAGTAGGATAATAATATTAGCCAGCATTAATGCCAAAGAGTCTACATTATCTTTAACCTTGGAGGAGTTGTGAGATCCAAGTCATATATTTAGAAAGGTTAATTTGCCATGGCCTGCATCACAAGTCAGGGGGCACAGGTCTTAAGTACTAAAGACAGGAATCAAACCTTGGTTCCTCTTTCTGATTCTAAGGGATTAGAAAGATCAATGGACCTTCAACAAACTTGTCTGAGGTAAAATGTGATAAGACTTAGTGATATAAAGAGAAGTGACACAGGAAGCGAATGTGGCTCAAGTGATTGGGCTCACATCTACCACACAGGAGGCCCCAAGTTTGATTCCCGGGGCCTCATGGTGAAGGCAAGCTGACCCGTGCCGCAGAGAGCTAGTGCAGCAATATGACCCAACAAAAAGGGAGACAACACAGAAAGAACACCCTGCAAATGGACACAGAAAGCAGACAATGATCGAAAAAAAAAAAAAAAAAAAAAAAAAAAAAGGGGTAGAGAGAGAGAAAAAAGAGAAGTGACACATAGCAGAAAACATAATCTGATATAAAGTTTATTTTAAAAGCACTTATATATTAAGTTTCTGAAATTGTTTATCCTTGATTGATTACTATTTCAAAGCTAGAATCTTGAAATGGAGTTTGAATCACGTCTGTTTAAAAACTTTTTAGAAATTTTCCAAAGTACAGTTAAATTAAAACATAGAATAATATAAGCATTAAAAGACATAAGGTCTTTTTAAAATAGCTCATATTTTATATAGTAATTATCATTTATGAAAATGTTTTTGAATGCAAATTGTTTCTGAAAATATGTAATTTCATGGGATGACTTTCTTCAGTGATCAAATCTGCATGAGCAACCATTTTTAAAATATATGGTAAACTATAGATCTAGAAAAGAGAAAATAAATGAGAGAAAAACAAATCTATCAAAGAAAGTTAAAAATTGAGACTCAACAAGACATGTTTAAGTGATGGCTTCGTTTTAGTCAAAAGATGTAAATAAATCTGAATGTGGAGCATCACACTATTATCTCTTGAGAGTCATTTCAGCTCTGTATACATTCATATTCCTCAGTTCCACAACCAATGAAATGTTCTTTTAAAATAAGGATTTGTCAGCAAGTCTTAAAGATATTGATCAGATATATTTTCATTTTTTTATATTAATTTCCCTTTGAAATACAAATAACCAAGGATCAAGTAGTCCTATTAAAAAATAGAAAAGAGGAGGGGAGTCTGGCAATAAAGGAGACCAGGAGTAGAAAAGAGGAGGGGAGTCTGGCAATAAAGGGATCAGATCCCTTCCCCTGGTCTCAACTCCTGGGCTTCCTGCCACTTCTTGTTAGAGACACTATGGGGCCATGAGCAGTGGAGCATAGGAAAAGGCCTGGATTCTGATGGGTTCTGGTAGGGAGACTTGGAGTAGGGATTTTTCCCAGGTGGGCTGGGTAAGTTTCTAGAGAACTGAGTTGAAACCTTGAGAAAGAAACATAAAGAAATATTTTCCAAAAAAGGTAAAATCATGACTCACATATGAATTTAAAATGATGAAATTTGACCAAAAGGGGAGAATGGTAAATACAAATGAGTTTTTATGCTAAGAGATTTCAAAGTGAGCCGGGGTTCATTCCAGAGATTACGCTTATGCAAGCCGCAGCAAGATCTCATTGATTACCACAGTGAACACTTCCTCAAATAGCAGGCTCCTGAGGCTCTAGAGACAAGCAGAGATTATAAGCAGGGCAGACAGCTCAAGAATTCCGCACCTTCTCAGTGGGCTTTACTTTGGAATTTATGCTTCCCAGTGTGACAGAGTTAGACTATTTATAGGTTCTTTACTCATGGCTCTTCTGCCTCTTTTATTTGAACCAATGATTAGTACTATACTTGTTAAATATATGTCCCAGATACTTAAATCTTTGGTTCATTCATGTGCCAGTTGAAACTTGAATTTCAGCAGAGTTGCAACACCTACTCTCTAGTTCATTGGACTCACCCAGGACAACACTCATCCCAAGGAACAGAGAGTGTCTGCAACTGCAAGCAAGATAGTTCCATCCATCTGCCCCATGGGATCTAAGCTCCCAATCAATTAGAAGCAGTGTGAGCATCAAGACTGGGGAATGAACAATAGACTAAAGTAGACTTACTATTTTTCTACTATAGACTTACTATTATTCTAGCAATGGAAAAACTCTTATCATTGATTTAAGGACAGTGGCTGCCAGAGTTTCTGAGGGATGCAAGAGGGAAGAATAGGTGTAATATGGGGGCATTTTCAGGACATTGGAGTTGCCCTGCATGACATTGCAGTGACGGATACAGACCGTTGTATATTTTGCTATAACCTACAAAATTGTGCGGGATTGAGTGCAATGTAAAGTGTAGTCCATGGTTAGTAGCAATGCTTCAATATGTGCTCATCAATTGTAACAAATGTATCATACTAATAAAAATGAACGTGGGTCAAATTTAACTAATTAATTAATGAGTAAAACAGAAAAATGTTACACAGCTCAAAAAAGAACTCAAAGCACCACATATCTATTATCAGGTAAGGAATGTTGAAATGAATTTGCAAAGAGATACAAAACCATAATACCTGCAAAACTAGCCCATACTCTTAGGATAATAGTTAATCGCACTCCACCAGACACATTTTGCATTTCTATGGACAGAAATTGTTTGCATCACTATCTGTTTTCTACCAATTAGCCTCTAACTCTACAAAGTTATAAACAGGCTAGTCAAATACAAAGACAGAAATAACCCAGATAGAAGAGTTTGTCTGGAAACCCACTTCATGTCAATGTTTTTCACAATTTTCTTTACAATACATAAATACAAATAGCTAAATTTTATAAAAAGGATAAAGTTAGACTATCTGGGGATGGAAAAATCAATTGAGGTAAAATTCTTGAAACAGATGAAATATAGCAGTGTGGAAATAATAATAAAACTATAGGACTGATTGTATTGAACCAAAATATAGGACTGAGCTGATGGGGACTAGATTATATAAACTGTCCAACATTCTCATCAGGAAGCAGTCCAGGAAGGGCCAGAGATATGAAAAATGAACATTATGTGAAAGATCTCATCATACAGAGTTGGGAACAAATAGGGAAGAACTGGACTGCCTTGCTTGAACAAATACAAGCATCTTAGTACAGTAGCTGCTATCTTATTTCCAAATAATAGCAGAAAAATACATTTTAGATATCAAAAATAAGGAAAAAGAAAGGCAGTCCACACTGCTGAGAATTCCAATTCTTTATTTTCCCCCACTGCCACACCTGGACCACCAAATAGCCTTACTTTTATCATAGCCTCAATTCTAACTTACTAAAGACAATCTTCAGGGCATTGACGAAAGGAGAAACCTGGAGCGTGGTTTCTTTTACGAAAAACATCAGTTCCGTAAAAGCTTATGATTAGGCTATGGTTCATGGGTTTTGTTTTGGGTTTTTTGTTGTTGTTGTTGTTTTTTCTTTTTTTGCTTTGTTTTATTTTGTTCATTGACTCAGATATTAAAAATTGTTCTGACATGAAGAAAATGAATAAAGTATGGCTGTCAAATCACATCATGATGTTGTTTTCCTTCTCCTTAAAACGTACACCAGTTGGTCCCTAGGTCATTTTAGGAGTGAGATCTCAGGAAGTGAAACTCACCAGGGAATGCAGTTTCACAACACAAACAAAGTGAGTATGTGACATACCTGATAAATTCAGGAGGATTCAAGGCTAGGAGAACTCAAGGAAGATAAAAGAGGGCTTTAAGTATATAGCTAATATAAACTGGTATAATTTGAATATAGCTTCTGAAGCTTAAAAGGTGCCATTTTTGAGTGGTATGGCATTTAACATCACGGAAATGAGACTCAGGCACAGATGGATTTTCAGGCTTCAAGGGAACAAATTCTTAAATTTAAATAACTGTGAGAATAATTACATAGTTTTGTTGTAAGTTACAAGGAATACATCACATTCTTTCAAATAGAGCTTTTTGTCTGCTATAATTACACCTTCTAGAATAGTGTTGCAAAAAATACTAAAGCATATCTTCCTCAATCAGCATTATCATCATAAACATTAAAGTATATTTATTAAAGTTCTTATGAATGTTTCTATGAGAGAAACTATTCAAAACAACACAAATAGGAGCTCTCAGTATTGAAAAACTACCATATAATTATAGAACTTAATTATTTAAATTTCCAAGCTACAGGAATGATCATGTTTTAACATAAGTTATATATATTGTGCATATATAGTATATATGAAACGTTCTTAGAGCCACTCATTTTTAAATTGCAACCTTTCCCAAAACAATCTATTCCTTTCCCCTGTTGTTCTCTTCCTCTATATCACCATCTAACACACTATATTATACTTACCTGATTTTTTGTCTGTTTTCCTTACCCAGAAGATTGCTCCAGGGCGCAGGGCTTTCTGACTTTAATTACATATTCTCAGTACCTATACCAATGACTGGCATGTTGTAGATGTTCAATACTATTTTGCTGAATGAATACAAAATTAGGTAACACTTTTCATGGGTGAGACTCAGTGAGTTGATAATAAGAATACAGTCTTTGGGTTCAGACTGACTGAATTTGAATCCTGGCTCAGAGCTAGCTAATGACTATGTTTTGGCTACTTAACCACTCTGTGCCTGTGTTTCATCATCTGAAAAAAAAAACAGATGATAACAATAGGGTTGTTGTGATAAACAAAAGCATTAATATACTTTAGGTCCTTAAAAAGGCACCAGTACTTCTGGTGGACCAAGATGGTGGTGTAAGAGAGAATCCAGCTTGCCATTCCCCAACAGCATCTTTGAGCAACTACCAAAAAGTGGCAGAGTTATCTTCCTCAAAACTCAAGAAAATACTTAAAAGGTTGCAGTAACTGGGTGAGTGAAGAATAAAGAAAACACAATTTTAAAAATGGTAGAGTAGCTTATAGTGCACTTGCTGGCCCTTCCATTACTCCATCTGTGGCATGGAACAGCCTGCACTTCTATTGTGAGTCCCAGTCTGTTTTCTGGAGGAAGCAGAATAACCCCTAGGCACATACCATGGTGCCTGTATGTTGGTACCAATATATTAGGTAGGAGCCTGCCAGACTGAGCCAGGAAACTCATCTCTAACTCCACCTCCCATAAGTTTGTTTCTCTGCAGGAAGAATCATCTTGCCATCAGATAAAAACAATCTAAGAAAAAATTAAGTCAAAGTGGCCTAGGGCAAAGGATTATCTGCTTTATGTCATATAATAGATCTCCTGAGAGGGGAAGAAAGTCTATTTCTTAGGGAATAAAGGGGTGATTAGAATTCCTTTAAATGGAAGAATTCTTAAGGTCATGAGCAAGCACAAGCCCAGGACACCTCACATTCACCTTAGGTTGTTCTTATTAGGAGAGCTAAACTCTGAAGAAGAACAAAAGCCAATGCAGAGCCAATTTGCAAAGAGTGTGAAAAATGGCTTTTGAATTGGTTTGTTTGTGTTAGCTCCTGGCACTCCGAAAATCTCTCTCATACCGTTTGCTAGAAACAAATTTAAGGAATGGTACCATCAGGGGCTAACTCTCAGTGTTAACATTTTTAAAGTATTAAAATGTACAGGATGCAACAAAAGATTACAAAACAATCAAATAGAGCATACAAAGAAATAAAATAAAAATCAGGAAACCATAAACTAAGACTAGACTTGGGACTTACCAAAGACTTTTTAAAAATTATGTTCAATATGCTTAAGATGATAAAGGGAAATGCAGAGAAAAAAAAAGTAAAGGATATCAGAAAAACAATGAAATAAAAATATAAGAATCTCAATAGATAGAAATTTTAAAAATAAAAAAAATTTTTAAAAATAAAAGAAATTTTACAAAGAAACAAAACAGAAATACAGAAGTTGAAGAAGATAAAACTGAAATGAAAAATTCCCAAGAGGGTTTCAGCAGCAAATTGGAGCTGGCAGAGAAAGAATCAGTGAACCTGAAGGCAAGACAACTGAAATGATTCAGGCTGAATAACAGAAAGAAAAAATAACTTTCAAAAAGCAAATAGAGCGGCCAGGCTGTGTGCGTGCACCCTGGTCTGGCCGGGCTCGGCGGCGCGGGCAGGAAGTAAACTTTCCCGGGACCGTGTCGGGACCGGGGCCTCCTCAGGGGCCAGCCAGGAACAATTTGATAGGTGATGCCAAGGCCCGCTTGAAAAAGCATTATGTTGGGACCAAATTTTCTCACTTGCCATCCAACAAATATTCCGTACTTTTACCATTGTTGGCTAAAGAAGGAAAACTGCATCTGTTATTCATTCTCCGGTCAGAGAAGCTAAGAAGGTCACCAGGAGAAGTTTGCTTCCCTGGAGGAAAGCGTGAACCTGCAGACGTGGACGATGTAGCCACAGCTCTCCGGGAAGCCCGGGAGGAGGTGGGGCTGCATCCTCATCAAGTGGAGGTTGTCTGCTGCCTCGTGCCATACCTGCTTGAGAGACAGACACTGATCACCCCTGTTGTGGGGTTTATAGACCACAACTTCCAGGCCCAGCCTAATCCTGAGGAAGTTAAGGATGTGTTTCTGGTGCCTCTGGACTACTTTCTGCATCCACAAGTCTACCACGAGAGTCACCTGACAAAATTTGGTCATCATTTTATTATTCATTGCTTCGAATACACAAACCCTAAAAATGGTGTGACTTACCTAATCAGGGGAGTAACTGCAAAACTTGCAGTGCTCGTTGCTTTAATTATTTTAGAAAAAAGACCCACCTTTGAGGTTGAATATAATCTTGATGATCTAATATCGTCCTCTGAAGAGTCCTTCCTGAAGCTATATAAATCTGCCACAAGCAATTTATGATTTATGAGACCAACATCCAAATTACTATCCAAGAAGTTTTTGTGTGTGCTTATCCACAGAACAATGACATTTAGCAGGTGCGATTTTAACAGGTACGGCTTGTTTTCCTGCAGTAGAAAGGCAAAAACCTTGCCTTTTTCCCAGTTGCCTTTTATATGAACCAGAAAAAGGTCTTCCAAAAGTGGAAAAATATGTTTATAGTACTTCATAAAATTCCATCCAAAAACATGTTAATATTTTCCTTACACATGTAAGAAAGAGTGCCTGGCACATGGTAAGCACTTAGTAAATATTTATTGAATATATGACTATGTAGCATTTATCTTATTTGTAAGAGGAATATATTTTTCTCTCTGTTGTTACAACATGTGACAGAAGCTTCATCAAAACCTATTTGTTCCATGGCAGTAGAGTTTTAAGCTAGGCCCATATCACCCCAGTTAAAAATACTACCCAGCATCTCTTCCATTTAGATGTGCATTGAACTAAGTTCAAGCCAATGGGATGTGAGTAAAAGTTGACATTTTAGGTGATCTCCAACTTACAAGGTAAGCCAGTTTCCCGGGAGTCCCTCTCTTTCCCTTTTCTATGAGCTGCAACATGGATTTGTCTGCAAGCCAGCCTTGACTGTAAAGATGAAGATAATTCCTGGAGGAATGACAGAACCAAAAGATGGAATGAACTTGGGTCTCTGAGTGACTCTGGAGCAAAGCAGTCCACCCACCTGGGCTGCTAACTTGGGACTGGTACGTGAGAGAGGAAGAAAATTCCATCATCTTACTGCCATTGTAATTTGGGGTCACTTTGTTACAGCATAGCTATAACCCTAAATACTATATCTTAACACTTGGAAAAAAAAAAAAAAGCAAATAGAGCCTAAGAGACTTATACAAAACCGTGAAGTATACATTATGTGCATTATGGGCATCCCAGAAAGAAAAAACAGAAAAAGGGTCAGAAGGAACATTAGAAGAAATAGTAGCAGAAAAGTCCCCAAATTTAATGAAAGACTTGAATATGCACATTCAAGAAATCCAATGTACCCCCAAACAGTTTAAACTCAAAAATAACCATACCCAGACACGTAGTAGTCAAACTGTGTAATGTTAACAGCAAGGAAAGGGTTCTGAAATTGGCAAGAGAAAAGCAGCATGTTATGTCCAAGAGAGACCACATAAGATCAACTGTCAATTTCTCATCAGCAATCATGAAGGCAAAAAGGCAGAAGAAAAAAACATTTAAAGTGCTGAAAGAAATGATAACCAACCAAGAATATTATATCCAGCTAGACTGTCTTTCAAAATGAAGAGATTAAGACACTCCAGATAAACAAAAGGTGAGGGAGTTTGTCACCATTAGAACTGCCCTATAAGTAGCACTTAAGGGAGTTCTTCAGATTTAAAACAAAGGACACTACATAGCAGAATGAGTGGCATAAAGATCTCCAATAAAGGTAATCTTATGGGTAATTATAAATGCTATTGATATTATTTGTGAATTCTAAAAAGAGGGATAGTGTTTGTAAACTGGTCTGTTCCTCTGAGTGTGATTCCACTTTGATTGTATTAGATTCAGCTGAGATGTCTTTAATTAAATTGTGTTAAGATTAGGGCTTTGATTCAACCATATCAGTAGGGCAAGACTCCTGCCCCCTTGTACACTCACTTAAGAAGAGGCACAGAAGAAGATACACAGGATAGGGAAGAACTTGGTCATTTTGGTCCTGACATGTGACAGAAAGAAGGTTAAAACAGCTAAAGCCCAAGGGAGAGCTGAGAGTTTTGCCTAATAGCTTGCAGCTGAAGAGACCAGAGCCCTGAGCAGCTGAGAAGGCCCAAAGAGAAATGAGCCCTTCCGTCTGCAGCTGAGATGGGAAGAAGCTGGGACCATGGAGACTTAATAGGAAAAAGGAAGGTTGAACTCTCACTAGGGTCAGCAACCATCTTTGGTGAGAAAGTACCTCTTATGATACTTTGAGTTGGACTCTTTAGGGTCTTGTAAGTGTAAGCTTCTACCCCAAATAAATACCCTTTATAAAAACCAACAGATTTCTGGTACTTTGTCTCAACACCCCTTTGGCTGACAAATACAGATGGAAATAACAAAGATTAGAGCAGGATTAAATGGAATTGACAATTACAAAACCAATAGAAAAAATTAACAGAACCAAAAGCTGGATCTTTGAGAAGATTAATAAAATTGACAAATCTTTAGCTGGACTAACAAAGAAAAAAGAGAAGATGCAAATAAATAAAATCAGAAATGAGAGAGCAAATAGCACCACTGATTACACAGAAATAAAGAATATTTTAAGTGGATACGTTGAAAAACTTCTATGGCAACAAGATGGACAATATAAATGAAAGGAACAAATTTCTAGAAACAACCAATTTATGTTGATGAAAGAAGAAATAGAAGAACTCAACAGATCAATCACAAGTAGTGAGATTGAATTAGTCATCAAAAACCTCCCACTCAAGAAAATCTCAGAACCACATGGCTTCACAGGTGAATTCTACCACTCATTCTGAAAAGAACTAATATCAACCCTCCTAGAACTCTTACAAACTGTTGAATAGGAGGGAACGGTACTTAACTCATTCTATGGTGCCAACATCATCCTAATATCAAAGCCACATAAAGACACTACAGAAAAGAAAAATGCATACCAATGTCTCTAATGACCTTATTGACACAAGGATATTGGCACAAGGTATTGCCAAAAGTCCTCTACAAATTACTTGCCAATCAAATCCAACAACACATCAATCAAATTATACAACATGATCAAGGTATGCAAGGAAGGTTCAACATAAGAAAATCAATAAATGTAATACCTCAAATTAACAGATCAAAAGGAAAAAAAATTGCATGATCATCTCTTTAGGAGCAGAAAAGTCATTCAATAAAATATAGCATCTATTTTTTATATAAAAACACTTCAAAAGATAGAATTAGAAGGAAACTTCCTCAACATGATAAAGGGCATTTATGGAAAACCCACATTTACATCATATTCAATGGTTAAATGCTAAAGGCTTTCCCTCTAAGATCTGGAACAAGACAAGGATACCCACTGTCACCAGTCTTATTTAAAATTGTACTGGAAGTACATGCTCAAACACTTAGGCAAGAAAATAAGTAAAATGCATGCAAACTGGAAAGGAAGAAGGAAAACTCACCATTTGCAGATGACATGATACTTTATGCAGAAAGTCTGGAAAAATCTACAAGAAAGCTGCTACAGCTGATAAACACGTTCAGTAAAGTGGTGGGATATAAGATCAACATGCAGGGGGCCAAGATGGCGTTAGTGTAGGAGGGCGCACACTGCAAGCTCCCAGAGCAAGGCAGATTGTGGACGGGGTCCTGCCCGGGAGTCTGTGCTGTGCACGCGTGGAGTGAGAAGCTTGGGACATCTATCTGCGTGGATCGGCGGCGTGGACCAAACGGTGGAGATTCGTGAGTTTTGAGGCTGCCAGTGGAGGTTGGCACAGGCGGCTGAGCCCCGCGGTTAGGGAAAAATAAAATAAAATGGCCATTTGGAGCCGCGGGCGGGGAAAAAAAGTTTTATTTTCTGGGGATCTGGCTGCCTGGTGCCCCTTGGACCTTGTGTGAACAGAGCAAACGAGCTAATCAGCACCCAGTGAACCGGAGGGGGGATTTTGGTCAGGAAACGCAGCTGATTTCCCTAGCCACCCAGGGATAAGACCCGGGCCGCTGCAGAGCCAGGAGGAAGGGACACTTCCCAAAAAAGGGAGGGTTTGGTTGGAAGACAGGGAAGGGTATTTTATATTTTTAGACATCGATCTGGCTGCCTGCACTGCCCCATAGCTTTGGGGAGCAGATAAGCCGACCTGAAGCAGCATTAGGCTGAGAGCAGACGCGAATCTGCACTCAAACTGATTTACTGAGCAGCCTGGTGACGCTGGAGCTCGGCGCCAGAAGGGGTGGAATCCGCCGTCTTTAGCATACCTCACTGACTAACATCAGAGCTTCAGCTAACCTGGGGAGTCCGGAAAGTGGGACGTGCTTGATTAATTTCCACAGGCCCAGCTAGGGTCCCTTCCGTAAGGGGGCTGGTCTAGAGGAGGAATTATTTTGGGTCCTGCATTTGGCTAAAAAAAAAAAAAAAAGTGAGGTCACCTCAACAAATGAAAAATAAATTCTTTTTAATTTAGTTTAATA